>CM049801.1:27405373-27484900 GCA_027422405.1 Ptychobarbus kaznakovi
TGCATACAGGTTTGGCGGGTTAAAGGTGGTTCAAATGTAAGTACTGCAGTGTTTTACAAGTATATGTTAGCATAAACTAACATTTGTAAAATAGTTTGGTGTGCTTACATCATGTAACAAAACATTAAGACAAAACAAACAAACAATAAAATTACAGCACACAAACAGGAAAGTAATACACATCTCTACAACTTGATGTTAATTTGCCGGCATCTATAGTGTGTGGTGAATTATGGTGTAAACTGTTTGTGTGTGTACATGTGCTCCTAAATTAAAGTCATAAGTCACAGTCCATCGTGACAGTTTTATTTTGATTTCATTAAATAAAGACAGTAATGATGTGTGTGATGTTGAATGCTGATGGATTGAAATCTGTTGATGATTTTTCCCACGAGACGTCTCTGTGAAATTAAAAAGCCTCTTAATTTAGTTCTGAGGGTCTCGTTAGTGAGGATAACTGGATGAGAGTAAAGATTACTCAATCTGAGCTTTTAGGAGAATTGACTTCTGCTCACGTCTCTGTCTTATGAGATTGTCAAGTTGAGTATGAGGGAGTAATTTAGTGGGAAAAGCATCTCCTCTGTTCCTGTTAGGATGATTCATAGGGTGTTTATTAAATTTGGACCTGTTGTAATAGCCTTTTTAAATATGAAAGACTGTAAAACTCCAAATCATTATAGAAATGGAAACTGTGCACAGTAGGAAGTGCATGTGAATTGGGTTATTAAACACTGTGTTATTAAACTAGTTCTGCAGTTCTTCCTCGTCTCATGAGTATCAGAGCATTAACACAGAGATGTGCTAATATTGTTATTTTATTGATTTGTATAATTTTCTGTGAATCAGTTCCAACTGCCTGTTTTAATCAATCAACACTTGGTCCATGCATGGCAATGTTTAAATACAATAGTCAATATATTGTTTAGTAGTGTGTATTGTTATATGGTGGATATAATTGATTAATTTGATCATTTATTGAGTGAGAAACAGATTATTTATCACTTATCTTGAAACAATTTTGATACAATACAATTTTGGAAAGAAGTCTCTTCTGCTCACCACTTTTGGTCAGAAGTACAGTAAACATTTTGAAATATTATTATAATTTAAAACATTGAAATGTAATTTATTCCTGTGATCAAAGCTGTATTTTCAGCATCATTACTCCAGTCTTCAGTGTCACATGATCTTCAGAAATCATAATAATATGCTGATTTGCTGTTTAAGAAACATTTCTGATTATTATCAATGTTGAAAACAGTTGTGCTGCACAATATTTTTATTGAAACCGTGATATATTTTATTTTTCAGGATTCACAGATGAATAGAAAGTGTAAGTGAAAATGAAATAGAAAGTTCAAAAGAACAGCATTTATTTGAAACATAAATCTTTTGTAACATTATAAACGTCTTTAATGCCACTTTTGGTCCGTTTAATGCATCCCTGCTGAACAAAAGTATTAATCAAAGAAATTAATTAAATCTCTTTGAAAAGTATTAATTATTTAAAAAAATATTTAAAAACATTATAATAATTTACTTGACTCTAAACGTTTGAACAGCTGTGTATATTTAACTAGATTATTTGTTGATTACAATTTATTACTAATAACAGTGATTTTAGTTAATTATATTTTAAATTAAAGTGCAATATATATATATATATATTAGGGCGTCAATATTAACATTTAAAAAACATCTATACCTTTGGTCTAGCGTCGCCCTTCATACAACACAGAGTCCTGATGTTCGGTTTAGAGGTAGAACTACTTATGGTTTATTATTTTAAACCTATAAAGATACTGTGTCAGTTTTGATACACATATGATCAACCTCTTTCTCAATCGACTCCATGTCATATGAGTTTTTTTATATCCAGTAAAAGCTCTTCCAGTGTAACTGTACAAACATAATGTATCAATCATGTTTTAATAAAATCAGTGTGTATCAAATCTGATCATCAGGATCTTCTGAGGAGCGTTTATTTCTTCATCTCTCAATCAGAATTGCATTATATCATTTCAATCTCATCATATTATTGGAGATATAGAGCAACGACTGGTATTTATATCATTTCAATCTCATCATATTATTGGAGATATAGAGCAACGACTGGTATTTATATAATTTCAATCTCATCATATTATTGGAGATATAGAGCAGCGACTGGCATTTATATAATTTCAATCTCATCATATTATTGGAGATATAGAGCAACGACTGGTATTTATATCATTTCAATCTCATCATATTATTGGAGATATAGAGCAACGACTGGTATTTATATCATTTCAATCTCATCATATTATTGGAGATATAGAGCAGCGACTGGTATTTATATAATTTCAATCTCATCATATTATTGGAGATATAGAGCAACGACTGGTATTTATATCATTTCAATCTCATCATATTATTGGAGATATAGAGCAGCGACTGGTATTTATATCATTTCAATCTCATCATATTATTGGAGATATAGAGCAATGACTGGTATTTATATCATTTCAATCTCATCATATTATTGGAGATATAGAGCAACGACTGGTATTTATATCATTTCAATCTCATCATATTATTGGAGATATAGAGCAACGACTGGTATTTATATCATTTCAATCTCATCATATTATTGATGATATATAGCAACGACTGGTATTTAATATCAATTTCAATCTCATCATATTATTGGAGATATAGAGCAGCGACTGGTATTTATATATTTTATATCTCATCATATTATTGGAGATATAGAGCAGCGACTGGTATTTATATCATTTCAATCTCATCATATTATTGGAGATATAGAGCAGCGACTGGTATTTATATAATTTAAATCTCATCATATTATTGGAGATATAGAACAGCGACTGGTATTTATATCATTTCAATCTCACATCATAGTATTGGAGATATAGAGCAGCGACTGATTTTATATCATTTCAATCTCATCATATTATTGGAGATATAGAGCAGCGACTGGTATTTATATCATTTCAATCTCATCATATTATTGGAGATATAGAGCAGCGACTGGTATTTATATTATTTCAATCTCATCATATTATTGGAGATATAGAGCAGCGACTGGTATTTATATCATTTCAATCTCATCATATTATTGGAGATATAGAGCAACGACTGGTATTTATATCATTTCAATCTCATCATATTATTGGAGATATAGAGCAACGACTGGTATTTATATCATTTCAATCTCATCATATTATTGGAGATATAGAGCAACGACTGGTATTTATATCATTTCAATCTCATCATATTATTGGAGATATAGAGCAACGACTGGTATTTATATCATTTCAATCTCATCATATTATTGGAGATTAGAGCAACGACTGTATTTATATCATTTCAATCTCATCATATTATTGGAGATATAGAGCAGCGACTGGTATTTATATAATTTCAATCTCATCTTATTATTGGAGATATAGAGCAGCGACTGGTATTTATATATCATTTCAATCTCGTCATATTATTGGAGATATAGAGCAGCAACTGGTATTTATATAATTTCAATCTCATCATATTATTGGAGATATAGAGCAACGACTGGTATTTATATCATTTCAATCTCATCATATTATTGGAGATATAGAGCAAGGACTGGTATTTATATCATTTCAATCTCATCATATTATTGGAGATAAGAGCAACGACTGGTATTTATATCATTTCAATCTCATCATATTATTGGAGATATAGAGCAGCGACTGGTATTTATATCATTTCAATCTCATCATATTATTGGAGATATAGAGCAACGACTGGTATTTATATCATTTCAATCTCATCATATTATTGGAGATATAGAGCAACGACTGGTATTTATATCATTTCAATCTCATCATATATTGGAGATATAGAGCAACGACTGGTATTTATAGCATTTCAATCTCATCATATTATTGGAGATATAGAGCAACGACTGGTATTTATATCATTTCAATCTCATCATATTATTGGAGATATAGAGCAACGACTGGTATTTTATCATTTCAATCTCATCATATTATTGGAGATATAGAGCAACGACTGGTATTTATATCATTTCAATCTCATCATATTATTGGAGATATAGAGCAACGACTGGTATTTATATCATTTCAATCTCATCATATTATTGGAGATATAGAGCAGTGACTGGTGTTTATATCATTTCAATCTCATCATATTATTGGAGATATAGAGCAAGGACTGGTATTTATATCATTTCAATCTCATCATATTATTGGAGATATAGAGCAACGACTGGTATTTATATCATTTCAATCTCATCATATTATTGGAGCTATAGAGCAATGACTGGTATTTTAATCATTTCAATCTCATCATATTATTGGAGATATAGAGCAACGACTGGTATTTATATCATTTCAATCTCATCATATTATTGGAGATATAGAGCAGCGACTGGTATTTATATCATTTCAATCTCATCATATTATTGGAGATATAGAGCAGCGACTGGTATTTATATCATTTCAATCTCATCATATTATTGGAGATATAGAGCAACGACTGGTATTTATATCATTTCAATCTCATCATATTATTGGAGATATAGAGCAAGGACTGGTATTTATATAATTTCAATCTCATCATATTATTGGAGATATAGAGCAACGACTGGTATTTATAGCATTTCAATCTCATCATATTATTGGAGATATAGAGCAACGACTGGTGTTTATATTATTGGAGATATAGAGCAACGACTGGTATTTATATCATTTCAATCTCATCATATTATTGGAGATATAGAGCAAGGACTGGTATTTATATCATTTCAATCTCATCATATTATTGGAGATATAGAGCAACGACTGGTATTTATATCATTTCATGTCAGTTAATCTGCTGTACTGTTTTAAAGAGCTCATTGATTTAAATTACAAGCATCAGAATGTCATCATAGAAATATCAGCATCTGCTCCAAAATGCATATTTTTGTATGGTGTTGTATTTTGCAAATTTGTCTGAATAAAATTTAGATGTTTTTACCTCCATACATATGTACATTTGGTTCAATAAATGGCTTAAAAAATTACATTTATTAATTATTTCACATGATAGTATTATTTATAAACTATTATAGTTTTATTAAATTATGAATTGGCTTTTATTTATTTTTTTTAATGTTGAAATGCTTCTTTCATTTGTATTACTTTTTGCAATTTTTAAATATTCCTTTGTAGGTTTAATGTATTTGTATTCCAGTTTTAGTTATAGCCCAGTATTAGTATTGTAGTTATATTTATTTACAGGTAGTAATTTTAGTGCTTCATCTCAATGAAGTTAGTTAGTTGCCAAGGTAACATTTCTAATCTGGAGTTAATAAAAAAACAAGTTTCTCCTCTAATATTTGTATTATATTTCAGCTTCATTAACACGTTCGGATAGTTTTTAGTAGCTCTGTTCAGAGTTAATAATATTCGGAGTAAATCTGGAGTAAACGGATCTTGTCTCCATGTGCTCTGTATTGACTCTCAGAGAGTTCATGTGTGTTTGTATAGCTCCTGCGGTTCTGGGCCGTGTGAGAGGAGATGTTTTGTTGGTATTGCTCCTGCGGTTCTGGGTCGTGTGAGAGGAGATGTTTATAAGCGGATGAAGTGAAGCTCATTTAGTTTCCGTGAGCGTCTGCCTGCCTTCACAAGCACACTGTACGTGAGAGAGAAAAGCGGGGTGTAAAGTGTGTTTTATTTCAGGATCAGCATCACACATTCACAGCATCACGTACAGACTGTTACCGATCCGACTCGCATGCTCTTATTTCAGCTCATAAATCCCATATTTTCTGCACGAGGCCGTGTGCTGTTTGCTGTCTCATACAGAGCTGCTTTATAAAACACACTCGACTCAAACGTGACTGATTTCAGCGCTGCATTAGCAACACCTCGGCATGGTGTTCATCTGTTCACACAAATATTAGGTTAAACAGAAAGTTTTATATATAAACTTTTTATCAGTAAGTTTTAGTATTTAATGAAACATAGTATTAAAATATATATTGGGGTGGTTGATGCATATAGAAACGTTTTTAAGAACTTAATTTTATTAATTTTCAATTAAAATATTATTCAGCAACAGTGTATTAAATTGATAAAATATGACAGTAAAGACCTATAAAATGCCTATATAAACACTCAATCTGGCATATGTGTTTTATAACTGGTACACTCCATAGGCGTAATGTTTTTAAGCTGTTCAAACTGCATGTGTTATTGCCCTAAACTTACCCCTTACAGGAGACTTTGTGCATTTTTAGATAAAAAAAAAACAACAATTTAGTATGTTTTTTTTTAAGCCTTTTGGTTTACGGGGACATAGGCAGTGTCCTCATAAACCACCTTCACGTTGTAATACCCATGTTATATATAAACAGATTTGTGTCCTCATAAACCATAATAACCAGTTCAAAACCACACACACCCTTCACACACTACTCACTATCACACACTCACACTCACACTGACACACACACACACACACACACACACACACACACACACACACACACACACACACACACACACACACACACACACACACACACACACACACACACACACACACACACACACACACACACACACACACACACACACACACACACACACACACACACAGAGACACAGACACACACACACACACACAGACACTGAAGTGGCATATGAATGGACAATAACAGGGCAATTGCATTGGGCTTTTGGGAGGTACACTTTTGAACATTCCCAGCTGTGTGATGGCAGCGAGTGTTTTTTGGGAAGGAGACTCCTCCATAAGGAGAGACAATGAGGCGAGCGGGGAATATGGTTTAATTTAGTCTGACATTATACTAGGTACCGTTGAGTATTACACACACACACATTATCACCTGCATCGCAGCACATTCGCACCTGTGAGAGGTGAGACTGGAGAAAACCTCACACATGTACAGACTGTTTCATTTTTAATTGAAATGCCAGAACTGATCATGCGTGAAACTGGAGCATCAGTCGCTCTGGTCAGTGCTTTAAATATGAAGTTTTTGTGCCGGTAGACTCATTTTCTGCTCCTTCTGCCACAGCAGGAGATATTTGAGCAGAGTTTCTGATTTTAACCGTAGCAGCGGTTTGAAGTGGTTTGGTTGGTTTCCAGGAATCAGTTCTTTTAAAGCATGCTTTCAGTGATGTGTATACGTCAGCAGCTCGAGTGTTTCTGGAAGACCTCGATCTCTGTGATCTCCTGATCTGTACGTGGCTCGTTCTTCAGTGTGCATCTGTAGGATTTATCAGCGGGTTTCTGGCCCTGCAGGGGAAAACGCTGCATCTGATCATCAGCCACAGTGCTCCTGTGGCTCAGTGGTAGAGCATTGCGTTAGCAGCGCAAAAGGTTGTGGGTTCGATTCCCAGAGAACACATGTACTGACAAAAAATGTATAACCTGAATGCACTGTAAGTCGCTTTGGATAAAAGCGTCTGCTAAATGCATAAATGTAAATGATCACTTTGTAGTATTTGAGCAATCATTGATATCTGGAGCACAAATTCATTTTTTTATGTTTCTCAATATCTTCAAAGACGGGACAATATTTAGGCATTATGTTTTAGATACTATTTATTATTTAGTTTTTATGTATTTCATTTTTTTATGTTTTTGAATGTCATCAAAGACTGGAAAATATTGTATTCATTTATTTATTTAAAGACTGGAAATATTCAAATATTTTAGCTATTTTAGTTCATTATTTAGTTGGTTATTACATTTTTTGTTTTTGAATATCGTCAAAGACGAGAAAATATTTATTTATTCAGTCAGTCAGTCAGTCATTTATTAATTTATTTATTTATTAGAAATATAACCAAAGACGGGAAATATTCTGATATTTTAGCTATTATGTATTTATTTACAAATGTATGCTCTTGAATAATATTGAAAACTGGAAAATGTTGATTTATTGATTGATTTAGTTAGTTGTTAGTTGGTTAGTCATTTAGTTATGTAGCTTTTGTTTATTTTTTATGTTTTTGAAAATCACCACAGACTTGAAAAGACAGATATTATGCTTCATTCATTCGAATAACTTAAACAAATCGAGGGGAAAAATGATCCTCAATATATAATTTAATCAAAGACAGGAAAATATTTTGGTTATGTTGAAACTATTATTTTACTTATTTATTTATTAATTTGAATTTGTATGCTTTTAAATAACATTAAAAACGGGAAAAATTATTATATTTATTGATATATTTTTGTTTTTGAGTATCATCCAAGTTATTTGAAAGTATTTTTTATTTATTTTTAAATATCACGAAAGACTGGAAAGTTTAAAGATATTATATGATTTATTTATTTATTGTTTTTTGATGATATAAAAAATGTAAATTATTAAAGATTGGAAAATATTTAGATATTATAATTTATTTATTGATTAGTTGTTTTTTTATTCATATAAATAAATTCATAATATTTGTATATATTATCATTCATATATCATATAATAGATATTATATTAGAAGTGGAGCGGGGCTCATTATTTGTCCTGCAGCGCTCTGGACGCTCCATCACGGATGGGTTTGGTGCCGCTATCACAGGGGTCGCAGTAGAGGAGACGAGCGCCTCTTTGTAGTGTTTTGAGTGATTACTGAAGTCGTCCCAGCGAACACAGAGGAGATAAAAAACGGCGGCTCATCAACAATGAGCCACCGAGGACCGTCAGGCCTCTTCCCGCTCCAGACTGCGACGGCCTTTATTGCTTCAGCGCACAAGGTCAAGCTCTGAAACACAGATACACGGCTGTCCTTCCTCTCAATCATTCATGGTTTCTCCTTCTGGAGCATCAGTGAGTGTTTGAATCTTCTGTAATAGTTGTATATGAGTCCCTCAGTCGTCCTCGGTGTGAAAAGATGGATCTCAAAATCATACAGTCATTGTTGGAAAGGGTTCAAATACACAAAAATGCTGGAAAACCAAAGAATTTGTGTGATTTTTCTGAAGAACAGCAGACAGTTTAACTGTTCAGGACAAACAAGGGACTCATGAACAACTATCACTAAACTAACAAACACAGCTGTGGATCATTCAGATAACAACACTGTATTAAGAATCAAGGGGGTGTAAACTTTTGAACGGGGTCATTTTTATAAATTCAACTATTATTTTCTCTTGTGGACTACATGTAAACATCTTTTATGTGAAATATCTTATTCAGGTCAGTACTAAATAAACAATAGCATGCATTTTGTATGATCCCTCTTACTTTGGTCAAATAATCAACATTTAGCAGATTCTGAAAGGGGGGTATGTAAACTTTTGACTTCAACTGTAGATGCAGAATTGTAAGACGCAGAAGGAAAACAGAGTTGTGAGATATAAACTCAGAATTGCAAGACAAATGTCACAATTGCTTTATTTTTATCCCATGACAGAAAAAAATCAGGATTGCGTGACATAACTTTGAAATGTGACAAAGTCAGACTTTTTATTCTCAATTATGAGCTTATATAAAAAATCACAATGACTCTTTATTTGTTTATTCGGTGGCAGAAATGGGCTTCCACACTATTTAGACTCTGTATCTCGAAATGAGTTTGTTGTTTTAGCTCAAGAGTTCAGCATCGCTTTACTTTACGGAAAGTACTTTGAGAGATGTGTGTGCAAACATGCCGGACGTCTTCAGACACACTGACAGTGATGAGACGTGAGAACGAGAAGAAAGCGGCGTGAGTTTGCTCTTTTACTCGCTCAGCACAGGTCCGTGTTAGAAACTCCAGAATAGAAATGACACCAACCTGACGTCCGTGATGCTCCTCACAGCGAGGGCTCTTTTACAGCTCGATCACCTCAAAGATACAGCAGAGATACGATCAGAGACATGAATACACCTGAGAACCGCACATAATACATCACAACACACCTGGGTCGTGTTACAGCTGCAGTAGAACAAAACCGCTCAATCATATATTAAACGTACCATGGCATATTTAAGCAATACAAGATATAGTTAGATCTAAATATGCATCCAATTATAGACACGACACAACAGAGTTACTGTTTAATTTAATAATGTATGATTCATATTTAATACTGCTACCTTTTTAACTTTATTTTATTCTAATTTTTGTTTAATAATGATAATATATGAAATATTGTTTTTCAGATATTTCTAAATTAATTTATTTTTACCTCAGTTTTAGCTATTTTTGTATTTCAACCAGCTTATTTTATTTTAGTTAGCTGCTAAGGCAACAACATAATAATAATACTTATAATATATTATTTAAAATATTTATGTATAGCTTTTCAATTTGAGTAATTTATTTTTTCAACTTTAGTAACTTGAACTTATTTTATTTCAGTTAGTTGCTAAGGCAACATAATAATAATACTTATAATATATTAATATCTAGCTTTTCAATTTGAGTAATTTTATTATTTTTAACTTTAGTAACTTGAACTTATTTTATTTCAGTTAGTTGCTAAGGCAACATTTCTAATATTTATTCCGTTTTAATTTTCAATATGAGAGGCTCTTAGTTTGTTAATTGATAGTTTAGTTTAACTTGATGTAAAATAATTAAAATAATGAAATAAACACTAATAAAAAATATAGACATATAAAACAATACAATAAAAAATATATAATAAAGCAACATAAAAATGGCCAAAATATTAAAACAAAAAATAAATAAATAAAATCCACTTCATAATATAAATAAATAAAAATACCATAATAGTATCTCAATTAAACACAGATTTCTATATAGCTTTATTTTTATTTCAGTTTCATTATTTTTTTATTAATTTATTTTAATTTTCATTTCATTTTTTTAAAGTTTAATCCAATATTCATATTTTGTTTTTATTTGAGCTTTGTTCAATTACCAAAAATAATGTTTAATAGTTTTTGTTTTAGTTTAGGTAACAATAACAGCACTGGTCATTTTTACAGTTTCATTTTAATAAATGGTCATTTTGGATTTTTCAATGGTCCATTTTGTGTTTCAAAATCTCAAGAATATTGATTTTTGCATAATTTTTGCATTGAGAGTGTGACTCTCTATACCTCAGATACTGTTTTCCAATATTTAACTATATTTTCATTTCTAGAACATATTGTGAGACTTTCCATAATTATGAAAACATGCAAATATGCATCTGCTGAGGTAATTAATCTCACACATCCACATCGATGCACATGCAGTCTGTGTCTGTTCAGTGAACTCTTCAACAAGATCCAGTTAGAGAAATAAAGGCTTTAATCAGCGCTGTTTCTCTGGAGCATCTTTGTAAACGCTCCTGTAAAGTGGATGAATATAGAAAGATGTCTGATTATATTTAGTAATAACCTCACCGGTCTCCAGTTGCACAAGTGAAGCGGCGTCCGTGTGCTGAATACATCACTGTGTGTGTTCAGATGAGGCAATGAGAGCGCAGCAGACCGTGGTCTTCATCTGTTTCTGTGTTGCTCTGTTACATGAGGACCAGTCTCAAGATGCTTAAAGAGACCGCTCACCCCAAAACCATCATTCTGTCATCATGTACCCCACATCTGGAGAAATGCCTACGTTTTTTGTTGCTGTCCATACGATGAAAATCACTGGGGTTCAATAGAGTTTGTGTGTGTGTGTGTTTTGCAGAAGAAAGAAAGTCACACTCTTAAAAAAATCATAAAAATAGGGCATGATGTGATTTTTTTTTATATTGTTGTAAAAAAACAACAACATATATATATATATATATATATATACCTGTATTTTATATATGCAATTTTAATTTTGCATTGTGTTTTAGAGTTAATGGAAATTTCTGTAAAATTGAATGGCATAAAATTACCACTATATATTATTATTATTATTAGTTGTTGTAGTAATAGTAGTAATTGTATTTCATTTATTATTATTTTTAAAACTGTGCAAACAGCTTTGGGTATATATTATAGGTATATATTATGATGGTCAATAAACTTTTTAAATAAACTTGGAACTACAATTGCAAAATTAAATAATTAATAAATTAAGAAGTCTGACTTATGACAAAAAGTCTGATTTGAAAGATAAAAAGTTGCTATTACTTTATTGATTTATTTTATTCCGTAGCTTTCATAGGCTATATTTATGCTTTTTCTAAGCCATTTAAATAAAAACATTTAGAAAATATAATGATTTAAAATAAAATCAAGTTGTTAATAAACAATATCTGTATATCTGGCAAATATGCATATTAGTTAATGTTAGAACTGTGTAATCCAAATGTCTGATATGCATAATGCATAAATCTTAAATTTAAGCCCAAAGTTATTTTTTTGAGTACAGCTCAGAATGAAATCGCAGCATCTCTGCTTCAGCTCGGAGGCCTTTAAGTCTCCAGAGAGTCATGAAATATCAAGATCAATTTGAGCATGTTTGATTTGTCAATAGAGAAAGTGAAAGAGGCAGTCAGACGGTGCGCTGCCGGCTGGAGGATGAGTGTTATCAGCCGAGCTCGTGTGTTCTCCATTTACCATCTGATAGATTCCCCATATTTGTTTCTGCAAAATCAGCTGTGCGGAAAGTTATACGGCCGTAACACGCGTGACCCTCGCTGCGACTGAACCAGCCCGAAACTAGAGATCGAAAACATGCAGCAGTGTGTCAGAGAGTCCTCTAACGCACAGATAAACGCGTTCTACGAGCGCACGGATGCTCATTTCAAGCCTCAGTCATTTTGCAGAGTTTTACTCCTTGGAGGTCAGAAAAACAATTAGGGAGGTGTAATAGGAGCAGAAGGAGGAGAGGAGATGATGTTGAATTGATGGTACACGAGCGGCGGCGCATTCAAGACGGATGGGCTGTTAAACTGGTGTGCAATGGCTCTGGTGTGTGTGTGTGTGTGTGTGTGTGTGTGTGTGTGTGTGTGTGTGTGTGTGTGTGTGTGTGTGTGTGTGTGTGTGTGTGTGTGTGTGTGTGTGTGTGTGTGTGTGTGTGTGTGTGTGTGTGTGTGTGTGTGTGTGTGTGTGTGTGTGTGCGTGTGCGTGTGTGTGTGCGTGTGTGTGTGTGTGTGTGTGTGCGTGTGTGTGTGTGTTTCTGAGTCATCCAAATCTCTTCCTTTTATAGTGTTTGTGTTTGTGTGCACTGAAGCCAGTTGAAATGTGAAAACAGGTTGTTGTGCACTAGAAGAGACAACCCACACTCTGTTATTAGGTGCTCAATGCATCAAACGCAAGCTTTTTCAAAGATTTTAGATTAGAATGCATATGAATGTGCAAGGAAAAATGTGCATTTGGCATTTGCGTTAATGCATTTGGCAGATGCTTTTTATTCATTGTGACTTGTTTTATGCTTATTCTGCATGCAGCTTTTATGGGCTCAAAATTAGCATCATTTGAGAGACTTCTTTGAATGCATTTATGCATAATTATTTGCATGTGTTTATTTCACAACTGCACATACAGTGAGGAAAATAAGTATTTGAACACCCTGCTATTTTGCAAGTTCTCCCACTTAGAAATCATGGAGGGGTCTGAAATTGTCATCGTAGGTGCATGTCCACTGTGAGAGACATAATCTAAAAAAAAAAATCCAGAAATCACAATGTATGATTTTTTAACTATTTATTTGTATGATACAGCTGCAAATAAGTATTTGAACACCTGTCTATCAGCTAGAATTCTGACCCTCAAATACCTGTTAGTCTGCCTTTAAAATGTCCACCTCCACTCCATTTTATCCTAAATTAGATGCACTGTTTGAGGTCGTTAGCTGCATAAAGACACCTGTCCACCCATACAATCAGTAAGAATCCAACTACTAACATGGCCAAGACCAAAGAGCTGTCCAAAGACACTAGAGACAAAATTGTACACCTCCACAAGGCTGGAAAGGGCTACGGGGAAATTGCCAAGCAGCTTGGTTGAAAAAAGGTCCACTGTTGGAGCAATCATTAGAAAATGGAAGAAGCTAAACATGACTGTCAATCTCCCTCGGACTGGGGCTCATGCAAGATCTCACCTCGTGGGGTCTCAATGATCCTAAGAAAGGTGAGAAATCAGCCCAGAACTACACGGAGGAGCTGGTCAATGACCTGCAAAGAGCTGGGACCACCATTTCCAAGGTTACTGTTGGTAATACACTAAGACGTCATGGTTTGAAATCATGCATGGCACGGAAGGTTCCCCTGCTTAACCAGCACATGTCCAGGCCCGACTTAAGTTTGATAAAAAATAGAACTTTTTGGTCATAATTCCACTAAACGTGTTTGGAGGAAGAAGAATGATGAGTACCATCCCAAGAACACCATCCCTACTGTGAAGCATGGGGGTGGTAGCATCATGCTTTGGGGGTGTTTTACTGCACATGGGACAGGGCGACTGCACTGTATTAAGGAGAGGATGACCGGGGCCATGTATTGCGAGATTTTGGGGAACAACCTCCTTCCCTCAGTTAGAGCATTGAAGATGATGGGTCGAGGCTGGGTCTTCCAACATGACAATGACCAAAGCACACAGCCAGGATAACCAAGGAGTGGCTCTGTAAGAAGCATATCAAGGTTCTGGCGTGGCCTAGCCAGTCTCCAGACCTAAACCCAATAGAGAATCTTTGGAGGGAGCTCAAACTCCGTGTTTCTCAGCGACAGGCCAGAAACCTGACTGATCTAGAGAAGATCTGTGTGGAGGAGTGGGCCAAAATCCCTCCTGCAGTGTGTGCAAACCTGGTGAAAAACTACAGGAAACGTTTGACCTCTGTAATTGCAAACAAAGGCTACTGTACCAAATATTAACATTGATTTTCTCAGGTGTTCAAATACTTATTTGCAGCTGTATCATACAAATAAATAGTAAAAAAATCATACATTGTGATTTCTGGATTTTTTTTTTTGATTATGTCTCTCACAGTGGACATGCACCTACGATGACAATTTCAGACCCCTCCATGATTTCTAAGTGGAGAACTTGCAAAATAGCAGGGTGTTCAAATACTTATTTTCCTCACTGTATATGCAGGTGGGTAGTTGACACATAGCATGTCCGAATGCTGACACAAAGTTTTCAGATTAAAATGCATATGAATGTGCTAGGAAAAAGGTGTATTTTCCATTTGCATTTATGCATTTGACAGACGCTTTTATCTAAAGTTTTATACTGCATGCAGCTTTTATAAACACAAAATTAGCATCGCTTGAGACTTCATTTAATGCATTTATGCATTTAGCATTTTTTTTTATCCTAAGGACTTTTTTGTATCAAGTGGTGTTTGATAATTATTAGAAAAGATTATTTAGCAGCTGCATGTATGATTTTTAAAATAATTTTAGAATAACATGCATGTGGATGTGCAATAAAAAAATGTGCATTTAGCATTTGTATTTCCATGCATTTGGCAGATGCTTTTATTTAAAGTGATAGCATTGCATTTCTTGTTTTTGTATTAGTGGTATTTTATAATTATTGCTTATCTTTAAAGTTGCTGGTTTAAACATACACCTAACCCTATACATAATAAAATGCTGACACATAATTCGTGACAAGAATTATTCTTTAAAGCAATTGCATGCAGCGTGCAACATGTTTAATTAACACATTGCCACAATCTTTGTTTTTTTCAATCAATATCAAAATTCTAAACTAAAATGCATATGAATGTGCAATGAAAATTTGTTTTTGTCATTTGCATTAATGCATTTGGCAGACACTTTTATCCAAAGTGACATGTTTATACTTACTCTGCATGCAGCTTTCATAAACTCAACATTAGCATCATTTGAGAGACTTCATTGAATGCATATATGCATGTGACAGATACTTTTATCCAGAGTTACTTACTTTGCATTTCTCATTTTCTGTAGCTTGGTACAGGAAGTATTTGATAACTATTACTTATACTTAATAATATTTATACAAACACCTATGATTATTTAAAGCAACACCTTAGCAACTGCAGAGCAATATGCAAATATATGCAAGTGAATAGTTGAGACAAAGCATGTCCACAAGCCAAGATTTAGGTTAAAATGCATATGAATGTGCAATTTGAATTTGGCATTTATGCATTTGGTAAGCACTTTTATCCAAAGCGATTGTATCCAATTGATTCTGAACTACAAATATTCAGTGCATTCCTGCAGCTCAAGCAATAGTGCATGGCGCTAGCAACACCAAGTTCCTGAGTTCGATTTCCAGGGAATGCATGAACTGGTAAACTGTGTATCTTGAATGCAGTGTAAGTGGCTTTGGATAAAAGCGTCTGCCAAATGCATTCAATGAAGTCTCTCAAATGATGCTCATTTCGAGCTCATAAAAGCTGCATGCAGAATAAGCATAAAACAATTAGGAAAATGCTGTTTGAAATGAGTTTAGCTTGTCTCACCACAGGATATAACTACCTAAATCTGCTTTAATGCATGTATGTGTTCATCTTTTACCATTTCAGGCATTCTCGTCCCCCTCCGCGCTTCATAGCAGCTCATTCTGCCTCACAAACCCAGCCCATTATAACACTCAGAGATGGAGATGTAGTACTAGCATCGGTCCTTGTACATGCTGTTGTCATTCAAATTGAATTCTCATGAGCGCTTGTCCTTCAACCCATTACCCGAGAGACAGGGCGGTTATGAAATTAGGAGAATTGAGGAAAAAGGCCACAATCCTTGGGGAACCAAAGACGGCTTAAGGAGAGCAGATGGATGTTTTATTGATCAGAGAGGGTCGGCGAGCTGCTGGCCTGAGTTCGTGTCATGTAGTATTAATTGTCTTGGTGATTGTGGCGGCAGGAACAGGAAATGGCTGAAGATCCGGTTTCACAGACTTGTGTTTCTTCTCTCTCTCTTGCTGAGATGCAGACCTCGTGTCTCGGGTCAAGAGATCAGATGAAATGACTCGCGTTTATTGCGCTGGTAAAAACTCTTTAAAGATGAATTCTGGATCGTGTTTCATTGCAGGTGCATCGGATGAATAGCAGCGTTTAGTGTCGCGGCTCACAGATGCTTACAGTTGCTCTATGACAGGGTCCAAAATTGTACCAGGGTACCAGCTTCACTTTTAATGAAAAACAACTTTAAAGAGTAGTTCACCCAAACATGGAAATGTGCTGGAAATGTGCTCACACTCACGTCATCCAAGATCAGGATGAGTTTGTTTCTTCATCAGATTTGGAGAAATGTGTCTCAGCAATGGATGCTCTGCAGTGAATGGGTGCCATCAGAATGAGAGTCTGATAAAAACATCACAATAATCCACACCACTCCAGTCCACCAGTTAACATCCTAAGAAGAAAAAAAGCCATCATGAAGATGTTTTAACTTCAAACCGTTGCTAAAAAAAATCCATATTTTCCATAATAATGCTTCCTCCTGTGAAAAAGTCCATCTCTTGTTGTCTCTCACATTAAAATCCAGCCACATATTTGTTTAGATCTGTTTTGACAGGTGCTTTATCTGTGCAGATTTCTCTCCTGATTCAGACCAGACCACTTTTACACTGGAGGAAGCGTTATTATGGATTATGGACTCGTATTTTTGTTAAAAACATACTAAATCATTAAAAACATCTTCCCACCCATTCCCACCTATTCACTGCACTAATATTAATTAAAATTTACACTGTAAGACATGATTTTTTAAATATGTTAATACAGATTACTGGAGTATATTTTACATGAAAATACTATTTCAGTCTATCTAGTTCAAAATTTCATCTTTAATTAAACGTGCTACTAGTTGTTCATTTGTGAAATATACTAGAAATGTCTGAGTTAAAATAGTTTAAAAGAAAAACACATTTCAATATCCATTAGCAGAACTGTATTTTCTGTTTTATGTCTGTTCATTTCCACTAATTTCCATCTTTTGATTTCTGATTCAGATGAAGTGCCATTTAATAGATTCAGCAAAATGTGCCGGATCTGGTTTTCTACATGACCTGTTTGATAAGACATGATAAGACAAAGCCCAGTAATTACATTTCTGTTGGCTAGAGAAGAAACTAAAATTGCACATGCTGTTAATTTTATGCCTGCTATAACGCTTTTTAAATTAGTTGAAGAGAGAGCGTTTAATATGCAGTTGGACAGATGCAATCAGCTTTTTGTAGCGTTTTATTTTTCCCTGAACTCATTTAGTTTTCATGATCATTGTTCCCCAGAAGTACAGCGTGTGACTGATTACGCTATATTAAACATCTTAAAGCTGTTAAGGGACCTCCGGACAGGCACTGCTGAAACATCTCTGTATAGTTTGTTAATAATAACGATCTTAATACACTAGTTTGGAGTGATCATGATTCAGTGATGGCCTGTACCTGCATGTCTTCTCTGTTCTGTCCTGATGTAGTTCAGGGGCGTTCATCTGAGTGGTGCACTTTGCTGAATAATAAACAGGTGTTGATGTGTAAATGTCTCATTCTATAATTCCATCCATCCATCATTCTGTCATTCCATCCATCCATCCATCTATTCGTCATTCTATAATTCCATCCATCCATCATTCTGTCATTCCTTCTATCCATCCATCCATCTATCGTCATTCTATAATTCCATCCATTCATCATTCTGTCATTCTATCCATTCATCATTCTGTCATTCTATCCATCCATCATTCTGTCATTCCATCCATTCATCATTCTGTCATTCTATCCATTCTTCATTCTTCTCATTCCATCCATTCATCATTCTGTCATTCTATCCATTCATCATTCTGTCATTCCATCCATTCATCATTCTGTCATTCCATCCATTCATCATTCTGTCATTCCATCCATCCATCATTCTGTCATTCCATCCATTCATCATTCTGTCATTCCATCCATCCATCATTCTGTCGTTCCATCCATTCATCCATCCATCCATCCATCATTCTGTCATTCCATCCATCCATCATTCTGTCATTCCATCCATCCATCAATCTATAATTCCATCCATCCATCATTCTATCATTCCATCCATCCATCAATCAATCTATCATTCCATCCATCCATCATTCTATCATTCCATCCATCCATCATTCTGTCATTCCATCCATCCATCATTCTATCATTCCATCCATCCATCATTCTGTCATTCCATCCATCCATCATTCTATAATTCCATCCATCCATCATTCTGTCATTCCATCCATCCATCATTCTATAATTCCATCCATCCATCATTCTATCATTCCATCCATCCATCATTCTGTCATTCCATCCATCCATCCATCCATCCATCAATCTATCATTCCATCCATCCATCATTCTGTCATTCCATCCATCCATCATTCTGTCATTCCATCCATCCATCATTCTGTCATTCCATCATCCATCATTCTATCATTCCATCCTTCCATCATTCTGTCATTCCATCCATTCATCCATCCATCCATCATTCTATAATTCCATCATCCATCATTCTATCATTCCATCCATCCATCATTCTGTCATTCCATCCATCCATCATTCTATAATTCCATCCATCCATCATTCTATAATTCCATCCATCCATCCATCCATCCGTTTATTTATAATTTCTTCTATCCATCCATCCGTTTATTTATAATTTCTTCTATCCATCCATCCGTTTATTTATAATTTCTTCTATCCATCCATCCATCCATCCATTTATTTATAATTTCTTCTATCCATCCATCCATCCATTTATTTATATTTCTTCTATCCATCCATCCATCCATTGCAGTTCTGCATCTTGTTTGCTTCCTCAATTCCTTTCAGAATAGTCTGCAGGCTATAGTGGATTTATCCAGATTGAAGCTTGTTTGTATTGAAACGTCTTCTGTAGTTTGTAGGGCGATATATGAGGAAGTGCTCAGGCGCTTTGACCTGTACAGTTGCATCGAATCAGAGGACACAATATTATTATTCATTTAACGGATGCTCTTTAATTCAGAGCCGTTACGGTTGGCTAACCGCAAGAACAGTTTCCTTGAATTAACCTTTAGCTGAGTGCCATTGATGTTGAGGTGTGATTACAGATGACCAAGTTCCTCCGTTGACCTCTGGAACTCACCTTCTGTGAGTAAATTATGACTTTTCCTTTAAGTTTTTGATCTTTATGAATTTGTAATTATTTGTGATTCTCACGAGAAAACTTTAAAGCGAGAGTTCACCAAAAAATAAAAATGTGCTGTTAATTTACTCACCCTGAGGCCAATCAAGTTGTAGGTGACTTTTTTTTCTTCAGTAGAACAGTAAAGATTTTTAACTGAGACTGTGGTCCTTGGTGATTCATAAAATGCCAAAAGTCAATGGCTACCGGCACTTTGAGAGTCAGAAAATATATACAGGCAACATGAAATTAATCCCAGTGGCTCCTGATGATATATTGAGGTCTTATGAAGCAAAACAATCAGTCTGTGCAAGAAACTGAACATTATTTACAACATTATTACCTGTAATCCAGAGCCTCAGGCAAACGGTCCGGAGTGATGTCCGGTTCACCAACGAATCATTCTTTTGAACCAGTTCACCAAATCGGACCGAACCATCTGAACCAGTTTGTGGCTCGAGAAGCACAGATTTACAAGTTACTCAATAATTACTCACTTTCAGACGCCTGACAGTCACTCCGACTCGAAACGAGCCGAAATACCAGAGTATCTGATCCTATGATGAATCAATCATTCAACAGTCACTGAACCGAGGAAACAGATCGACTCGGACCGAAGACCGATGAGCCGCTGATATGCACATGCATGAACCGAACACTTGAATAAAGGGGCCAAATTAAAGTTATGTTTTTGTTTATTTTCAAAGTAGCATATAGATTATAACAAACAATAAAATGTAGCAGACAACTACTGCCCCCCCCAACCTCCTCCAACCCTCACCCAACCCACCGCACATCAGGAATTTGAATAAAAACAAATGATAAAGAAGGAAATAAAATACAGATAAATAAATAAAATAACTAAAAAAATAATAGAGATTGTTTAAATGTCCAAGATCTCCCTAACTGAACATATACATTTCTTCCACATAGACAGAATGACCGGTTTAGCATGAGTGGTCCGTGCTGATGACAGTCCCAAATATAGTATCTCAAGTAAGGAATGTAACCAATGCGTGATAGAAAGGTCATGAGGAGGTTTCCATCGTTGAACTAAAAGTTTCTTTGCAGCAGTCGAGGCAGCCAACCAAAATGTACAGTCCTTCTTATTTAGAGGAAATTGAGAGTTGTCATTCAACAAAAACAGAACAGGGGTTTCTCGTGGTTTATCTAAAAAGGTTAGTTGCTGAAGACTAGTTTATTGACTTTATATGCTTTAGACATCCATGTTGCACATCATTATCGTGTGCTTTAATAATATAATTGCGTATATGTTACATCATTGTGTGATTACATAAACAAACTAGTGAATTAAACCAGTTCATTGAAACAAACTGTCCAAAAGAATCAGTTCATGGAAAATAATCGTATTTCCCGTTTGCTGAGACTCTGGATTACAGGTAATAATGTTCAGTTTCTTGCACAGACTGATCGTTTCACTTCATAAGACCCCAATATATCATCAGTAGTCACTGGGATTAATTTTGTGTTGCCTGTATATGCTTTTTGACTCTCAAAATAACGGTAGCCATTGACTTGCATTCATTGCATTTCAGTTCAAATCTGTTCTACTCAAGAAAAAGTCACCTACTTCTTGGATGGCCTGAGGGAGCTCAAATTAACAGCTGTTTTCATTTTTGGGTGAACTTTTCCTTTAAGCTTGTGCAATAGGCAAGAGCATCACGCCAGCTGATGGTAATGCATGAGCATGTTTATTCACTTCTAAAACGCCAGCGTTAAATCAGATTAGCCAGCATGTGTCTGGCTGAAGAGCGTCGTGTGATGTTATTGGAGAGGACACTGATGCGTCTGTGGGATTTGATTTGAAGCAAACATCAAACCGCGCGTCCTAATTAGCGCTGAGACTTTCTCTTGAGCTATTGCGGCACGTCACATGCATTTATCTACTAGTCACTTTCAGATGGAGGATATTAATATCGTCTCTGACTTACTCACTCACGCACGCTTCTCAAACTTCTTCCTCATGCCAGTCGCTATTTATTTATTTTTTTGGGATGGCTCATAATAGTTGGATTATTTAGCCATTGCTGTGACATGTGATTTCTCATCACATGTTTCATAAGCGTTAATAATATGTGGTTTACGAAACGCGTGAAATCTGTGAGTCCCTGTGCGATGTGTCACGGTGGCCGTTTGAGCAGCGCTATGTTTGTTTACGAGTGGGCGTCAAACAGCACCGTAACCCTTTGCCTACTGAAAATTATGTTTAGATGACTCTGTTTAAATAATAGACTCTGACATTTGAGTGATGCTTCCCACGATGATGCTGAGGTGTTGCTAGGTGGTTGCTAGGGTGTTCTGAATGGTTGCTATGTGATTGCGAGGGGGTTCGGAGTGGTTGCTTGGGTGTTCTTGATAGTTGCTAGGGTATTTTGAGTGGTTGCTATGTGGTTGCTGGGGTGTTCTGAGTGGTTGCTAGGTGGTTGCCAGGGTCATTTGAGTTGTTGCTAGGTGGTTGCAAGGGTATTTTGAATGGTTGCTAGATTGTTCTGAGTGATTGATGGTGTGTTGCTAGGGTGTTTTGAGGGGATGCTAGGTGTTGCATGGGTGTTTTGAATGGTTTCTAGGGTGTGTCAAGTGGTTACTAGTGTGTTTTGAGGTGTTGCTAGGTGGTTGCAAGGATTATTTTGTAACACTTTACTTGAAGAGGTGCGAATGACACTTTATGACAGTTGTCATAAACATGCATAAAAAACCTTCATATTCATGACGTGTAATGTTATGAATATGAAGGTGTCATGTCAGTCTAATGCAAACCCCTTCAAGTAAGGTGTAACCGATTATTTTTGAGTGGTTGCTAGGGTGTTCTGAATGGTTGCTAGGTGGTTGCGGGGGTGATTTTAGTCATTGCTAGGTGTTATCTGTGTTTGTTAGGGTGTTCTGTGTGGTTGTGGTTGCAAGAGAGCTGTTAGTGGTTTCTAGGATGTTCTGGAAAGTGTTTTGGGTTATTCTGGGTGGTTGCTAGGGTGTTCTGGTAGTAGTTAGGGTGTTTCGAGTCATTGCTAGGTGGTTGTTAGAGTTTTCTGCATGGTTGCTAGATGATTGCTAAGATGTTCCAAGTGGTTTATAGGGTGTTCTGAGTAGTTGCTAGATGGTTGCTAGGGTGTTCTGGGTGGTTGCTATGTGTTTTTAGGGTGTTCTGGGTGGTTGCTAGGTGTTTTTTAGGGTGTTCTGAGTAGTTGCTAGGGTCCTCTGAATGGCTACTGTGTAGTTTCTGCAGTGTTCTGAGTGGTTGCTAGATGGTTGCTAGGGTGTTCTGGGTGGTTGCTAGGTGTTTTTTAGGGTGTTCTGAGTAGTTGCTAGGGTCATCTGAGTGGCAACTGGGTAGTTGCTGGGGGTGTTCTGGTGGTTGCTATGATGTTCCGAGTGGTTGCTAGGGTGTTCTGAGTAGTTGCTAGGGTCTTCTGAGTGGCAACTGGGTAGTTGCTGGGGGTGTTCTGGTGGTTGCTATGGTGTTCCGGGTGGTTGCTAGGGTGTTTTGGGTGGTTGCTATGTGTTTTTAGGGTGTTCTGGGTGGTTGCTAGGTGTTTTTTAGGGTGTTCTGAGTAGTTGCTAGGGTCTTCTGAGTGGCAACTGGGTAGTTGCTGGGGGTGTTCTGGTGGTTGCTATGGTGTTCCGAGTGGTTGCTAGGGTGTTCTGAGTAGTTGCAATGGTATTTTGAGTGGTTGCTAGGTGGTTTCTAGGGTTTTCGGAGTGGTTGCTAGGTGTTTTCTTCCTGCTTGGTGTGAAAAGAGTACTTTCACAAAAGCGTTTAAAAAGATGAGCATCTCAGTGCTAAAATGAAACAACAGGTTCACGGCGTCCGGAACAATCGCTGAATTTGACATGCGCTCCCATCCTCTTTTGAAACAAACCAATTAATTATTTACAGGCTTCAGCAGAGCAGAGAAAAACTTAATTTATTTTTATCTTCCGAGCTTCTGTTTATGCCCATATGACTGAGAGAGAACGGTGCAAGACACAGAAAGAGCTGCTTATTTCTCTCTGAATGAGTCTAGACTGAACCATAACAGTGACGAACAATCACACAAGCACGCTGTAATTGAACTCTTGGGTTTCCGCTGCTGGAGTTTATAAGTGCTTGCACAGAAGTCGACTGCAAATGATCGGAGAGAGAAGCTCTGAATCTTCATGTAGTTCTTCAGAGTTTTGGGTGCAAGTCACTTTAATGTCCTGGAGATACAGTACGATGTGCGCGGCTGTTTATGTACTCTAGTAAAGTGCATGGGTAGATTACTTACAAATTGTGTTCCATTATTGATTCCAAATTACATACCAAAAATTGTAGTTATTAATCAGTGTTGAGGTAAGTTATTTTTAAAGTAATGCATTAAAGGGTCATGTTTTTTTATTTTGTACTGTTCTCTCAACTTATAATGTTATCAAGATTTGTACATCTTACAAAACATAATTTAGAAATAATAGGCTTTTTGCTGTCCTGTTTTTGACCCCCTCATCAGAACGCTCTGTTTGAAGGCGTGGCAGTTTGTAGACTTGTAGACTTGCTAAACAGGCAGTGATGTAGAATCGGTGGGCGGGCTAAACAGGCAGTGATGTAGTATTTGTGGGCGGGGCTGAACAGCAGTGATATAAAACAGGCAGTGATGTATCGTAGGGCATTTAATAGGCGGGCCTGGTAAACATGCGAGAGTGTGTGCTAGACTCGGTGGGTGGGGCTAAACTGACAGCGTGATGAAACTCGGTGGGCGGGGCTAATGCAAATTAGCTGATGGTGGGGGCTATAAAGCAGGTAGGTGGCTATAGACTGGTGTGTGGTCGGTGGGGGCAAACAGCAGTGATGTAGATTTGCAGGTACTCGGTGGTGGGGCTAAACAGGCAGTAGTGCGAGTGACTCGGTGGGCGGGGCTAAACAGACAGCAGTGAGGTGGGTGGGGCTAAACAGCAGTGATGTAGACTCGGTGGGTGTGGCTAAACAGGCAGTGATGTAGAATTGGTGGTGGGGCTAAGCAGGCAGTGACATAGACTCGGTGGGCGGGGCTACCTAAAAAGGCAGTGATGTAGTATTTGTGGGCGGGGCTGAACAGGCAGTGATATAGATCGGTGGGCAGGCTAAACAGGCAGTGATGTAGACTCGGTGGGCGGGGCTAAACAGGCAGTGATGTAGACTCGGTGGGTGGGGCTAAACATGCAGTGATGTAGACTCGGTGGGCGGGGCTAAACAGGCAGTGATGTAGAATTGGTGGGTGGGGCTAAGCAGGCAGTGACATAGACTCGGTGGGCGGGGCTAAACAGACAGCGATGTAGACTCGGTGGGTGTGGCTAAACAGGCAGTGATGTAGACTCGGTGGGTGTGGCTAAACAGGCAGTGATGTAGAATTGGTGGGTGGGGCTAAGCAGGCAGTGACATAGACTCGGTGGGCGGGGCTAAACAGACAGCGATGTAGACTCGGTGGGCGGGGCTAAACAGGCAGTGATGTAGACTTGGTGGGCGGGGCTAAACAGGCAGTGATGTAGACTCGGTGGGCGGGGCTAAACAGGCAGTGATGTAGACTCGGTGGGCGGGGCTAAACAGGCAGTGATGTAGAATTGGTGGGGTGGGCTAAGCAGGCAGTGACATAGAATCGGTGGGCGGGGCTAAACAGACAGCGATGTAGACTCGGTGGGCGGGGTTAAACAGGCAGTGATGTATACTCGGTGGGCGGGGCTAAACAGGCAGTGATGTCAAGGCGTTTTGGCAGCCCGGCTTCAGTATAAGCTGTTTTTAGACTAACAAAGTTTTGAGTTCTGAAACTTACAGAATGTTTTTACTCTACAATGACCTCTTATATGTCAACAAATCAAGGGAATGTTTTTTTGTCCCAATTCATGACCCCTTTAAAATACTGCATTAGTCCATGAAAAGTAACTAATTTCGTTACTTAGTTACTCTTTATGGAAAGTAATGCATTATTCTTTTCTGTTACTTTTTGTCACCTGGGCTGAGCTTGCTTACTTGTTTTTTTTTAATAACAAAAAGCCCAAAAGTTATATTTTTGGCAACTGCAGGAGCCCTTTTACACCAAAGGTGAAATTAAAAAGCCCCAGGCTGAAGGAAACGCCTCTGCACTTACTCCCAATGTCTCACGACAGGGACAGAAGAGCTGCAGTGAATAAATGGGAAAACAAAGTAGTTACTTTTTTATCTGAAAAAAATGAACTCTGATACTTTCTTGTAAATCTAAAAGTAATGTGTTACTTAAATATAGTAAACTCACGTTACTCGTAACACGTTGCCCTTAAAATGTTGCTAATGTAATCCATTAGATTTTAGGTAATGTAATCAAACTACTTTTTGATTACTTTTAGATTAATTTTGACCTGGTTTGTCAAATTGATTTAAATAGGATGATCTTGTACCATATTGATATCAGAGAAAGAAAATATATTATATTCGTTGTTATTAACAACATTTAATTATGTCAAGGTTTCCCAAACTTGTATTTGTTAAGGGACGGCAAGGGGTTTCGAGTTTAATGAAAAAATAATAATTAATAAAATCATTAAATATGTCAAATTAAAACAATTATTTCGTAGGAAAAACAATCAAAAGGAAATACTAAAAAATATGAAATATTTTATTTGTGTGCATGTCATGTGACCATTAACCAATGTCAGAGCATCAATAAATGATGGATAATTTATATGATTAATAATAAAGTAACTGTAGTCTAATTTCGAGTTTTTTAAAGTAGTATAATCTAATTACAAATACTTAATTTTTGGAATCTGATTATGTAATCCAGATTACATGTAATCAGTTACTATACCAAGCACTGAAGTTAGCTCTGTTCCTAAACCTAGTAAGCTGCCTATCTAGACAGTGTTTCCAGGCATCACAGATAACACAAAGTCTGTTCAGAACGGCAGGCGATGGCATTAAAGTGAACTGTGCCTGTAAGCATTGCCACAGAAATGATGTACTGAATTTGTACTAAAAACATGGAGTGCATTAATCAATATTTGTGTGTTTTATGCCCTTGATGGGCTTTCAGGAAGTGTTCTTGTATTCAAACCGCCTAGATGCAGCGCAGCTGAATAGACCAGAAAGCAGACGTCTGAAGAAGTGCTTTTGAAAGATGCCTTTCTTTGACAGACGTCTTTAACCGCTGCAGTGCTTCTTGCTGTTTGATTGAGTGCAGTGTGTTTAAGATGTCGTGTCAAGTCAAAAGAAGTTCATCTTTAAAGACATGTCTTGTTTTTATGCGTGGAACCGAAGCTTAAAGCCTCAATAATGTTTGCATGCTGCTTTTGGTGAGGTCAGAGGTTAATGCATTGAAGGTAAGATTAACCCTGTAAAGCCTGACATATGAAAGGTTTTTTATTTTTTATGAAACAGTTTAAAACTTTCCAAAAAAAAAAATATATATATATATACATAAATTTGCATATGTGTTTCTTGAGTATTATATTTTGATCCATCAGGCGTTTATGTCTCATATAGTCTGATATAGTGAGAATATAAACTTAAAACAGCTCAATTTTATTCAGACTCAAACTGAGCAAAAATATGAATTTAGTGCAGATGCTGATATTTACATGATATTCTGAAGCTAGTATTTTCCACACTAATACGTTTTGTTTGAAAACACATCTCTTTCTCTAAGTTTCTGACCAGAAAACTGACCTTTCTGAAAACGCTCTCCAAAGCGGCTGAATTTGAAAGCGTTGTGTTCACGTTGTAGTTTGGGATGTGACCTGGACGGGTCAGTGAATGGTGAGATATTCTCCTAAATAAAATGATTCTGCCAGAAGAATTGCATGAAAGCGTATCATGTCTGTTCCGTCTGTATCGTCTCAATGAGCTTTTTTGAGGCTTTATGCATGTGCAGTAAAGTGAATTTAACGTTTTCTGAAGTTTCAGTGTGGATGAGAAACTTTTGGAAAACACTTGAAAACGCTAATGTGGACAGAAGAAATATATATTTTTCAACTGTATTCTGATTAATATAGACGTAGCCTTAATGAGATCTTTCTAACAGTACAGCAGATGCTGACATAAATTATATAAATATCAGTCGGTGCTCTATATCTGCATTAATATGTCTCAGTAAGATGAGATGTAAATGATCCACACATATAATGATTGAGAGATGAAGACTCCTCAGAAGATGTGAGATGAAGATCATTCAGTGAAAGTAAAGATCCTGATGATCAGATTTGAGACTAAAACATGATTGATGGAGAATCAAGTAAAGCTGAGCTGCTTCAGAAAGTGTTGATCTGGAGATATGACTGCAGTTATTCTGACGCTTACTTGATCAAAACCAGTCCAGATCTGACTCTGAACAATTACACTAAAAGAGCTTTTACTGGATCACAAACTCAGATGACAGAAGGCTTGGAGTAGATTGTGTGCGACACAAAGTTTGATCATCTTCATCATTTAGAGGGTTAATTATTATTATTTCTGCACACAAATACCAGGGTCTCTTTAAAGTCTCAGTAGATTTAGGATTCAAACTCGACTCTCATTGTGAGAACATTGGCTTTAATGCTGGGATTGAATCCAGCGAGCGCTTTCCAATTCTTCTGGAGATTAGTTTGGCATGTAATAGACTCACGCCTACTAATCTTCACTCATCTTTAATACTTGTCCATCTTCGCTGGCTCAGCTGCTGGCCGGAGCCTCGACCCATCAATTCACGCTCATGAGCTCCAGTCTTTAATGATTTGGCAAGAGGAGGTGCTGTTTAATCAGATAGATGTATTGTGTGTGTGTGTGTGTGTGTGTGTGTGTGTGTTGTGTGTGTGTGTGTGTGTGTGTGTGTGTGGTGTGTGTGTGTGTGTGTGTGTTGTGTGTGTGTGTGTGTGTGTGTGTGTGTGTGTGTGTGTGTGTGTGTGTGTGTGTGTGTGTGTGTGTGTGTGTGTGTGTGTGTGTGTGTGTGTGTGTGTGTGTGTGTGTGTGTGTGTGTGTGTGTGTTTTACGAGCGCCAGTGCTTTATGATGCCTGCAGTAATTGCAGGATTGATTAGCGAGGAAGTGTCCGATCTTCTCTCTCATTGGGAATCGTTCGGGCGGGACAGATACGAGGTCTAATCGACTGCTTCTCCTCCTGCCTTTGTCAGCCTTTTCTGCTCACAATAAAGACAAATTAACTTGAGGACAATCAAAAGACTTCTCACTCCCTATGTAATCTTTTCCCTCCCCACAATAAAAGGAGCGAGCGAAAGCCAAGAGCAATATCCCGGTTTATGAGCGACTGACCGGCACATCCGCGGTTTATCGTTCCTGTAACAAAGCTTTAATTGTGCTGTAATTCATCTGATGGCTTGATTGGGAATTTTGGTTAAAAACACAGAGTAAATATGGCCTAATTAAGCACATTAACAAGCTAGAACTTCTGATTTATAACTCAAGAATCTCATTAAATCACACAAAAAGGATGTAGAGTCTTACACAGTGTTTTTGTCATAACCAAGCCTACTGTTATTGATTATAATTATAAATGTGGAAAAAAGGGTCAGTGACAAACAAAGGATCGTAAGAAGATGAAAATGATTTTTTTGGGGAATAAAGTTTAAAACACCTGTGCCAAGTTCATAGAAATATAATATTTCTGTATCATGTCTGTCTGTAGTTCAATCTATCGATCAGCTGTTCTCTCTGTTCATAAGGCCTGTTAACCTTCAAAGCTTAATAATAATAATAATAATAATTTTAAATAGTTTATTATTATACAATTATAATATTTATTATTATTATATAGTTGTTTTTTTATTTGATTGTTAACTTTATTTTATAATAATAAAATAATAACAATAATACTTGTAAATAGTTTATTAATATTATTATAAATAAATATTATTATTATGAATATCATTACATTTTAATTGTTTTTTATTTTATTGTTAATGTTATTTTATAATAATAATACATTATTTACTATTATTATTATTATTAGAAGCAAGCCTAAAAATATAATTTATATTAATTATTAATATCAATATCAAAATAGTTAAACATACTACTATTATTAATACTGCTAATAATAATAATTTAAATATGTTTTTATTAAAACAAAATTATGCTTACTGCACATTGTAGTTTAGTGGAAAATATTTTTCAAATATTATTAATATATTAAAACTAAAAATGTAATTTCTCTTTACGAAATATTGATATTAAAAATTCTTATTTAATAATTTAATGTCTATCTTAGCATTTATCTGTTCACTTTTCACAACATCAAGACAACTTCACCACTTGCATGTTTTTACTTAATCATATTTAATTCAGAATCTGAAAGCATGCATCACAGAAAAGGTGTATATAAAAGATCATCTTATAAAAAAGTGTGTTTTTTTTAGTTATGGTGTTTATAAATGACCATGGCACCGAGTTTGAAGCGTCAGGTGTGCAGAGAGTCCATCTGAAGCTCAGTCCCGCGGGTGCAGATGTTGTCTGTGCTCCACATCTGTCCTCAGCTGACGTGTGTTTGATGGACGCGCACATCCACTGGGGCTCATATACAAACCCTGCGCCGCTTCCATCTGTTGGGCCGCGTTTTGTCACATAAAAAGGTCTGAATGGCGTCTTTTAGCTTCAGAAATGACCTGCAGTTTGACTGCTTCATGTGATTCACCGGCAGCTCACGTCCTTCAGATGTTCAGCACTGAAGGTGTTTGCTAAAGTACACCAGCACTATTTCTGTTTCTGCACTGTTTGTGTTGCACAGAAATTATACGTTCTAAATTATATTGCATGCTTTTATATTTAACACACTGCCCCTTTAAGTAGCTTTAGTGTGTTTAGCTGCATTTTGTTAGTTTTTTATACAAATATGAAATTAAATTAGGCTTAAATTTAAGATTTATGTATTTGAATTGCATACAAAATATGCATCCATTTAGATTACACAGTTTTCACATAAACAACCTTATACATTTAATGTGATGCATATTTATCAGTCATAAATAAATAAAACAGGTCAGATTTCTGCAATCAAAAAATCATGGCAAAAAATTATCAGTTTTATTGATGATTTGAATTGATAATTTGATTTTATTTAATTATATTTTTTATAATACACTTATTTGAATTGCTTCGAATCAGCATGAATATGTTCAGTGTGAAAACAATTACATTCATTCAGATCAAAAGCATATGAACATAGTTAAAACATGACTAGATGTGGGGGTCATTTTATTGGATCTCAAACATTTTTGTGACATTATTATTGCATATTGCACAGACGGTTAATAGTGCCAACATAGTAGTATAGTAGTAATAATAATAATTTTGTTAAAATTAATTTGATTTAAACGCACATTTATTGTGTTGTTGAAAATTATGTATTTATAAATTAAATTTAATTTACAAATCAAAATAAATTTCATTTTAATTATAAAAAAAAATTCAAATCAATTCAAAGCTATATTCAGTTGGTTAAAATGTATGAAATGTCAATCAAATTATTACTGTATTTTGCACAGAATATACTCAGTAGTGCCAACTTAAGAAAAAGCTATAATACTAGGGTACAACGGGGCTGAAGACTTTAATATTATTTTCCTCTAAACCACTAGATGACACAAAACCGTGGCGTAGCACTTTTCAAGATGCACGTGTATATTTGTCTGATCTTTGACGCGTGTAAAGTTGATTCTGTGCTTACGTGATCTAATATTTTGTGCTTTTTAATGTTGTAGATTTAAGTATCAAATGAGAATCGCTAAAATTAATGCATATATTTTAAGACAAATGTATTCTTTATGATTTAAGTTTTGTTTAAGATAATTAAAGCAACAGTAAAAGTATGGTATTTGGAGGTAAAAGCACACAGTAATTAACATGATAATTAATAGATGGCTGACTTTTCCATTGATTGACATGACATGTTTAGATTCAGATGGTAAATATAATATATTATCATCCATATTAGTCAGTGCGAGCAGAGTAATCATGAGACTTTAATTAAATGTTTAAATGTTACACCGTTGCTGTGTTTAGCGTTACTTCATGTGACATCAGACAGAAGAGAACGACGGAGCGCAGACGTCTGTGCAAACTCAACACAACAGACCTGCAAACGCTCCTCTCCTTTATCACTAAATGATCTTCGCAGCTAATTCATTTATAAATTAAACCCTTTAACAGAGGTAAAGTCATTTGCAGTCTTTAATTAAACACCATTGGTAAAGTTATGCTGTTAATTTAGTTTTTCTGTCCTTGGAACTGTCAGAGGCAGGGAACAGCTAATTGAATGTTAATAAGATAGCGTCGGGTGAATCAGTGATTTTAATACAACGAAATACTTGTGTTGCTTTGAAAAAGTTGATTTCTGAATGACTTGAAATTAGAAAAACATGCTGTTATTGCATCTATCACATTGCAAAAAAAAATGTGTTCTACCATTTTTAATTTTAAAATAATAGAATTAAAAATGTATATAAAAAATTATATAAAATACAATTTTATTTTATATAAATAAAAAAATAATTTCAACTGTAAGGCAACGTTTCTCATTTTAATTTAGTTTATCGTGATGTCCTAAATTAACTAAAACTGAAACTAAAATAAAAATGTATATAAACTATATATACACATGCATTAAAAAACTATTAAAAACTATAAAAAATACACTTAGTATTTTTAACAAATATTTTTTTAAATTTTTAGTTTTTAATTTTTAAACAATAGTTACTATAACTAAAAAATCAATTGAAAAGAGAAAATATAAAAAATAAATCCTAATTTAAAATATTAACACAATGTATAACAGTGATGATACTAAAATATCACTGCAAACATTTCTCATTTTAATTTAGTTTAACATGATGTAATAGTATAACTAAACATTAATAAACAAATTATATTGAAATATATATTAAAAAAAAAAAACTGCTTAAAGTGACAAAAAAATGCAGCAAACATTATAACTAAAATTAAAGTGAAAAGAGAAAATGTTAACAAAAACTCTAATTGCATATTAATGATACTAAAATAAAAACTAAAATTAAAACTAAAACTGAGACTAAAAATACTCAAATGTAATTATTAGATCAAATTAAAGTGAAAAGAGGAAATCAATTCAAAATTAAAACTACAATAGCATATAATAAAACAGCAAATTACTTAAACTGTAAATAAAAAAAAAAAAAAACTGAAAACATAAAATTAAATCTGATTCTAAATATGAATAAAACTATAATAGTATCTCAATTAAATGATCCTGAAATATCACTGCTATTTCCTTCAAACTTTCACAATCGATTAATTTGGTACTCGTCAATGTAACTTGTAATTATTCCTGAAATGTACTAGCAGTGAGCATTGTTTCTACGCCATTCGTTTTCAGTGCAGCAGTTCCAGATGAAAGCAGTGTTATTTCTGCAGTGGGGTCCATCTGTCTGTGAGAGCCGTATGTGATCTGTGTTCTCACACTGACTGTGTGGGAGTGTTTCTGACTGCACTGCATCTGCTGCTCACATTTAAACACTATTACAGCAGAGAAACGCTCCGACACACAAAGCTGTGACAAGTGTATTAATAACTGTATGTGGCTGCAGCCTCTGTATCTGTACGCCCGTAACACACACACATGACACACACACACGCACACGCACACACACACACACATTCTCTCAATGTGATGGCAGCAAAAAATAAATACATTGAAATATGATCTTCATTCATGCAGCAAGAGGCAGTCTTGTGTAGATTTGGGAATTGTAAGGAAGTTATTATATTTATTATAAATATGCTAAAAAACAACAATAGCCAATAGTCTGCTTTTGGGTCATATCTTTAATTATTGTTATTAAAGCACTATTTATTTTGTATTATGTTTTACATTTTGTCATATAAAACAAATAAAAACGGAGTACCTTGCCAGAATGTTCCCTGTTAGCCGGGAAGCTGTTGTGTTGGTTAAACAATGACAGAAAGCACAGTCGAGTGTTGTGAAACGAGACACTTGAGCACATCTGCACTTTTAGTTTAGTCATAAACACACAGGATGATATGCAGCACTTCATTTACTCTAGAGATCAGTGAGCATCATAGCAGAGTAATGACCATTTCATTAATACTAAATCACGCCACTTAAATGCTAAATAAACCAGTGGCACTGAATTAAATGCATATTACAGCTTTAAAGTGATGGTATTTTTGACTAAGGCCAGGCTGATGTGTTTGTATATGAGCTTTAGCTGCGGATCAGTCTTCTATGCTGTAATTAAAGTGGAGCTCGTCCCGTATGGAGTATCTGAGGGATTGTGGGGATTGAAGGGAACAGGCTTTAGTTTGGCGTGTGGGATCACGCGTGATTTGAGCTCGTCCAACGCGTCCTGATACTCTCTCAGTGGAGACATTTTTATATGCACGCTGCCAGATTTCATCAAAAATGGCTGAATGGAGTGCAAAATTTAGTTTTTTGGAAAATGCAGCTTTTATGCTTGCCAAAACCAGTTTGCAAAAGTTTGGATATGTCATGTGTTAGTTATACTCCCACAGTTACAGAAACAGGCAGACTCACACAAATAGCTCAACGTCGTGCTCTTGATTTTTCTTTTCAGCACAGTAAATTATATAAATGATACATAAAGCGTGTGCATGAAAACGAAAGCTGTAATCCGCGTTGTTTACATTCGGGGGAAGCAAAGCGTTGTTTACGGGGGAAGTGAACGAAACTAAGCGTTGTTTACTTCGGGGAAAGCGTGCGCATGAACAAAGCTGCTAATAATCGAACGAAAGCTTGCGTATAAACACGTTCGGGGGGAAATTTACTCACCATTCGGGGGGGAAAGCTGCAAGCTCTAAAAAGCGTGTTTACGTGGGGGAAATGCCCAAGTTACGTCTCCGGGGGAAAGCGTCCGCCATTCGGGGGGAAAGCGTTTGGTAATAAGCGTTTGAGTAACAAGAACGTAATAAGCTTGTTTACGTTCGGGGGGGAAACGTTGAACTAAACGCAGCGTTGTTTATCGGGGGGAAAGCATTGTTTACGTTCGGGGGGAAGCGTGCATGAACGAAAGCTGCGTTGTAATATGCTTTGTTTACGTTCGGGGGGGAAAGCGTGCGCATGAGCGAAAGCTGCGTAATAAGCGTTGTTTACGTTCGGGGGGGAAAGCGTGGCGCATGAACGAAAGCTGTGTAATAAGCGTTGTTTACGTTCGGGGGGGTGCATGAATGAAAGCGTGCGCATGAACGAAAGCGTGCGTCGGGGGGAAAGCGTGCGCATGAACGAAAGCGTGTTGTGGGGGGAAACGTGCGCATAGCGTTCGGGGGGAAAGCGCGTGCATGAACGAAACCTGCGTAATAAGCGTTGTTTACGTTGTTTACGTTTCGGGGGGGAAAGCGCGTGCATGAACGAAACCTGCGTAGTAAGCGTTGTTTACGTTCAGGGGGAAAGCGCGTGCATGAACGAAACCTGCGTCGGGGGAAAGCGTGCGCATGAACGAAAGCTGTGTAATTGTTTACGTTCGGGGGAAAGCGTGCGCATGAACGAAAGCTGTGTAATAAGCGTTGTTTACATTCGGGGGGGAAAGCGTGCGCATGAACGAAAGCTGTGTAATAAGCGTTGTTTACGTTCGGGGGGAAAGCGTGCGCATGAACGAAAGCTGCGTAATAAGCGTTGTTTACGTTCGGGGGGAAAGCGTGCGCATGAACGAAAGCTGTGTAATAAACGAAAGCTGCGTAATAAGCGTTGTTTACATTCGGGGGGAAAGCGTGCGCATGAACGAAAGCTGCGTAATAAGCGTTGTTTACGTTCGGGGGAAAGCGTGCGCATGAACGAAAGCTGCGTAATAAGCGTTGTTTACATTCGGGGGGGAAAGCGTGCGCATGAACGAAAGCTGCGTAATAAGCGTTGTTTACGTTCGGGGGGAAAGCGTGCGCATGAACGAAAGCTGCGTAATAAGCATTGTTTACATTCGGGGGGAAAGCGTGCGCATGAACGAAAGCTGCGTAATAAGCATTGTTTACGTTCGGGGGGAAAGCGTGCGCATGAACGAAAGCTGCGTAATCAGCGTTGTTTACGTTCGGGGGAAAGCGTGCATGAACGAAAGCTGTGTAATAAGCGTTGTTTACATCGGGGGGAAAGGCGTGCGCATGAACGAAAGCTGTGTAATAAAGCGTGCGCATGAACGAAAGCGGCGTATAACGAAAGCGTTAATAAGCGTTGTTTACATTCGGGGGGTAATAAGCGTGTTAGTTCGTGCGAACGAAATGCGTAATCAGCGTTGTTACGTTCGGGGGGAAAGCTGCGCATAATAAAGCGTTGTTTACATTCGGGGGAAAGCGTGCGCATGAACGAAAGCTGCGTAATAAGTTTACGTTCGGGGGGAAAGCGCACATGAACGAAGCGGTAATAAGCGTTGTTACGTTTACGAAAGCTGTGTTCAGCTTGTGGGGGAAAGCGTGCGCATGAACGAAAGCTGCGTAATAAGCGTTGTTTACGTTTACATTCGGAACGGGTAATAAGCGTCGGGGGGAAAGCGTGCACATGAACGAAAGCTGCGTAATAAGCGTTGTTTACGTTCGGGGGGAAAGCGTGCACATGAACGAAAGCTGCGTAATAAGCGTTGTTTACGTTCGGGGGGAAAGCGTGCGCATGAACGAAAGCTTGTTGTTGTTTGTTTACGCTTAGGCGAAAGCGTGCGTGTGCATTGTGATACTCTCTAAAACGGCGGACGACGTAACTCGGGGGAGAAGAATGGTTGAGTAAATTGTTATTCTTGTTTTCTTTGCGCAAAAAAAGTATTCTTGTAGCGTCGCAAAACTGAAGTTGAGCCACTGATGTCACATGGACTGTTTTACACATGTATTTACTACGTTTCTGGACCTGGGGATATTTCAGTTGTGTTGCGGTCTATGGAGAGTCAGATAGCTCTTAGATTTCATCAAAAATATCTTCATTTGTGTTCTGAAGATGAACGAAGGTCTTACGGGTTTGGAATGACATGAGGGTGAGTAATTAATGACAGAATTTTCTTTTTGGGGTGAACTATCTCTTTAAATTGCAATCAAGGTTAAAGGGGTCATGATATGTATTTTAAAAATTATTTTAATATGTTCATTGACGACTGACTCGAGCGACTGTGTCAGAAAGTGAACACGCATCTGTATACTGTATCTAGTATAGACAAGATAGCGGCAGTGATTGTAATTTCTCTTTGCTTTTGACGTGATGCGACACTCGCATTCAGCGTGACAAGTGTCCGTTAAGTAGTGATGGGTCAGTCTTATACTGCATAGGTTACAAGTATGGGGCTGTCACGTGATGAAGGAACGACTCAAGCCCGATGTCAGATAAGAGGTGAGGTAAGCTAATCATAGACTAAAGACCCAGGTAAACAATGAATTAATCTTTTCTGTTTCTTATAGCATTATAGTTTTGTATTGTTTGTAGTGTGATCAACGGTCGCATAAGTAGTAGATGTGTTAGGGAAGTAACACGTAACATTTGAATTATGCTTTGCTAAAAAGAACGAAATGACTCGAAAAAAGATTCGTTCATTTTGCTGAACGAGACTCAAAGGTCCGAGTTGGTAAAATAATCCGAACTTCCCATCACTACCGTTAAGCTGTTAAGCATCTGAACGCCAGTGGGCGGGGCCTATGGTGAGAAGATGACTATTGGCCAATGTCTTGCTCTGGAGGCAGTGTTTATGCAAATGACTGGGGCTAGGTGATGTCATCTTGTCCCTCTGATCCAAAACGAGCCATTTTTGTAGCTTGATCAAATAAATGCTTTTTTATAATGAGGAGGACTTTTTAATCTTTTAAGACTTTTTCTCATGCCATGACCCCTTTAACTTGATGTACTAAAATAACTCAAACTCAAACTGAACCTAACATTGTTTTGCATGGGCAAACACCACTTACATTTTGTACAGAAAAGCGCAAAAAAATCTTGTTGTTTACAATATAGTGGAAGATTTCCATAATACTTTTTATTATTATTATAACCTTTATTTTACCAGAAAAGAAGCTCTTTTACAAGAGCATCCTGGCCAAGACTGACAGCAACACCATCCATACTTAAACACATAAAACATCCATCCATACACACACACACACACACACACGCATCACACACACACACACGCACACGCACACACACGCACACACACACACACACACACACACACACACACACACACACACACACACACACACACACACACACACACAAAAGTTAAATCAAAATTTAAATTCACGAGTTGGCACTTACATATAATGGATTTAGCAAATAAGCACATTTACTTGCGTGCTGTCTTGAAGGAGGGCTCCGAGCTCAGAATATAGCCCCAACCCAGAGATATATATATATATATATATACATACCATGCTAATTAAGGTGATCAACTAGACGAGCTCCACCGGTGCTGAATTGGCTGATTATCTAAACGTGCTCCGTCCTAATTTTGTTAATAAAACATCATAAAAAACGGATATCAATACATAACTAGTCAAAACTACAAGTCACATGACTCTCTACCTCCACCGTCCCTCATTTGCATTGCAAATAATGATGTGGGAAGTTAAACCGGAGAGCTGGAGCTCGTCTGTCCTGCTGTCGCTCCTGCTAAATGTGTTCACATGCTTTCTATCTCCTCTGCCTCATTCTGACAAGTTAGTTCCAGTTTAGCCCTTCCAGAGCTCACAGCTTCCGTTCCTCTGCCGCGGTGAGTCAGACTCGCCTCTCCAGCCGAGATATTCACCGTATCGTGACATCAGGCCCTGAGCACAGGCACACCTTCTCCCGAGCTCATCAGTTATGACGTCTAGAATGACTTTGTCCCCTAACAGCATCCGTGGCAAGGTCAGGAGGGTTTGTTAATGCGCCGCACGGATCCGGTTCACTCTATAGGCTGATGTGAAAGCTGGAGAACTTGGGGAACATCAGTAAGAGCTTGTGCATGAAGATGTGCTCAGGCAAGTTTCTCTTAAAGATTATTGGTGGATTATTGTAATGGTCTCCTTCCCAAGAAGACCATTAGACGGCTGCAGCTCATCCAGAATGCTGCTGCCAGGATTCTGACTAGAACCAGAACATCTGAGCATTTCTCACCAGTCCTCAGGTCCTTACACTGGCTTCCAGTTACATTTAGGATTGATTTTAAAGTACTTTACTCATTTATAAATCACTCAGTGGCCTAATACCTAAATGCACTGCAGATATGCTCACTGAATATAAACCTAACAGACCACTGAGATCAGTAGGATCGAGTCAGTTAGAAACACCAAGGGTTCACACAGAACAAGAGGAGTCCGCGTTTAGCTATTATGAACCAGCTTCCAGAAGAGATCAGATGTGCTGAAACATTAAATCCAGACTCTAAACTCATCTGTTTAGATAAGCATTTACTGAATGAGCGCTGTGCTACGTCCAAACTGACTGCACTGTATTTACGTATAATCATTTTTATTTCTAACTGTTCGAAATTCATTTTAAATACATTTTTAAATAATTTAAAACATGTATTTATTTATTATTTCTGGTTTTATTGTTAATTTTTTATGATTATTTTACTTCCTTTTATGTAAAGCACGTTGAATTACCATTGTTTATGAAATATGCTATAAATAAACTTGCTTGCCTAAAGATATGAACAGATATTATTCCAGTAACATTCATAGAATGTTCAGTCTTGAATCTGGTCTTCAGTAACATTCTCAAAATCTTAGCACAAAAACACAATTCATACATCGTTCATGTTCTATTCTAATTATTAGAATTATAATTATTTAATGTAGGTACTTGCTGCAAAGAAAGAACAAAAGGGACATATATATATATAATATATACCCAACTAACAAGCTTTGTTTTGCTAACGTTCCCATTATGTTATTTCTAAATTTTCTCTGAACATTATAAACTGTTTTAAAAACGTTTAAACGATGCTTTTTCTTGGTTATGGGAACGTTCAATTCTATTATTTAGCAAACTCTAGGTGAAAGTTTTTTTGAATGTTTCGTCCACCTGAAGCGTTTCAGAAAAACATTCCACGACTGATGCATTCATTATGTTTTGTGTCAGCGTTTTAAGAATGTTTTTACATTGAAAGACTTCTATTAATATTACTGGAAGAATGTGCTTCATTTTGAGGAAACCCTGCCAGAAATAATGTTTTCAAGGCATTTTGAATTAAAGACTAGAATATTATTTTCTTGAAAAACATACTCCTTTTTTTGTTATTTCTTTTATTCATAGTTCTATTTACAACTTTTTTTTATTTAACAAAAAAAAAAATTAATAATAATAATTACAGTGTTCATTCAGTGAACATCCTTTGGTATAATTTGTTATAAACACGTCCATTTTTGCCACAGAATTAAAAGAAAAGGTAATTGCAACTTTTTATCACAATTCTTCCAACACTGTACAAATTATTATTAAGTTGTAAATAAATCAAAGACTTTTAGAGTACATTTTTACATGAAAATACTTTGCCATTTCTTTGTAATTGTGAAATATACCAGCATTATGATAGTTGTTTCTACGCTGAAATTGTTTTCAGTCTAAGATAAAAGGCCAGAATTGTGAGAGATAAAATACTGATGCTCCAAACACTCAACATTTGGAGAATTACACGTGCAATTACACTTTTTATTTATTTATTAATTTTCCTTCTATGGCAGAATAAAGTGATTCAAAGGCAGAGTAGGTGATTTTGTTCAAACACATATTTAGTTATGATGGTTGAAAGGGTCTTCACATTCAAATAGCAATCACTAAGTGGTCTTATTGTGTTTATATGTATGTATATCATCTGTGGAAGGCGTAGGACCGTTAAATCTTCCACCAATCAGATTATTCGGTCCGAGGGCTATGATAGGCTGTCCTACCTGTTAACTTAAGCCCCTTTCACACAGTGTGTTGATTGAAAATTGCTGGAAAATTGCCAGAGTGCCTTCTGTGTGTGCAAAACGTGGATGAAGCAGAAGATCCCGGTTGGGGACCAAGTAACTTTGCCGGGATCAGTCCCGGATCGAGCGCTGTGTGAACAAAAGCCGGATCAATGCCATAAAGGTGTGTCATAGTGATGACGCACATCATCGTGCAACTATTTTACATGACCAGGTGTTTTGAAGGCAGATCAACGTTCACGGTGAAAAATATGTGTGAACTGGAATGAAGCAGAGATCAGGGAGCTCCTCACTATCCGTGCTGAAGCTGAAATCGTTCACCAGTTTAGTGAAACGGTACGCAGTGCATTATACACGTCACATGTCTTTACAGGATCTTTACGGGTTGTGTGTGAATCACACAGAAAATCACTGGCAATGATAATGAACCAAAATCCCGGGGCAAATCACGGGACACATTTTCTGTGTATTCTCCGGAATGGCTTTGTGAAAGAGGCTGTATGTATTTGCAGACTGGGTGAGAATGGAAGGCGTTATTATTGTAATAGTATGTGCTTTGTACTGTAATGCTTTCTTAGTGGTGAGGTAATCTGACAGCATTGACGCCGTCTCATCGTGTCGCTGGTAATCTCTGCTCTGGTGGAGCGCCGTCATGTGTTTTTGTGGCTTTGGAGAGGGATTTGCAGGGAGGGTGAGATCTTATGCTTTCAAAGCTAGCTTGATATAGCTAACCTCTCTGAAATCACATACCCTGTCTTTAATTCCATGTGTGAAATTTACTTGCAAAATCTAAATGCAAAACCATGCAATAAAACAATAAGAACAATAGAACAATTGCTTTTTTTTCAGTGCACCAAAATAAATGACCTTTAACATAGTTTTATTTATTTTGCCATCCTAACTCTGCTCAGTTATATGGTTAATTGCATTATATTCCCTGCTGCCTGTGACCCGATGTTTGTTTCTGACCCTTCAGCTGAGATGCTCTGCTTTAGAGAACATTTAGAGACAATCATCTGTGAGACTCAATGTAAACACAGAGGATCCAGCAATCTGAAACAATCACATGTACTGACCTTTAAATGTGCAATAACATGGCTTCAGCAATTCCTCCTCCTCTCACAGTCTCTCTGTCGACTCATTCGTCAAGTTCAGAGAGTCTCTGTTCATGTCTCAGACAGCGGAAATCACACCAGCTCACCCATCCCTCTCTCTCTGTCTCTCTCTCCAGAATACCTTCTTGCCTGCTAACACGGAAGAAGACATCTTTGCCCACTTGGGGTTAGAGTATATTGAACCTTGGCAAAGAAATGCCTAGTTTCAGTCTCTGCTCTGTGAAGCCTGCTGATGTTCTGGACAGATTCAACACCCTCGACATGACGCTGATGCTGACACACACACAAATATCCTCAGTCAGATTTCTCCAGCCAGCGTGAGCATTATCGATAGTTCATGGAGGTCTGTTTTCTTTTTCAAGTACACATACAGTGACTCCCAAAAGTATTGGGACACTTTAAAACCTCTTTAAAAGTGGTCCATGCAGTAGATAATTATTTGAAGGAAATCTCCACAAGCTGACTTTTCAAGCAAAGCATTTAACAAAAATAGTGTGTAGTGCAAAAATAATGATTGTTTCCAAACAGGTTGTGCTCAAAATCACACTGTTTTCACAATATAATCAGTTTATGTTGAATGAAATCAAATCCCACTGATGTTTTGTTTGGAATTACACTATTGTTCAAATTTTTTTTTTTTTTAAATAAGTCTCTTATATTCACCAGGGCTGCATTTATTTGATCAAAAATACAGAAAAAAATGTGAAATATTATTATAATTTAAAACAGCTGTTTTCTATGTGAATATATTGTGAAATATCATTTATTTCTAAGTTCAAAGCTGTATTTTCAGCATCATAACTCCAGTCTTTAGTGTCACATGATCTTCAGAAATCATAATAATATGCAGATTTACTGCTCAAGAAACATTTCTGATTATTATCAATGTTAAAAACAGTTATTTTATTGCCCAACATTTTTGTGGACACATTTTTTATTTTTCAGGATTGACAAATTAATAGTTCAAAAGAACAGAATTTATATGAAATATAAATATAAATGTATTTACTGTGACTTTTGATCAATTTAATGCATCCTTGCTGAATAAAAGTGCTCCTTTCTTAAAAAAAGACCAAACTCCAACTTCAAGCTGTTGTTTTATTATTCCACTTTTCCTTCTCGTAGTTACTCAGACATTGGTTTAGTTAGAGTTACATGATGTTCCTTCAGAACAGCTTTAGTTAGACGCTTTGCACATTAGTGAATGTTAACAACTGTTCTTCTAGTAACGTTAATTGAACATTCGTTTAAAGTTATCTGGTCTCTAAATGTTATTAATACATGGTTTATTTTTACAAACGTTACTGCTTAGTAGTTTCACATGGTTTAGAGGACATTCAAAAGAGACATTCTCATAACGTTTGCAAAATAATCAAATGTAACGTTCCCTTAATGTTGACTTTAGCATTCACAACCAAGAAAAAAAGCTTTTGAACATTAAAAAGACGTTTGTCTGTCGTTTTTTAAAAATGTTATTATAGTGTTAAATGGTGGAGAAAACATTCAAAAGTAACATTTCCATAATGTTTGTAAAATGTGACGCTGGAGCACAAAAGCAGTCATAAGCAGCACAGGTATATTTGTAGCAAAGCCAACAATACATTGTATGGGTCAAAATTATAAATTTTTCTTTTATGCCAAAAATCATTAGGATATTAAGATCATGTTCCATGAAGATATTTAGTACATTTCCTACCGTAAATATATCAAAACTTAATTTTTGATTAGTAATATGCATTGCTAAGAACTTAATTTGAACAACTTTAAAGATGATTTTCTCAATATTTAGATTTTTTTTGCTCCCTCAGATTCCAGATTTACAATATATTGAAATATTGATCATAACAAACCATACATCAATGGAAATATTATTTATTCAGCTTTCAGATGATGTATAAATCTCAATTTCGAAATTTTGATCGAAGTTTTGTGGTCCAGGGTCACAAATAACAAAATGTAACGCTAGCTTAATGTTCTTTTTATGTTCATATAATCAAGAAAATGTTAGTTTTTTTAAGCATTTATAAACATTCAGAAAATATCATAAATAATGTTTTAATAGGAACGTTAACCAAACGTTCTTATATTCATATACAAGTTGTGCTATTTAACCGCTCTTTCAGTGTTTGTCCAGTTGTAAACACTGAGGTTTTACCTCTTCGTCCTCTATGTTTGTGACGCGAGCGAAACCCGTGATGTCTTGAGGAAGATCACAAGGTCTAGAGATCGTCCTCTTTAAGGATCTTTAAGTAGAACAGCTCAGGCGTTTCCAGGACTCGACCCGAGGGCCTCTCTTTCTCTCTGTTTTTATCTCTGACCCAAAGCAGAAGCGCACTGAACCGGACTGAACCGGCTCCAGCATTCAAACTGGGTTAGCTACTGTTGTGTTGGCGTTAAATTACTTTACACTGAATTTTATGGCCCACAGCAACGCCACAATTCCCATCAGGCTCTGCTGTGCTGCACTTTCTATGAGCAATCTTCAGCTTTATTAAATTCTGACTTAGCTAATTCCAGCAATAGCTGTGATCCAAAGCCAAGTGAGACGCACTTTCATATCTAAACTTTTCATAATACATCTCTGGATCTATTGTGCGTGGTTTGAGTCCAAAGAAGACTTCTCACCATCATCAATTTATTAATTCATCTTAACTTCACTTTCTTAACACAAAACAAATGCCATTTTTTTTAAGTGTTTCTGAAACGTTGAAATGTTGAGTTTTGTTGTCGTGATTGGAATGTTATTTAAAGGTTACAATAACGTTTCTTAAAACATTAAACTAATTTTTAGTGTAACTTGAATATTTTTTCCCCCTATTCTATGAATGTTATAAATTTCCAGTTTCTTGTTGTAATTGAAGTTATTTAAATGTTACAAAAACATTCTAAATATAATTTTATTTGAATGATTTTTAACATTTTAAGAATATTTTCTTGACGTGATTATTACATTACTTAAAGGTTGCAAAAAGTTACTTACAACATTCTACTAACATTATTTGCACCCAAAATATACCTTGTTTGAAAGTTTATTCTAAGAACGTTTAAATGTCCAGTTTTTGTACTTAGAAAGTTTTAGGCCTTAAGGTTCAAAAACATTTTTACAACTATTCTACAAACTTTATTTGTACCAAGAATATAATGTCGTTAAAAAAAATTCTAAGAACGTTTTCTTGACATAATTAGACATTATTTAAAGGTTACAAAAATGTTTCTTACAATATTCTACAAACTTTATTTGTGCCAAGAATATAATGACTTAAATAAATAAAAAATTCTAAGAACTTTAAAATGTCCAGTTTTCTTGATAATTAGACATTATTTAAAGGTTACAAAAATGTTTCTTACAATATTCTACTAACTGTATTTGTACCCAAAATGTAATTTTATTTGAATCCTTTAATATTCTAATAACATCAAATTGTCCAGTTTTCTTGTCATAATTATAAAGTTATTTAAAGGTTACAAAAAATATTTCACATTATAAATATAACATTATTCGAACGTCTTTTAAATGTTCAGACATAATAGAATGTTAAACTGTCCAGTTTTATTGTTGTTTTTATAATTCTATTTAAAGCTTACAAAAAAATCTTACAACATTCTACTAACACAATTTGTTATTTGAACTCTTTTTATTTCATTGGAATGTTTATTATATTTTTTTTAATTTCCAGTTTTTGTACTTATAAAGTTTTAAAGTTCAAAAATGTTGCTCAGAACATTCTGCTAACTGTATTTGGACACAAAATGTAACATTATTTGAACGGTTATTTTCAGAATGTTTAAATGTTCTCTTGTCACGGTTTCTTGGAACATTCCAGTAAAAATAAGATGAGAATGTTCAGAGACTGTTGATCTCAGAACATTATGAGAACATACTGTATATCAAACATGAATAAAGTTATAACAACGTTCCATAAACGTTACTTTAACAATGTTTGGTCCTATTTAAAAACGTTCCCTGTTAGCAGAGTTCTTTTTCTGGTCGCATTAAAGGATTTTTTTAAATATGCCTTCGGAAAAAGTAAATGGAAAATGACTTTCAGAACTGAAGCAGGATTTATATATGCTTTTATTCTTGCTTTATGATGTGATTTTGCTTTGTTTGAACTGTCTTGTATTATGATGCTGGTTAGAAAGAAAGCCCAGGACAAGCAGGATTGTGTTCATGAGCGAATATAAAGCAAATAGATCTGATTATCATCTGGACACCGCTCTGTGTTGATTTGGCTGCCGGTGGTTTTGTATATTTGATTTGAATATTGAAAATGATCTGAGCTGCAGCTTCCCAGATGATAATGAAGTCTCAGTGTGTTTATGAGCTTTAATATTGTATTCTGTAATTCGAATGAGTTCTCAGCCGAAGAAAGAAAAGTTTGAATAAAAATATGCTTTCGGCGCGTTCGAACTTTAAAATGCTTAATGTGCTGACATTAAACTTCTGCTCTGTTCTTTCCATCTGTCTGTTTTTAATAAAACACACTCCTTTCAGTCTTAAAGGCACGGTTCACCTAAAACGAACTTTCTGTCCTCGTTTACTCGTCCTCGTGTCGTTTAAACCTTTGTGACGTGCTTACTTCTGAGAAAAATATGATCTACGGTGCTTTGTTCTTAATAAACACGGCTAAATCTTCATTATACACTTTATTGTTACTATATTGAAATAATTGTAATTATATTATTAATTTAATATTTTTTTAATAATAAATAATTTAATAAATATTGAACTACACGATATTCTTACTATACAAAAATGTTTTTAATAATTATGTTAAGTTAATAATTATTAAATAGTTTATTAATTTGAATTACTATGCATTATTTTATTTATTATTAAATGCATAGATGAGATATTTTGCCAAATCTTCGTTCAAAACCTTTTCTTAATGTAGTAATATACATTTTAATAATTATTTATTCATTTTAATAGCTGTTGTTATAATAACTTTTATGTAATCGTTTGCAAAATCTTCATACTATGCTTTATTCTTAATATATTAATATTAATTTTAATCAAGATATTATTAATATTTATTCTAATAAATATGACCTTAATAATTATTAAATACATTTTTAAAAACCGATTATGAGTTATGTATTTATTCATTTTTATAATTGTGTATTATTTTATTTTATTTATTAATAATTATCATAGATATTAATAAATCAATATTGATATTTATTTATTTAAATTATTATTTTTAAGCAGTCTGATAGATTTGAGTGAGTAACAGACCCAAGTTTAAGTCTCTAATCACTAATATATCGCAACTTTCACTTGAATTTGCATATATTTAAATATTTAATTTAGCCATGCTGCAATAGCAACCCTCATTGGTTTTCCCATATTTAGTAACCAATCACAACATGCCAAGTTTAAATATGCAAATTACTTTCTCTGTTTGTTTTCTGAGGAAGAAAATAAACTATGTTTATTTAAATTTTCACAGAGGAGATGTTTAGCAGAATATTTATACTATGTTTTATTCTTAATGTATTAATATTATTGATTTTTATAATGATTTTTAATACGTCTTTTGAAGTTATCTGATAGATTTGCATGAACTTAAGTTGCTTTTAAGTCTCTGATAAATATTTCACCATCGGCTGCATGAACTCTATCAGCTCATTTACATATTTGTGAGCATGAGGTGATGTCTTAAATATTGTGGTTCAGGGTCATTCATGCTCATTTACATTCTGAGGTGATGTCTTTAAATATCTGTGGTTCAGGGGTCATCGAGGGGTTAAATGATCGGCCCTGTATCTGAACGTACTCTATCAGCTCATTTACATATTCATGAGGTGATGTCTTTAAATATCTGTGGTTCAGGGGTCATCGAGGGGTTAAATGATCGGCCCTGTATCTGAACTACTCTATCAGCTCATTTACATATTCATGAGGTGATGTCTTTAAATATCTGTGGTTCAGGGGTCATCACGGGGTTAAATGATCGACTCTGTATCTGATCGTACTCTATCAGCTCATTTACATATTCATGAGGTGATGTCTTTAAATATCTGTGGTTCAGGGGTCATCACGGGGTTAAATGATCGGCCTCTGTATCTGATCGTACTCTATCAGCTCATTTACATATTCATGAGGTCGGTAAAGAGCAAACCGTCCGGAGGAAGCTGGACAGACATCATATGCACGCTCACAAACATTAGCATAATTATTCTTCTTTACTGGTTTTATTAAAAGCCTGCTGCTTATTAAACAGCAATTATGTTTTAATTGTCATTGTGTGTGTTAAATCCACCGCTGTCATTATCAACATGAATCCAGAATGAACCAGTTCTTATTAAATTACATACAATTATTTCATATACATTTCAGAATATGACTGCTTGTTTTCAGTGGTGCTGTTTATATATATTATAGCATTTATTAATATTTAGAATTTAAGATTTAGTTTCAGTGTTCATTTAATTTGACTAATTTTGCCATGTCCTTTTGTCTTTTTTAAATATCTATTTTTAGCTTTAATTTATTGTTATTTTAGTAATTAGTAATTGCAGTACTTAAAACGTATTAAATTTATTTGTTCATTTATTTGACAAGGCAACATTTATTGTAAAGTTTTCATTTAATATTTATGTTCTTTTTTATTATCATGTTTTGTTTTACTTCAACAGAAACAGATTTAATAGTTAGTTTTAACTTGTTAGTATCATTTCCTCAAGTAATTTTTAATATTTTACTGTAAATAATTTTACTGTCTTTTTCATTTTTATTAATATATATATATATATATGGCTTAAATTTATTTAAGTTTTACTGTTAGTAATTTATTACTTCGACTTGAACTTATTTTATTTCTAGTTAATTTCTGGTAATTTTACTACAATATGCGATTTTTCTCATTTTTAGTATTTTTGTAAAAATTCTATTTAGCTTCAATTTATTTCATTTATTAGTCACTTTTGCATTTCAGCTTAAACTATGATTATTTCAAGTCATTTAGGTTTTTTAAATTTAAATCTTGCATCTGATATTTATGTAATTTGATTGCAACTTCCTTCCAATTAACAAAAAGCCATTTTAAATAGTTTGTTTTAATTTTTTCCCTTAAAAAAAACCTCACAGATTGAGTTTAACCTGTAAACCCAGAACTGTTCTTTTAAAGAACAATTGTTTCTAATATGTAAAATGCACCATTATTGTTATTATTGTAATATCCACAGCATCATCAGGAAGCTGTCAGAAATGAAAGCGTTCTGAGTAAACGAGTTCTTATGCATCATTATACAGAGAGCTGAAACCTGACAGAATGAATCACACTGTGACAAGAGGAACTCAAACCGTCTCGCTGGTTTAATTGAGTAATCTGACAGAAAGCCTTCTGTCTCGTCTGTCCTGTGAAGCGGTCTCTGACGGTTCAGTGATGTGATGACAGGAAGTGAGGATCCACACTGACCTCGATCTGTGTGCAGCTTCCTGTGGCTCTGATACGCCTCGGCTAATAAATCACTGTCCAGCACTGTAACACACTCATGCAGACTGATCATGGGATGCTCACGTTCATGAAACCGGCATTCATGATCACTCACAGTGACGTCTGTGTATTCGGAGAAAATTACATATGTATCATGGTATATTTGAACATATTTACAGATTTAAAAAATGCATAATTTTAGCATGTGCAATACCGTGTTCATTTGGGAAGGAACGTTTATTTACACGGTCATCCAAAGTGCTTTACTTAAAAATGATTTCTTTAACAGATGCACAAGGGAAAAATACATGCAGAAAAATTAATGATTTAAAATGAATTAAAACAAATAAGATGAATAAGCAACGACTGTTTTGTTGAAATATGGACGGCTGGTAGTACCCAGAGTTATTATGGTTAGCTGAAATTAAAACTACAATCGTGAAACTTTTGTCACTTGAAGTAATCTTAAAATGTATTTGAAAAGAAATATGAAAAATATAATTTATTAATCAATTTTTCAGCAACATTTTTCATTTTTATTTAGTTTAGCTTGATGAACTAAAATAATTAAAATGGAATAAAAATACGAACAACATAAGAACAAAATCTCTGAGGGATGTTTCCAGCACCTTGTTGAATCTGTGCCGCGAAGAATTAAAGCAGTTCTGAAGACAAAAGCGGGTCCAACCCGGTACCAGCAAGATGTACCTAATAAAGTGACCAGTGAGTGTGTACCATGAACACAATACTGTTCCATGGTACTTTTTCAACCCGATCTCATGAAAGTGCGTATAAATAGTACGCCAAATAAAAAAAACAAAAATGGACTTTGGCGTGTATATGCTACGCAATGGGTAGTATTAGGCTTGTGGGGTAGATGCGAGTCATATGTACACGAAAACTGCTTATAATATGCACACCAACAAATTTCGTATCATATGCACATGAAAACTGCATATTATATGCACGCCAAACTTCATGTTTGGGTATCAATACCACAAGTTTTTATTTGGCGTACTTTTTAATACACATTTTCATGAGACTAGACTCTCTTTTTTGTGTTTGTTTTGTAAGTGTTGTTAATATCATGGTATATCTCAAGGTAAGAGTAAGTTTCTGCAGTTCTTGTGTATGAAGATGCACTGAGGCGTTGTTTCTGACCAATCAGCTTGTTCCTCATTCATGCCTGTGGCCTGGATCTGCTCTGTGCTCAGCAGATGGTCCGGTGTCCTGTCAGACGAGCGGGTCGAGTCTCGTGGGATGGAGAGCCTCCATTAGCTCACAGCGCACTGAACTCAGGTCAGTGTGGAGCCAAACTCAATACAATTAAAGATAACTGCGTCCGCCGAGGATCTGACCGTATCAGCGCATTAACATTCACCTCAGTCCTGCAGGAGAAGCTGCTCGAGCCTGCATTCATCGTGCATTCAAAGCATCGTGCATTATCAAAGCATCACGGCCTGTAATAAACTTTATCATGCATTACATGAACTAATCACAGTTAATGCATGATAATACTGATTTGTTTTGCACATTTAGAAAGTGTGATGCATTAAATCACATAACAAACAAGCAATTTAATGTGTAATGAATCTGCAAATATTATAATGCATTTTAAATTGGTCTACAATTATTTATGAAAAGTTAATAATGGATATTTGAATACCTTTATGATGCATTATATATAAAGGCTTCAAATGTTACCTAAAATTTCATTAGTACTGTCAATATCAATTATATAATTATGCTTACAAATCAACAGTGTTATTTTTAACTAAAACGAAAAGTTATTAAATTAACTATTACAAATTAAAAATATAAATATTAGATAAACTTACATTTAAGAAACTTTTACATTGAAAACTAGCATTTGCAACAAAGTGTAATAAAATATGTTAAAGGACTTAAACTAAAGCTTATTTAAAATATGAACAAATATTTTGATATTTTGTACATAATTCATATTTTTTTATTTGTATTTGTATTTTTTTAACTATTACAAATATTTTTGGTAATTGAAATAAAGCTGAAATAAAAATAAAATATAAATATTTGACAAAAAACAAACAAAAAAACTTAAAAATAAAATTAGAAATGTTAACAGAAAATACTCTGTAATAAATATTTTCAATTCTTTTAAAACAAGTTATGTTTTACTAGAAAATAATATTTCAGTATTTTATTCTTAAAGATTTCACATTCAATTCGGTGTTACTTGCCGTTTCTTTGTAATTATTTGTGATATTTACAAGCAATTTCTGAGATAATTTAACTAAGAAAAATTTAAATAGAAACTGATAAAAATGAAAAAAGCACATAAAACTTATACAAAAATTATCAAAGCTAATTTAAAATATAAACAAATATACGAAAGTAGATAAATAATACTAAAATATTACTGAAATACATTAAATTATTGAGTTTCTGTTGACATTCAGACATTAGTGCCTATATTTAATACTAACATTACTAAAATTTTAAAAGTGTCAAAACTAGTTGTATATTATTAATGTAATATTTCAGTAAATTGTACAGAAAAGATGCATACGATGACAGTGTATAAATAATACTAAAATAGCATGCAGTACATGAACTAATGAAGTCCCTGTCATCATTGATTGGGTCCTTGTCACCTGAGATTCAGCAGAGAGTCTCTCGTTAAATCACTGCTGTCTGAGAGAAACACTGGAGATGCTTCGAGCAGAAACTGGATCTCTGAAGCCGTTCTGACACTTTATCCTGTAATCAAACGCACGAGCTGATGAAATATATTTGCCATCTGATCGGTGCGTTTGGAATCTAATTGTGTGTAATGCGTCTCATTTCAGATGATGGATCAGATTTCATCTAAGGCTCGGTTGTAAAGCAGTTTAATGCTGATTGTGTCATTTGTTCCTGAAGCTTCTGTTCTCGTGCACACAAATAAGATGCTGCTGTAGCGTTTCTGCCCAAATCTATTTTTAGAGAGATTGGTTAGAGTGTGCAGTAAAGGAAAGAGAACGAGACACACGGTACAGTAATGCTTTCACACATTTGTGTGTTTAGAACGGACAGCTTTACATGAGTGTGAATGTAAAGGCTTTAGGAACACATCCTCAGCAATGGATGCTCTGCAGTGAATGGGTGCCGTCAGAATGAGAGTCTGATAAAAACATCACAATCAGTCCATCCATCTTATTCTTGTGTATTTGTTTCATCTTTTGTCTTCTCCAGATGTTAACTGATGGACTGGAGTGGTGTGGATTATTGTGATGTTTTTATCAGACTCTCATTCTGACGGCACCCATTCACTGCAGAGCATCCATTGCTGAGACACTGATGCAGAGACACATTTCTCCAAATCTGATGAAGAAACAAACTCATCCTGATCTTGGATGGCCTGAGAGTGAGCACATTTTCAGCTAATTTTCTTTTTGGGTCGACTATTTAAGACTGAAATAATATGACTGAAGGTATATCGGTTGATGATTATCAGAAATGTGTCTTGAGCAGCAAATCAGCATATTATTATGATTTCTGAAGATCATGTGACACTGAAGACTGGAGTAATGATGCTGAAAATACAGCTTTGATCACAGAAATAAATTACTGTTTAACAGATATTCACATAGAAAACAGCTGTTTTAAATTGTAATAATATTTCAATTTTTTACTGTATTTTTTGATCAAATAAAAACTGCCTTGGTGAGAAGAAGAGACTCTTTCAAAAACATAAAAAATCCAAATTCTTGAACAGAAGAGTATATTTTTTTCTGAAACTAACTTCGTGCATTTTTGCAGAAGCTTTTAGATTAAGGTTTTTAAGAGAATAATAAACATAAATCCAGTCATGCATGTCTCATCCTTTGACTGCTAAAGTATCGCAAAATAAATCTGATGATAATGCATTCATTCCCTATTCAAAAAACCTAAACATTATCATTGTTTCAAAAAAATAATTTAGTCTTTTGTTCTAGTTATGTTTAATTAATTGTACAAACTGCAAAATGCAATGCAATGTCTGCAAGCCGTGAAAGTGAGATACAGCGAGTGAATAAAGCATCATCTCATCTGTCCAGAGGAATCAGGACCGTCATGTTAGCATGCACATGATCAGAGCCATCTTCATCGTCAGCTGTCAGATCTTCTGCGAGCGGGACGGCAGGCGATTAACAGCGAGCTGATTTACAGACGCAGTGACATTTCGTCAGGCTTGATAAGTCTCTTCAAATACGAGAGGGTCGGCGGCCCCACCTGCGGAGCCTCTTCAAATAACAGGGGACGTGTGCGATTAGCTGTTTAAACGGCCTCCTTGAGTGGATAACGCTCCTGACCTTTACATCGCTACGCTTTTCCCTTCTTCACCCGTGTGTCTTATCCATGCAGTCAGAAACGCTGTGTTCGGTGACGATTAACCCGAGAGAAAAGCCTGCTGCGATGGCAAGTGTGTCATCTACTAGCACTTAGTGTTTGCTGTGCCGCTAAAGCCCTTAAAGTGGGCGGCATGACCTTATTTGATCTTAGAAAAATGCTATGAGGAATCTTTTATCACAGTAACTGTACACTACTGTAAAGAAATCTCCTCTGCTCATCAAGGCTGCATTTATTTGGTCAGAAATGTGTGAAATATTATAAAAAAATTCAGAACAGCTGTTTTCTATGTGACCTGTGTCTATGTTTCTATGTGATATTGTAAAATATAATTTATTGCTGTGATCAAATCTGTATTTTCAGCATCATTACTCCAGTCTTCAGTGTCACATGATCTTCAGAAATCATAATAATATGATGATTTGCTGCTCAAGAAACATTTCTGATTATTATCAATGTTGAAATCAGTCGTGCTGCACAATATTTTTGTGGAAACTGTGATGTATTAGATTTTTTCAGGATTCACAGATGAATAGAAAGTTCAAAAGAACAGCATTTATTTGAAATAGAAATCTTTTGTAACATTATAAATGTCTTTACTGTCACTTTTGATCAATTTAATTTGTCCTTGATGAATAATAGTATTTTATTTTGACTGGTAATATATATAGCACAATGTAGTTCAATTAACCTTGATTGTATTATCAAATTATATTTTTAATATTCTAAGAACATCTTCTCTATTAGAAAGTTCAAGTAAAAATTAGAGTTAATCTCAGAACCTTTTCTCTCGATGTAATGAGAACGTATATGTCAAATATTAATAAAGTTATATGAACGTTCCATAAATACTAGTTTAAGAACGTTTTGTCCTAACATTTAAAAGAACGTTAGTGAAACGTTACATGTTAGCTGGGATGACTGGCTCCTCTGATTGATAAAAATCACTCTTTAAGCTATTGCAGCAAAAACGTGTAAACAAAAACACAAATATCGACGTATATCTCATCAATAGGCTGAAAAATATAATTATTTCTGCTATAACACCAAGCCCGAGTAACAGATTGTGTTTTACATTGATGCACTTGAGTTCGTTGGTCAATTTACAAGAGAAGTGGAAGTGTTGAGCGGTTGTGAGTCACAATAACACACACACACGCACGCACGCACACACGACACACACACACACACACACAACACACACACACACACACACACACACACACACACACACACACACACACACACACACACACACACACACACACACACACACACACACACACACACACACACACACACACACACACACACACACACACACACACACACACACACACACACACACACACACACACACACACACACACACACACACACGTTGGATGGGCCAGATGGTGTGTGTTACTCTTGTTTTCCCGTCGCTCCGACTGTGTTTCATATGCGCTGCGGTGTGGCTCCGGTCGAGCTTCTGCTTCAAACCGTGCACTGGCCGCTCAGAACGGAGAGGGAGGCCGATGAAAACAAATGTCTCTATTAGATTATCATCTCGGCCCCCGAGAGTGTGTGAGTGAAATTAAATTGTTATGATATCCCGGCATCATCTCCACCAGCCCCGGGCCTCACCTGAAACACCCGGTAAAGAAAGGGTCGCAGTGATTTTACCAAGTAAGACATGTTCCTGGATCAACATTATTGTCCAAAACATAGACCAAACCCTAACCTACTCATAATTTATCCCTGAAATCAGCGAGATATGATAGTTATATCAATAACAAGTTAAGTTATAGTTAATAACAAGGGTGTAGAAGCACCTAGGCTAAAACTGACATTCCCTGTAAACCTATCCCTCAATTCTGATTGGTTGCTTGGAATGTTGTTCCAGGATCAACGTTTTGCACTTGGTGTAATTAGGGACGGGCGACATCTTATCATTTGCGATACACTAGTAAAAATTCTCCCCATAATTTATGTAAAATTAAAATGATAAATAAGGATTAGGGCCAGTTTGAAACAACAGTATGAAAGAGGATAAATAACAGCTTGCATCAGTGCAAACCATCTTTTGGCGTTAAAATAGTACTGTCAGGTTTTACTGAAGACCCGAAGCGCTGAAAAGGCGTAGACACAGTTATATTTGAGCCTGCCTTATTGAATATGCATTTGTAGGAGTTTACCTTTTAGACGCAAAAGTTATGGGAGGAGATTATTCAAATAAATCATGCAATGCGTTTTACTAACACAACGTCAAATTACTGGCATTTGTGCTATTATTTAACGCCCCAAAAAAGCATGTCTTAAATGATTTGCTCTTGAAATGGCTTGAATTATTGTTGCTAGAAGAGGCACCGCAGAGAACAGAGAGCGCATGGTAGAAGGGAGAGGATTTTTTCCACATGTATTAATTTATTTTGAATGCTAGAAGAACACATTATCCGAACATGTTGTTTTCCAAGCCATGTTATTTTTAATTTGCTTCAGGAAATAAAAGTCGACTTGAAACCTTCAACTAGGAGTCACGCAATACCAGCTCTATCAAAACTTCTGGCATTTTTTGGTTTCCGGATTTGTGGCTTCTTTATTTCTTTATTTGCAACTAATTTGTGCTGTGCTTGGTATCATTGCATTGGTCGATATGTAAATTAGAAGTTGGGTCTGTGTTTTTTAATTTGTGCATTGTTAGTAAATCACCCACAGAAATTTCCCCTCCCATCAGCGTTGTTTTGGACTTGCGCTCTCGTGCTAATTTGCCCTGTTTAGTAAAACTGGCCCATAGTCTTCCCACGATAATAACAATGAAGTCTAGTTGTTGACATGTTTCTGTGTGCGACAGTGCGGAGCGACATCACGGAAGGTGGACGTGAAATTGAGGAGGAGTTTATTGCTAAATGAGGAGCTCCTTCTACAATCTGGATCTGTTTGGTTAGGGCTGTACAGTGTGAAAAAAAATATGTCTGAATACATCTACTACAGTAGCATACGGGTTTGCATGACCATGAGCCTGTTTACAAACCTGTTGTCCAGGAAAGATATCATTTATTGGCATGCTTTTTCTCCAAATTAACTTAATAACATAGTTGAGTGTTTGAAATAACTTATTTTTGTGACCAGAGACGTGGTTTCATATTACAGAGAATGATAGTATTATATACAGTGATAAAGACTATGTCAATTAGCATTGCATTATAAATATACTTTACCCAAGATTGCTTGAAGAACACAGATAAACCATGTATTTTGTGCAATCGTGTGTTTATTGTCTTCAAGTTTCATCAGTTAAAATTTCTCTATCTGTGTTTTATTCAGCTACAGCGATAACTGGATACCTTTGTCCATATTCGGGATTTCCTGGAGCGTCATTAGTTCTATTACTTCTGCGATGCATGTGTTTAGTTTCTGCGCAAGGGCGCCCTCCGGCTTCCAGTATGAATTAAACAGATCATTGCATTACGTGTGTACTCAGTAATGCTCACAACACCCTATTTAGGGTAAAAATAGGAAAGATAACACTTTTCTCTAATTAAATAGGATTCCCCGAACTATCGTCATTGATATCGTTATCGCAATAAATACCAGAAATGATCCCATATAAGCCCATTTAGGTATAGGTGTATATAAGCCCATATCGCCCATCCCTAGATTAAATCATGTTCACTGTAAGGGGAGAACGGGAATCTGGCCGTTTATGAGACACTCATTCTTCTCCTCACGGGCTGATATTATACTGAAGAGACATTTAAAGGTCTATCTGTGTTGACAGCATCAATACGAGCACCGATATCATGTGGTGAAATAAGGGAAAATGAAACATCCAGCTGACATCTGCACAGCCTCCAGCCTAAACAGGAGCATCCGTGCTCGCGACACCGGTAATCCAGCTGATGATGAGAAATGCTCCGAGAGGAAGGAGCTTATTGAATGAAGGGAATGTATATGGGCTCTTGGTGCTCCCCTGACACCGTGATATATCTCCGGGAAAGGTGTGTTGTGATTGTGGCGAGTGTTCGCTTCTCATCTGATCGTGTTTAGAGCAGCTTCCACAGCCCCGGGGGAAAACCTTTCATCGCCAATCAGGACTCGTGGATACAGGCTTTCTTCACCGATTACACGTGCTGGAGTCTGATTTATTATACGGGACCCTGGTCATTAGGGTACACTTTTTTAAATTGAGATTTATACATCATCTGAAAGCTGACTAAATATGCTTTCCATTGAAGTATGGATATGACAATATTTGGCCGAGATAGAAGTATTTGAAAATATGGAATCTGAGGGTGCAAAAATATCACAATATTGAGAAAATCATCTTTAAAGTTGTCCAAGTTGAGTTCTTAGCAATGCATATTACTAATCAAAAATGAAGTTTTGACATAATTATGGTAGGCAATTTACAAATTATCTCCATGGAACATGATCTTTACTTAATATCCTAATGATTTTTGGCATAAAAGAAAAATTATAATTTTGACCCATATTGTTGGTTATTGCTACAAATATACCCGTGATACTTATGACTGCTTTTGTTATGACTGGTTCCAGGGTCACATATTAGTTTCAGTCGCTTGAGTCGTGTTAAGCTGTGTTTGTGGACTATTGACGGACTATTATAAGGTATAGACTAATTACATTATCAGTCAGAACCGAGTCTTTGCAAACGAATCGGTGATTCAAAAGAACTGATTCATTGACTCACTGAAATTAATAAGACTTGTTTGCTTTTACTAAGTGTAGGTCAACACAAATTATGAGATATTATATTGAAACATCTCTCTTATTACATATGTGCAAATATTCACCATGTCATGTTATTCATTTTTTTATCACCAGATTAGACTTTTTTTCATCACAAAAATTAGAATAATGCTTTTAAATAAGTATATATTTTACATAATTAAAAAATTATGTCTGTCTGTCTGTCTATCATAAATGGCTTATTTATTCATTTATATGTTTAGTTTAATAATATTTTATTTTTTTTTGCTAAATCATATTAAAAATATTGGTTTGATGATATAGGAATATAGGAACGTAGGTGTGTGTGTGTGTGTGTGTGTGTGTGTGTGTGTGTGTGTGTGTGTGTGTGTGTGTGTGTGTGTGTGTGTGTGTGTGTGTGTGTGTGTGTGTGTGTGTGTGTGTGTGTGTGTGTGTGTGTGTGTGTGTGTGTGTGTGTGTGTGTGTGTGTGTGTGTGTGTGTGTGTGTGTGTGTGTGTGTGTGTGTGTGTGTGTGTGTGTGTGTGTGTGTGTGTGTGTGTGTGTGTGTGTGTGTGTGTGTGTGTGTGTGTTTGAAATCACATATGAATGTGATTTCGGTCCACAAACACAACTTTACATAAATACATATTCAATTCAATATAATCTGAATATACAGAAGGAATTCCTCAATATAAAGTCATTGTTGCAAATTTACAGTTTTCTGCTCTGAACAAACATTTGTTGGCTTTAATAGCTCACGCATGACCTCTGCTTCAGTCTTTTCATCATCTGTTCATAAAAGCTTCACCTTGAGCATTTCCACTGCTGTCGAAACACAGATTAATCATTATTCTTTAAAGAGCAACAGGACCGGTCTTAATGCATCGTCCACCTCGTTGAACGCCCATAAATAATTCAAAGTCAGCCCTGTTTTCTGCTCGCGATTGCGTGAAGCGAATAACGAGAATTCATCCACAGATAAGAGAAAAAAGATATTAATCAGCGTAACCTTTCTCAACTAACAGCCTTGTTATTCCTCAAAGCCAAACAAAATGAGAATTTGACGGCGTCGGGGTCTCGTTATTACACCCGGCGTTATTGATCACGCCATAATGAAATGAAAAATGATGTTTTGTGTCCCTCTAGATACGTACGATGCTTGTGAAAAGCCTGGCCTTTCCTCACGTCTGTCTTTGACTCTCGGTGGCGTCCGCTGTGGTTCTGGGCTCTCGGTCGCTGGAGTGAATCTCTGCGAAGCTCTTTAGTAGCTCTGACTCTTTTAATTGCTTGCATTGGGAGCTTCGGCTCCAGCGGTGCGGATGCTTTCCGCTCGGCTCTTCACTTTAAAAACTCAGTGCTCCCGAAGCCCCGCGCCGGAGAATATGGATGTTTGTTGATAAATCGCCGTTGCATCTCACACTGAGATATGAACAGCACTCGAGCGGCGAGAGAACCGGATATTGAAGCGAATCCTCGCTCGCCGCTGCAGGCCTGGTATTAAACACAAACCCAGTTTCTCATTCTCTACACGCAAGAACACGCTTTCTTCAGAGCGATTTCACTTCGAGGTCAGAAGGTCAATGCTGAGAGGGGCTTCATACATGATTAACTGAGAGATGTGATGTAAAATGATTTCATCAGTTTCATCTCAGCCCTGCATACTCCTTCAGGTTCACATCACTGTGCTAATTCGAACCCAATTATGACAGATTTTGTCTGCCTTGTGGTTTTGTGAAATGATGTTAGTCAGTGTATATCTTGAATGCACTGGAAGTTGCCTTGAATAAAAGCATCTGCCTAAATGCATACATCAAATCACAGCAACCATAATCATTTGAATAATAAAACCAGCATGCTGTGAGCTTTAGATTAATAAAGTGCGATTTAAAATCCCAAACTGGCAGATTAGAAGGTGTGAGTTCACTATATACACCGCTGTTCAAAAACAAATTAATGCTTTTATTTATCAAGGATGCATTAAATTGTTCAAAAGTGAAAGTAAAGCCATTTATAATGTTACAAATGATTTCAAATAAATGCTGTTCTTTTGAACTTTCTATTCATCTGTGAATACTGAAAAATAAAATGTATCAATTTCCATGAAAATATTGTGCAGCACGACTGTTTTCAACATTGATAATAATCAGAAATATTTATTGAGCAGAAAATCAGCATATTATTATGATTTCTGAAGATCATGTGACACTGAAGACTGGAGTAATGATGCTGAAAATACAGAAATAAATTACATTTCAACAGATATTAACACAGAAACAGTCATTTTAAATTGTAGTAATGTTTCAGAATTTTTACTGTATTTTTGACCAAATAAATGCAGTCTTGAATCAGATGCACGTGTAAATGAACTATGATCAGCAGTTAGTCACTTCCACACACACAGGTCTGCTGGAGAGATGATTTCAAAGATTCATCTCATGGTCAGAAGGTCAGTGTCGTGAGAGTTTCAACACATGAATACACAAGTGAACTACAGTAGCAGATATAAAACACAATGATTTAACCAATCTCTCCGTGGCCTTCTATTTCTCCGGTTTTCTGACACAAATAGCACTCATGGATTGTTTATAAACAATGAAGAACAGATTTATGGATACACTGCGCACATACAAAATCAGCTGACCTACATACCACAGAAATACATTTTACTGTGATCAACAACATGAACGTAAATGTGTCTGAATAACTGACCTGTCAATCAAACCCTGTTTATGTCATGGGAAATTTACATCTACTCTCGCATTATTATAATCATCAAGAGACATACCCGTAGTGTTTAAAGGGAAGAATGGTTTAATATTTTACAGATGATTTATTCAGAATTACAATCGCTACATTTCAAATATTAACAGTGCAAACTATCCTATTAAGATTACGCTTGTATTCAACTAATTACCTAATAATAAAATAAACCAGTCATTATTTACTCACTTTCATGTTGTTTCAAAACCAATATGACATTTTCACCAAAAATTACCAATATACAATGCACACTATATTATTCAAAAACTTGGGGTCGGTGAGATTTAGTAATGTGTTGGAAAGTTCTCTTCTGCTCACCAAGACTGCATTTATTTGGTCAAAAATACAGTAAAAATTGTTAAATATTAATTTGGAATTTAAAACAGCTATTTTCTATTGTGAAAATATTGTAAAATATAATTTATTTCTGTGATAAAAGCTGTATTTTCAGCATCATTACTACAGTCTTCAGTGTCACATGATCTTCAGAAATCATAATAATATGCTGATTTGCTGCTCAACAAACATTTCTGATTATTATCAATGTTGAAAACAGTCGTTACTGCACAATATTTTTTACGGGAACCATGATATATTTTATTTTTCAGGATTCACAGATGAATAGAAAGTTCAAAAGAACAGCATTTATTTGAAACAGAAATCTTTCGTAACACTATAAAGGTATTTATTATCACTACTTTTGATCAATTTAATACATTCTTGCTGAAAAGATGTATACATTTCTTTAACATATTAAATTATATGGAATATCTGCACACTTCTAATTTCATTTAGACTTGAAATATTGATATATAAACATGATTATATGGAAAACCGCACAAGCTTCTGCAAAACATCCTTTCTGATATATTCATGAAGGTGAGTAAAAGACAGAATGGTCATTTTTGGATGAACGATCCTTTATTTAATTGGCCTAAATGTGATTAGTATGGAAAATGTCTACATAAAATAGAGTGATAAATGACCCTATTGTATCATGATGAGATTATTTCTCATTTACTATAATAGGTCTCGACACCTTGCCGGTGGGAATGTAAGATACAGGACAAAAGTGAGAGAGAAAGTGATGGAAAGATTTCTCTTCAGGTTCCTCATAATCCTGAGTAAACAGTGTAAACACAGAGCAAGACAAACATTTACTCTCGTGTCACCTCGCCACAGACCAATTACTCAGGTCAACTCATAGTGCTAACCCCCAGCCGACAGCGTCCGTCCATCCGTCCCGTGCCGTCTGAGACCCGTCTTTGAGTTCTGCAGGGGTCTGATGGAAGGAGACGGATCGGGTGGGAGATAGTCTGTCTAGCCTGAGGGATCCGCTTTAAACAGCATCATAATGCGGCCCGTCGGATGATACAGGAGACGTAACACGAGTCGTCGCTCATATCTCTCCTGCGGCTCGGCGTGATGAATTATCCAGCGAAGGCAGGTGATCTGTATTAGGCAAAGACGATGCATCTCTCGCGGTCAGGGATGACCTTTGTGGAAAGTGAAAGAGAAAGAATGTGTTACTTGTGCATGCATGATGATCCTGTATTGTACAGGTCGCATTACATCAATCAAAATGATAGTAAAGACTATATACAGCATAAAAGACTATAATATTCTATTTCAAATAAATGCTGTTCTTTTGAATTTTCTATTCATCTGTCAAAATAAAATACATCACAGTTTCCACTAAAATATTGTGCAGCACACTGTTTTCAACATTGATAATAATCAGAAATGTTTCTTGAGCAGCATATTATTATGATTTCTGAAGATCATGTGACACTGAAGACTGGAGTAATGATGCTGAAAATACAGCTTTGTTCACAGAAATAAATTTAATTTTAACACATATCCACATAGAAAACAACTATTTTATACTAATAATATTTCACAAGTTTTACTGTATTTTGGATCAAATAAATGCTAATGCTTTTGGATCAAAAACATTACTGTTTTCAAACAGGTTTCCTATTGTTTTTGCATATATTAAACTGTGATGCGAGACAGTATTCTAATGAAAAATGACAGCTTTAATTATTCTGATTAAATAATGAGTCTGGAAAGATAAAAGAAACCGTTCAACAGTTAATTTAGAGTGCATTGCATTATGGGATACAATATTGCATATGATACCAGGGTTATTATAGTTAACTAAAACTAAAAACTGAAACTAAAATTACTCAAATAAAATGAAACATTAAAATGAAATATAAAACCTTATGTTAGTTAGTTGCCATGGCAACATTTCTCATTTTCATTTAGTTTTGTACTAAAATAACTAAAACTGAACAAAAACTACTATAAATGACAAAAATGCACAACAAAATGTAAAGTAAGTTGAAAATGAAAACAGAAATATAAAAATAAAAACTGACCCAAAAATATTAATAAACACTAGTACCTCGATGATACTAAAATAACACTGATGCATACAGATAATGTGCATATGATTTGCAAACTACAAAACCAAGTAAGAATAGCACGCTATTGTGAACACAGCCGTTCTCTAATCGTTTTCCTCTGATTTCACTGAAGGACCCAAAAGACTCATTCCATTCCCAATGATGCAGAGCGTGTCTTTAATTGCGGGATGCGCATCAAAGTTTGAAAGGAGTTTAGGAGGGGTAATGGGCTTTTCTTCAGAGAATAACGGAGGTGTGCAGATGGAAATGCTAGATGGAGCATCGGTAATACAGAGGCTGCTACCTTCACAGCATTAGAGGTATTGTGTGGCCAATGATGTGCGGAGAAATTGCTTTAACCTCCCCCAAAATTGCTTGCTCGGCTCGAATTAATCTTAATCGAATTTCTGTCTGGCGTCGTTAAAAAGCCCCAAAGTAATTCTGTCTTTCTGGGAGAGAGTTATTAATGTAAATGTGGGCTAAAACGCATGGCCAACACAGATGGAAACGCTGATAGATCACGGATGGCAAATCGGATCATCTTCCTCCATTACACAACGAGAGTTCAGGAAGGATATTACAGGAATATTCTAGCTGCTAAAGACACAGGTGAACGTTCACGAGCGTGCACGAGCATTCACGAGCATGCATGAGCGTGCACGAGAGTGTACGAGCATTCACAAGCATCACGAGCATGCATGAGCGTGCACGAGCATGTACGAGCATTCACAAGCATGCATGAGCGTGCACGAGCGTCCATGAGATATTATCACTCTTTCATTAGATGGTGCTTAAAATACTTTATTGATATTATCACTCTTTCATTAGATGGTTGTGTGTGTGTGTGTGTGTTGTGTGTGTGTGTGTGTGTGTGTGTGTGTGTGTGTGTGTGTGTGTGTGTGTGTGAAGAGCTCCACATATACACAATTAAAGACATCTGCATTGATCTCAACAGATGGCAAAAAGTTTAAATATTAATTAATGTTGCTTTGAATACTGCTTCATTCATTAAACATGGTTTCTAGTGTGTTCGCTGCAGCTGTGTGAACCCTTGCGCTCACACACTTTAATTTAAATCAGGCAGCTAAACTTTATAGAGTAATAATTGTGCTTCAGACTCAGCAGGGCACTGGACGAACAACGCTTACACTCCACAACTCAAAGTCTTTCATCAAGAGCATTAAAGGCATAGTTTACCTTGAAATAATATTAACCAAAAAGCATGCACAGATGCGTACATCAAGAATACACCAAAAACATCATCTTGGGAGTCTTTGGTGACTAATTTCAACATACAAGCACAAAGTCTTACATGCTATTTATGACCATTAGGACACTATTAGGCACTTCATTAACCAATCAATGCTCTGAATATCCTGGTTCGCTTAAAAATGCATCAAATTGCAGAAGTACAATGTGTTGCAAATGCCGTTTTGGTGTAAATTGCAAACAAATGGACTGTATTAGAACACAAACATGCAACAGCTATGCTTAACAGTGTCTTTCTGCATCAAAGCTTTCCTAGTAGAACCTTTAGTCAATTAGTTACGGTATAGATTCCTTTTCTGTGGATGAGATTAACCAAAAGAGCACGCACAGATGCACACTTTAAAAATCCACCAAAAAGCAGATAATCAGGGAGTCTTTTACATATTTTATTTAGACACTAAAATTTGCGAAGCACCCGTTCTTGCATGCTTTTTACAACGATTAGGACACAAACTGCTCACATGTACTTCATTAACCAGTCAATATCCAATTATTTACTCTCAAACTAATTACAAAAGGCATTTTGCCCAAATGCATGGCTAGAACACCTATAGACTAACACCCGATTCTCATTGGGAATGATTCACCAGTGCTTTCATTTTGATGTGCACTAAATGTACAAAACGTATTTCTTTTTCATCTGTCACCAACTTCCCCTGCTGGCAGATGCCATAACTACACCATTTTGTGGGAAAATAACATATTTCTCCATTGACAGCCATTTAAAAGTAGCCATGTGTTTTGACGAAATCATTTCTTTTCAAGTAACATAATTTGAAAACAGGGCTTTTGAGGGGCTTTTCCCAGCATTAAATAGACTTGTGTTTTCCCTTCTAATGAAGACTGATCAGTCACATGATATTCACAGGTCAGGTGATTGGCTCAAGTACGCAGGCTGCATACTTTCAGTGCTGCACGTGCCAGATGAGCAACCACATTGGAAAGCCCTCTAGACCTCAATTTCGGTACGTAACTGCCACTTTTTTACAATCCAATCAGTTCCCAATGGATAAAACCAAGTCCTGACTTGTTTTGTTGAAAACTCTGTTTCACCTAGAAATGCATCACAGTTCAGAAGTGCAGTGTGTTGCTAATGCTGTTGTATTGATTGTATTAGAACAAAAATATGCAGCTGCAATGATTAAGTGTTTTTTTATATATATCAAAACTGTCCTAGTAGAAACTTCAGTGCACAAAGAGTACAAATTGCTAATTATCCCAAAGAACATGCACACCTCAAAAATCCACCAAAAAACATAACGGCAAGTCTTTTGCATACTATTTTCAGCACACTGTGATTTAGGAAGCACTTATTCTTGCATGCTGTTTCTAATTATTAGGACGCAAACTTAAAAGTGGCTGCTCATTAACCAATCACTTCATTAACCAATCAATGTCCTGATTCAAAATGCATCCCATTACAGAAGCACAATGTGTTGCAAATGCTGTTTTAGAGTAACTTGCACACTGATTGACTGTATTAGAACAAACATATGCAGCAATTATGATTAATAGTGTCTTTTTACATCAAAACTGTCCTAGTAGAAACTTTAGTGCACAAACTGCATACATGGCTGTAGATTTAATTTTCTGTGCATAATATTAACCAAAAGAGCATGTATGCTTTAATTCACCAAAAGTATCATCTGGGAGTTTTTTGCAGATACTTTGTAACACACCACGATTTAGGAAGCACTTATTCTTGCATGCTTTTTATTACTATTATGATGCAAAGTTGAAGCACAGAGTGTTGCAAATGTTTTAGTGTTAATTGCAAACAAATTGACAACAAAAACACGCAGCAGCATTGATTAACAATATCTTTTAACAACAAAACTGTCCTAGTATAAACTCTAGCAATCAAAGAACACAAATTGCAGGGATGTATTTCTTCTCATAAAAAGTGGGCAAAGCAAAATGATCAAACAGCTCAACTCAATACAAGTAGAAAGGAATATTTCTTGATGCACAAAACTGTTTGTTTGAAACTAAGCCATTTAACGCTAAAGAAATGAGTCATTAGACAAGAGTTAAACGTGAAAACGCACGCCCGCCGAGACCCGTGTTACTATTACAACACCCGCCCACCCGAGCCAGCTTCCTGCTAGTTAACTAGTGAGCGCGGCACGCAATTTGTTTTCTGCGTGTCACAGACCTTGCAAATCCCTACATATCCCGAGCTAAATCTAAAGCCCTGCATCTCATCCGAATTGCAATGTCCGCCCCTCCATAAGCCGCAGCTGTACATGACAAACACCGGCTTTAACCTGCAGGAAATGAGCTCTTGTGGAAGCGCTCGAAGCCAAATGCATGTTTTCTCTGGCGCTGTTATTAAGAGCGTTTGATGTTCGCTGAGGGCGGTCTGTGCTGTGAGCGAGCTCAAGTTGAAGGTAATTAATGCCGGGGCGTTTCCACGCCGGCCAGCTGGAACAGCAGCGGAATTAAAGATGCGTTTGGTTTCTCGACCCACCGCCCTGTGGATCTCTCCGGCCTCCATGCTTTCCCATGAGCCTCGTTTGTAATTCTGCCGTGGTGCTGCGCCGAACCTTGACTATATGACCAGAGGAACTCCATACGCTGTGATGCACAATTCATCAAAAACCATGAATTATTCAAAACCTGAAAATAAGGCTCAGCAGCATATGCATGTACCTGTATGCGCATATATGCTCTCTCGCTCACACACACACACACAGGCATGTTGAGTGCATGTGTGCATTTAATGAGTGTATATATGCTGTGCAAGGCCGGGTGGAAATGTCTGATTATACAGTAGGATGTTCGGATTGCATTGGGTTCAGTGCTTGAATGCTGAGCAATGTGATACTGAAGGAGTCTGTAGACTTTTCTGCTCGGGATAAATGATGAGATTTCAAAAGTTGAGGCCCAGTTTAGTACAAAAAGTACTGTACCATGGTAATACTGAGGTACAATGGTATTTACATGATACTTCAGAGAATGCCATGGAATTTTTGTTTAACTTTTACCATAGTGCTATGGTAATCAGGTAAGTACCATTGTACATATAAAAAGGGCTGTGTGTAAACCTCATGACCTCAAAAAAGAGCGCTTTCTAGGGCTGTAGCCTTTGGCGTTCCTTGTTAGAGCGCCCCCTCCCGCACATGGCATTACATGAACGAGTTGTGGTGGTAAGAGGGGGGTGTATGTACAACATTAAAGAAATACATGATGTTACCATAGTATTTGCCCCCCCAAAAAGCATGGTATGGCTGTGGTGCTTTTCAAAATCCAATGCATTGCCATGGTTTGTGCATAAAAAACAATGGTATTTATCTATAAGACACTTCGTTGTACTTCAAAAAATACTATGATACTAACATGTTTTTTAGACATTTACCATAGTACTACCATACTATCCTGAATACTATAGTACATGTCAAAACATGGTATTGCATGGTTTATGTACAAAAAAATGGCATGGCATGGCGTTAACATGGCATTACCGTTAAATGTAAAAATAAATACAATTATGTTACAATAGCTTTAACCCCCTCCCCCCCAAAAAAGGTACTTGTACTCAAAACTTGTAAAAAAAAAAACAAGGTTTTCCAAAACCTTGGTATTTATGTGGTAACTACTCCAGTACCATAGTAGTACTGTGTTATTCAATGTAGTACCATGGTTCATGTAGTAATGCCCTGGTTTTGTACATATCCAAAGAAAAAAACAAAAAACATGGTATAACCATTGTACTTGTCAAAAAAACAATGTTTTCTGTCCAAAAAACATGGCATTAATGTATGTGTTCAAAAAACATAGTGATACCAGGATACTATTTGTGGCCTATTTTTGGGTAAAAAAATGAAAACTGTGTATTTATAATTATAGCTTTATATTTAGTTATTTCTCTTTTTAATTATTTATAACTACAAGTGATATTTTAGTATCACTGAGATTTATTATAGTTTTATTTTTGTATTTTCCATTTTAATTTTAGTTTTGGTCATTTTTGTTATTTTTTATGTCTATAATTTTATTATGATTTTTATTTAAATTTTAGTTGTTACTGTAATAGATCAAGTTAAACTAAAAGAGAAATATTTTGGCAACTAGCTGAAATAAAATATATTTTCGTTTTTTATATTATTTCAATTAACATTTCAAGTATTTCAAGTAGCAGACATGTTTTTATGGTTTCAGTTAAATATAATAATTCAGATTTCTTTCCTCGATGAGGTCTGCAGGGTGCAGACAGACGACAGATATTGTGGTGAACGGCTGTGTTTAAGAACAAATGACTCAATCTGAGGCCACAAGATCACGCTTTACCTTCTCATTTATCTCTCGAGGAAGCATACAGTTATTTATATCTCAAAGATTATGAAAACCTGAAAAAAGTCACGATTAGAGAGCCTCCCGAGAGCGAAATGAGCAGTTCAGTGCTTTATACACGAAGTCCCAATCCTTTGAGAAGAAGGCGCTGAAGTTAACATGCACCACCTCCAGCTGCGAGGGTGTTTCTTCCTTCAGCTCCAGATCTTAATTGTCGCATCACTTGAAAGGCCGCTGAGGCCGGTGATTAAGACTGCAGTCAGACTTCTGCACAGCGCTCCGGTCGGAGCGAGAGGCTCATCCGCCCCCAAATTGCAGGCCAGCCGTATCAGAACAAGCGGCCTGAGCAGAAATAGTGCGGGCGAGAAGATAACATTCAATTAAAGATGGGGAACAATCAACTTCTGTGATGCCAGAGACGTGAGGGAGGACGAGAGGAACAGAGAAGGGATTCGAGGGAGTTTTGCACCGTCAGAAGAGTCTCACTTGAAACGGATGCAGAAGTACATCTGTATATTTACAGCAGAATCTAGCAGGCGGGGGGGGGCACTGCAGGGGGTTTGTGCGAGCTGAAGAAAAGATAATAATTAATTAAATCAAATGTAACATTAAAATAAACACATGGGGATTGAGAAAATCACTGTGATTTAATTAAAGTGTGTAGTCTGTTGAACTGCGTGTTTTGTAATGTTTTCTCGCTTCTCATGAACTCTGTGCAAGCGCTGAGAGTGTGACGTAGGCTTGCTTTATTTACATTCACATTCATATCCCTTACAATATTTAGATTTTGTGAATTTGACTTGTTAAAATCATTTGAAAGTGAAGATTTGAATTTATTACATAAATACTTGTATTGTGACTTTCTAAAGTGTGAACTCAAGTATTAATCTTAAAGTGTCTCTATCCGTCGGCTATAGTTGCTAGGGTTCTGGATGGTTGCTAGGGTGTTGCTATGCAGTTGCTAGGGTGTTCTGGATGGGTGCTATGTGGTTGTTACTTTGTTCCTAGGGTTATGCTAGGGTGTTCTGGATGGTTGCATAGGTGGTTGCTAGGCCGTAACTATGGTGTTCTAGGTGTTCTGGATGGGTAGGCAATTTCTAGTGGTTTGCTAGGGTGTTGTTCTGGATGTTGCTAGGGTTTGCTAGGGTGTTGCTATGTGTTGGGTTGCTAGGGTGCGGTTGTTACTTTGCTAGGTAAGGGTGTATGCAGTTGCTAGGGTGTTGCTAGGGTAACTACTTTGTTCCTGGTTATGAGGGTGCTAGGGTGTTGTGGTAGGGTGTTGCTATGGTGCTATGGTTTTGTTCCTATGTGGTTGTTCTATGGTTGCTATTGTTCATGCTAGGGTGGGTGTTCTGGATGGTGATGGTTGCTAGGTGTGTTGCTGCTAGGTGGTAGGGTGCTAGGGCCGTTAGGGTGTTCGGAGGCCTACTAAGGTGTTCCTAGGCAATTTCTAGAGTGTTTCTGTTCAGTTGCTAGGGTGTTCTGGATGGTTGCTAGAGTACTCTGGGGGTTGCTCGGGTGTTCCTAGGCAGTTGTTATGCTAGGATGTTCTGGGTGGTTGATCGGATGGATGCTAAGTGGTCGCTAGAGTGTTCCTAGGTGGTTTCTAGGGTATTGCTAGGCGATTGCTTTGCTAGGGTGTTCTAGGTGGTTGGTAGGTTGCTATAGGATATACTGGGTGGTTGCTAGGGTATTCCTTGGCAGTTGCTATGCTAGGGTGTTCTGGGTGGTTGATATGATGTTGCAATGATATGGTGTTCCTAGGTGCTTGCAATGCTTGGGTGTTGCCAGGGTGTTCCTAGATGGTTGCTATTTTAGAGTACTTTGGGTGGTTGCTAGGGTGTTCTTAGGTGGTTGCTACACTAGGGTGTTGCTAGGGTACTCTGGGTGGTTGCTAGGGTGTTCCTAAGTCGTTGCTACACTAGGGTGTCGCTAGGGTGTTCCTTAGTAGTTGCCATACTAGGGTTTTCTGGGTGATTGCTCGGGTGTTTCTATGCTACATTCCCATGAGGTTCACGTGTCTACTGATGTTGACTAAAACTAGCAGCCGTCGAGTGTCTGCTCCATCAGGAGCGCGGGCGGAGGAGCACTGATGTAACCGCTATCAGCTCTTGTGGATGTTCTTGTCTTACACGCACCGATAGCTCCGCTAGATGAATGACGAACACATCAGCAGCCTCTGCGAAATGGTTTCACATGAGAGTGCAAACACTGATAATGGAATAATGGAACGTCTCCTGAGTGTGAAGTGCTTATTTCTGTTTGCGGCAAAGGCTCATTTTCCCCTTTAACCTTCTATTAGGGTGAGAAGAAAACAGAGCGTGGCGTTTTTGGGTGATTTTTGTTATCTGATTAGAGCGCTATCCTCCTACGTATATTGATTTGTCTGTCTGTACACATGCCATATCCATTCCCAATTACAGGAAGACCCTTGGGTCCTCTACGCTTTCTACCTTATCGGCTGATATAGGATTGCAGCTTTGTGATGTTTCAGCATCCGCCAAGAGTCAAATAAGGGGAAAGAGAAATAAATTAGGTCTAAAACACAGTCAAATGATTTTTTACAGTAGAACAAATCTACTAGCAAATCAACACTGCTACAAAGAATGATGTTTCCTTGACTTTTTTTACATAAACACATTGAATGTTATGAGATCGGATTGCTATCTGAAAATATTAATAATAATGGTTAGTTAAGCTTTTATACCAAGTAATAATTATAACAATTAGTGCTGTCAAACGATTAATCGCGATTAATCGCATCCAAAATAAAAGTTTGTTTGCATAAGATATGTGTATACTGTGTATATTTATTATGTTTATATAAAGACACACACATAGAGTATATATTTTGAAAATATTTACATGTATATATTCATATAAATTCTAATTTAATATATAACTGTAACATATTTTTTCTTAAATATATACATGTATGTGTATTTATGTATAAATACATATACACACAAATATTATGTAAACTAAAACCTTTATTTTGGATGCGTGTATATATGCATGTTTGATTATTAAATTATTATATTTTAATGTTAATTTAACTGTATAAACAAAGTTTAAAATAATATTTGTGTACTGTGATTTTTTTCATATATGTCTTAGAGCATCGCATCATTAGCTTAGCATCAAACTTTAATGTCAAGTTCTCCCTCTGAATGAATTATGAATCAAGTCTCCTGTGTGTTTGAGTGCTGTTTGTGTGCCGCCGGAGCTGCTGTCTATGTAGGGCGCTTCAGATCAGTCCCTTATGAGGCTCTATTTCAAGGCAGCTCACTAGGTTTGGATCCGAGCGTATGTGTGACGTCCCGATCGGAGCGTGTCGTCTCCAGCTGGGCTGAAGGACCCTGCAAGAGTGTGTCCTACTTCAGACGTCCGCTCACAAATTATTCAGCTGCATTTCTGAGTGCATTCACACATCAGTGTGAGAGAGAGTTCATGACCCGCACATGTTCTGAGCAGGTGGATCATAACCTAGTTTCCTACACATATACTCCCTTCATTTGTGGGACCTGCGGATGACAAAAATATCAGAATGATTACATTTATGCATTTAGCAGACGCTTTTATCCTAAGCGGCTTACAGTGCATTCAGGCTATATACGTATTTTGTCAGTATGTGTGTTCCCTGGGAATTGAACCCACAACCTTTGCGCTGCTAACGCAATGCTCTACCACTGAGCCACAGGAACACGATCATGATAAAACCCTGGTTTTGTGTATGTACTATGATAATACAATCAGGATCCTCAAATATCAGTGACATTTCCAACATACAGTGGTTTTCAACCTTTGACACAACAAGATTTCCCTTCTGTGTATTATATAATGTTTCCTGTGGCTCAGTGGTTAGAGCATTGCGTTAGCAGCGCAAAGGTTGTGGGTTCGATTCCCAGGGAACACACATACTGACAATACAAATGTATAGCCTGAATGCACTGTAAGTCGCTTTGGATAAAAGCGTCTGCTAAATGCATAAATATAAATGTAAATATGAGATACTGAATTAATTGCATTTATAAGAAATATTATTATTTTTATAAATATATTTTTATATTATACATATTTTATATTTCTAATGGCACTCTCAGACCTATCACTGCCCCGTTCGTTTTCTTCCTCGCGCTCTTATTGCTCTGTAATGTCTCCAAATGGTAGTGTTGATATCCATGTAAATGGTGCTGATGGTTTCCAGTTAGACAGCTGTGCGCCGCGGTGTCTGTTTCCTTTGAGCAACTGCCATCTGAAGAGCATCTTATCCATCACACCAAGAGTCCTCTCCGCTAATTGCTCATTGTACGGATGGGCGGAGCTCATCGCCAGAATTTTTCCCGCTTTCTGGCGAGGCACTAAACACAGGCAAATTAGTAGGCTGTGTTAGTTCATCTCTGCCAGCAGCTGCTCTACAACAACAGCTGAATAATTCAGAGCAGCACAGTACACCGCTACATGCCCTGCATACTGCGGTCAGACGGTTACTCGTGCAGAGATCGGACCGGACTGGACTGATCTGCTGTGGAAAGAGCATGTGATAGTAGTAGTGAAACCCAACACGCATGCATGGTCTGAATGCAGAATTGGATGCTACTAGAATGAAACTACACATAAGTGTGTCAGAACAAACTTTATGCTGGCTTGAGAAAACCAACAGGTTGAAGTTTTAATATTTTACATTTGAAGCATGTTTAAAAGTTTAAAGCAATTTTTTATTTAAGTTGATTTAAAATGTTAAAGGTCATGCAGTGTCTCAGAAAGATATATATGTAGTTGTTATGGTATTTTGGATGGTTTCTGGGGTGTTGCTAGGCAGATTCTAGTGTGTTTTCTGTGGTTGCTAGGGTGTTGCAGTGTGGTTTCTAGGGTATTCTGGTTGGTTGTTATTGCTGTGCAGTTGATAGGGTGTTTCTAGGCAGATTCTAGTGTGTTTTCTGTGGTTGCTAGGGTGTTGCAGTGTGGTTTCTAGGGTATTCTGGTTGGTTGTTATTGCTGTGCAGTTGATAGGGTGTTTCTAGGCAGATTCTAGTGTTTTATGTGGTTGCTAGGGTGTTGCAGTGTGGTTTCTAGGGTATTCTGATTGGTTGTTATTGCTGTGCAGTTGCTAGGGTGTTTCTAGGCAAATGCTAGTGTGTTTTTTAATGGTTGCTTGGGTTTTGCAATGTGGTTGTTAAGAGTATTCTGGTGGAGTTTGTAGAGCGTTGCTATGGTGTTTGCTAGGACATTGTTAGGCAGTTTCTAGAGTTTTCTGGGTGGTTGCTAGGGTGTTGCTAGGCAGATGCGAGTGTACTTTTCAGTGGTTGCTAGGGTGTTGCAGTGTGGTTTCTATGGTATTCTGGCTGGTTGTTACAGCATTGCTGTACAATTGCTAGGCTATTCTGGCTGGTTGCTAGGGTGTTGCTAGACAAATAATAGTGTGTTTTCTAGGGTATAGTGGGTGGTTGTTAGGATGTTGTTAGGTTTTTCTGTGTGACTGGAAGGGTGTTGCTATGCCATTTCTAGGGTGTTGTGGGTGGCTGCTGGTATGCTTTACATTGGTTGCTAGGGTGTTGCTATGTGGTTACTAGTTAGTTGCTAGGGCGTTGCTATATGCCATGGTTGACCCCGAGTTCGGTAGTTGTAGCTTTAAAGCTTATTAAAGAGTTAGGAGTCAGAAATGTTGGTTATTATTATTAATAATAAACATATATAGTTCTACCATTGAATATTCTCTCTGCATTTATTTTATGTAATTTAAAAATAGCTGATTTTTAATTTAATCAATTTTGCTTAGAAATTGATAATACATTTAACGAATTATTGAATTGAACTTGATTTTCTTTAAGTCGAAAGAACTGCTGAAATATATATTTTGGTAAAACATACTCCAGTAAACTTTGTTTTATTTGCAACTTTGAGAAATTATATAAGACAAATAATTGATACAAGTGAGAAATTATTTACATTTATGCATTTAGCAGACAACCTGCATTCAGGCTCTATATTGTTTATCAGTATGTGTGTTCCCTGGGAATTGAACCCACAGCCTTTTGCGCTGCTAACGCAATGCTCTACCACTGAGCCACATGAATATTTTTTTTTACTTTTTACAGTTTCCAGGTTAAAAACATGCATGCCAAAAAGTTCAAACTTATGCATGTAAAAAAGCTGCACCATTTATACATGCATTGTACTTTTGGCAAGCATTACTCTGATGTGATATTCAACTCCCAGCATGCTTTAGTGCACAAACTAACGTGTATTTTCAGCATGCACAAAGTTTTGTCATCATCATAAACATGCAGCACATAGTTTCTGGACTCCAACACAATTCAGATGATCACTCAAAATGACTCATAGAGACACGTGACTTCAATGTCTGTTTCAATATGAGTTTAATTCTCTTTAAATGGTGATATTTGACTGTCTGTCAGCTCCTGATCTCGTCGCTCATCTCCCTGCGGCACGCGTGTGATCGTCTCGTCTCAAACGGGCCATGTTCCTGTGAACATCAGGACGCCTTGTGTTCTTCTGTGCATGTGAGAAAAAGTTGCCATTTTCAGTACTTTTGCAATGCCTTAGGCCAGAGAAAACATCAAAAGCCTTGATACGCCAGAATAGAAACAAAAGACGGAGAATCACAATGCTGGGAAATCTAGGTTCACAGCCACAGAATGAAAGCGTGACGGATGGATCTTGTGTTTTCTTTACATATATATCAGTTTAGGGGCATTACCGGGCAGATTCAGAACTGTGAAGGTGATCAAAGCCGCGTGGATCGCCGCCAGACACCAGCAGATAACAGTTAGCTGGCAAGAATAATTTAGCGTAGCAGCAGAACGTGTTTTGCTAAGCAGACATTATTAATTCCATTGTGTGACAGCGTGTGCGCTTGTGGACAAGAAAGCGCATGAAACATGCGAGATAGACACTAAAGCATGCTGGGAGTCGAATATCACATCAAAGCGTCTTTAGCTGAGAGAGGGAAAAAATGAAGATTATGCAGAAATAATAAAGCTTTAGGTTTGTGACATGGATGTTTTTAGTCTATAGAAAAGAAAAGGCTTACAGGTGTTTCCAGCAGACAGCAGTTAGACTCGATGAAGAGCAAGTGGAGACTTTTACTGGAGTCTCTTGAGAAAAAGCCCTGCTAGTCTCATACGTGTCTTTTCTGGAGTGTGTCTCAACTCAGATTTGCCAAGATACCAAATCCTCAATCAAACGTGAGAGATATCAATCTCCAGTCAATACATATATCAGTATACTGGTTGCACATCTTATTTGTTTTGCACTTTTTATTCTATTGCACCATTTTTTACTCTTTATTTCTCCTTCTTTTTTTTACCTATTTTATATATAGCTCTTGTGTTGGTTACTTTTTATTTGTTAATTTTTTTGCACTGTCAGCGGAACTGACTTGATTTACATTTCACTTCTGATTATACACTGTATAATTTATTATGTGACGAATAAACAAACCTTGAACTCCGAAAGTATTTGGGCCTGAATTTAAGGTTTATGTATTTGAAGTGCATGTAAAATTGGAGTAGCTACACACCTTAAATTCGTTTGGTTTTAAGAAAGGCTAATTAATAAATGTGGTGCATATCTGTCAGTGATGCATTAATAAAACAGGTCAGATTTCTGCACTCAAAATAATAATAATAATAATAATAATGCATATTTTGGGATTTATTTACTATTTGCATATATTTGTTTTTATTTAAAATTTAATTTTCTAAATGAATTTATTCAAATAGCTTAGAATCAGCATAAATCTGTTCATTATGAAAACAATTAAATTAATTCAGGTAAAAAGTATGAATATGGTTTAAATATGACTAGCCGTGAACAAGCAATATTCAGTTAGTTAAAATGCATGAGATTAAAACATGTTTTATTGACGACAAATACACCTGGTTATTGTGTATCAGTGTTATTTTAGTATTATTGATATAATATTCATATTTTTTTTTTTTTTTTTTAGCTTTCAAGTTTATTTAACACTTTAGTAATTTAATTTTGTCATGTTTATTAGTTTTGTTAAGTATGTCCATATTTAGTTTTAATACATTTATATTCATTTTTAGTTATTAAACTAAATAAAAGCGAGAAATGTTGCCTTGAATTTAGGCAAAACAATTTTTTTTTTTGGTATTTTATTGTATTTCAGTTAACATTCATTCATTCATAATTTTTTAATGGTTTTAGTTAATTATAATAACCTTGCATGCATCTTTTCATTTATGTATGATTGACAAATATGCATCACATTAAGTTTATTAGTTTGTTTATTTAAAAACTGTGTAATTCAAATATATTAATCAAATACATTAATCTTAAATTTAGGCCTAAATATGTTTAATTAAGTGATGAACTGATCAATTCACCTAAAAGCAAATGTTCGGTTACTTTATGATTTGTATATATCTTAATACGATGATTCTTATGAGAAACATCTAAGATCAGATTGATATTGTAATGAAACATATAAGAATCCCATTATTTTCTGCACCTAAGCTTTCCTCACGGAGGTCACATCTGGAGAATAATCTTCCGGCTGTCATCTTTCTGAAACGGAACAAAGCAAGAAGAAATGTGATTAAAACATAATGCAAAATATGTAACATAAAAAATGTTTGCAGTGTAGATTTAAAAGCAATTTATCACCTCGGCTGCATGTTCTGATTGTGTCTAGCACATCCGTGAAATTATTTAAGAAGATGCACATTAAAATATTATGATGCATTCATTCAGGGCTATAAAAGTGGTACATTATGAAGCAACTCCGGCTCTGCCAGAAACAAAAACAACCGTATTATTATAATCAAGGGATGGTTCTGCTGCACATGAACTCAAATGAACCTCGCAGCTCTTGTTACACTCTCATATATGTTTAGTTCTTTACCTGCTAAATACTGCATTACTTCATTGAAACAGGGTCTTTCATTATCCTCCGAGTGAAAACATGAACACATGAAGATAAAGACAATTCAAATCAGTTTTGAGTCCAAAGATTTTAATCCATTCTGCAGAAAAATGCAAAGAAAAACCCTTTAATCTCAGCCTTCAGATGGGTTGCCCTGCCACACAATTTTACATAATCTTAGCATTTATGTTGAATTGAAACTTGGTTCAGTTGCACTTCATTGTTTTCCTCACGCTTTAATCGCTTCTGCCTGTATTATTCTCATTTGTAAGTTGCTTTGGATAAAAGCATCTGCTAAATGATTAAATGAATAAATGTAAATGCAGGGATAAAGATCAAGCCGATATGACAGTGAAGTGCATCCTCTATAATATCTCTCATAAACTTCAGAATAAATGACTTCAGTATGAAATTCAAACAAATCTGGCATTCAGATGTGCTTTTCTGTGGCTGCCTTTATTCAGCTGTTTATAAAGTACATTTAAAACTGGAACATTCAAAGAAATAGTTCAGCTCCATTATTTTCCCACTCTGTGTTTTAATGAAATATTTTTCTTAAAGCAATAATTCAGTGTGTAGTCCATGTGTTGTATGGACTTCTTTTTTTAATAGGGTGAGACGGACATTGACCATAGATGGCATAAAATCTCATATCAGCATTTTGATCGATGGCTATTTTGTGTGTGTGTCTGGTGTGTGTCTGTGTGTGTCTGCATGTGTGCGTCCGTGTGTGTGTGTGTCTGCGTGTGTGTGTGTGTGTGTCCTGGGAGAGTAGTCTACAATGCTGGCTTGCACAAAGACTGTTTCTATAAAGTGAAGCAATTCCAGCTTTGCAAGAACAGTCTGACGCTGAGAGTAGTAGTGCTTTGTACTTGTTTAGTTTCTCGTTTCTGTCGATCACAAATGCAGACATGGTAATGTTTACACGGCAAGAAAAAACAGTATAAGTCGTGTGTGTGTGTGTGTGTGTGTGTGTGTGTCTGCGTGTGTGGTCTGCGGTGTGTGTGTTGTGCCATTTCAATAGGGAATGTATAATATTAGTTTGTACATTTTTTTTCATCCACTGTGATGCAGTACATTGAGCGTTTTTCATGTGAGTGTGTGAGTGTGTGTTTGTGTATATTTGTTAATGAGGGAGTTGTTGGTACATTAATGTTTTAAGGAGTCAATTTTGTGGAGTAAAAATTTTGAAATAAAAAGATAAAACAGGGTTATTATAGTTAACTAAAACAATCTAAAACCATTAAAATGTATCAATTTAAATAAACAATATAATACATGAATAAATTATTAAATGAAATAAAAAATATAATAATTAAATTTACTTAGCTTATTTTTCAGCTAGCTGCCGAGGTAACATTTCTAATTTTCATTTAGTTAACTGAATGTACTAAAATAACTAAAACTGAAATATAATTAATGATAACTATATAG
>CM049801.1:27485000-27560000 GCA_027422405.1 Ptychobarbus kaznakovi
TACAAGAAAATACAATTGTAGTCTTTCTACATCAAAATGTTATTTATTTCAGTGTGCTATACCTGCCATGTCTTTGTAATTATTCTGAAATTTACTAGCAATTTCTGAAAATGTGAAAATGTTTATAAGTAAATCCACTCCTTCAGTGTACGTGACCATTAAAGTGAGAAAAATAAGGAAATGAGGAGCGAGACGAGACAAGCATGAGAAATTAAATGAGGGACAGACAGAAAAATGGATGTAAATATAGCGCAGGACAAAGAGAGGGATGATTACATTCCTTCCCTGTCGAGAGGTGGATTCTCTGAGGATGCCCATCGTTACAGACTAAACTAAACGAGTCTCCAGAGAGAGCAGATAAAACGACCCTCATCTGAGGCTGCAGAAGCCACACGCACCGTGCTGGACATGACACTCGTGGCCACAGCTCCGGCTTTTATTCACGCATCCATTTTCTGACCAATGACGTTCTTCAGGATATCCCTACAGGAGTAATATATTTAAAATACATTTATTTCATACCAAGTATAGTTCAAATCTATTAACATATGTACTGACAGATAACAGGAGACTTACTTATCTAACAATTATAATTAAACTTTACTTGGCATATATTACTTGTTTGCACAATGCACTTTCTTAATATTGAGTCTAAAATGAGTTGTTTTTTGATGAGGATTGTATGATCTTTGAATAATATCTGACTTTATTTAAAGTGTGCATGAAGTATACTTGCTATAGTTCCATACTAAGTATATCTTTAATTGAACTTCAGCATTAATTCTGCACAATTAAAGTAAAAAATAGTTGTTCCAGTTTAGCAGACTTTAAGTACAAGTACAATTGCAGGACATTTTATTAAGTACATGCATTTAAAATGTATTTGTAGTATACTTAGCATGATATAAATGTATTTCAAATATATGTAAGCATATTTGTTTTTCACTAGGGATCACTGTAAAATAATTACAATTTGAGAAAACGTAAGAGTTTAAGTTAAGCAGCTTCAGCAGATTTGAGTTTTCTCCACTTGTTTTTGTAGAAGATTTGAGTTTTCTTAACGTTGTGTTGTATAAACTGAAAAGAAGTTGAGAAAACTCAAAAATATGCTGAAGCTGGTTGCCTGAAACTCTTACGTTTTCTTACTTTTAATTTTTTACTTTGAAAATCACTCAAAAATAAAAAATCAGTCATGTTGTGTTAAAAACAAAAAAATAAGATATTTTGACGAATGTTTGTAAGCAAACAGTTGCCGGCAGCCATTGACTTCTATAGTATTTTGGCTCCATATGGAAGTCAATGGGTACCAACGGTTTCATTTGTTTCTGAACTATCCCTTTAAGGCCTACAGATGATAAAATCACACGTTGAAGTCGTTTTCACAGCAAGTGATATTTCCATACGAGGTCGATCGTTTGAAAGACACAATATTGACTTTCTCTTCATCTGCATTCGGCAGATGGAAAAACTGTCAGCTGCAAAATGTGTGAATGAAAACATAATCATACCTCTGTTCAGACGGCCGAGTGTGCGATGGGTTAAACAAACGTACAGTAAAGAAAAACACCTCTCAAATTAATGCATGTTAGAAATCATGCAGAAAATGGTTTGTTTATTATAAGATGCATAAACAATGAGACCTGCTGTGAGAAAAGAATTGAGAAACGAGCTTTTATTTGGTCTGAGAGTGAGTGGCAGTATTTTAGTATCACCGAGATACCATTTTACTTTTATTAATATTTTGAATTAGTTTTATTTTTCTGTTTTCAATTATTTTGATTTTGTAATTTGAAGTTTTTTGAATATGTCTATACAGTTTTTATTTATAAATAATTATTAATAAAATTATAAAATTATATTTTAGTACATCATTAAACTCAATTAAAATGAAATTTTGCCCTGGCAACTTGCTGAAATAAAACAAGTAATTTTTTTATTTGTATTTATTTATTTGATGAATTAAATAATTAATTAATTAGTTAACTTAGTTTTAATGGTGCTTTTCTTTATTAATATTTTAATTAATTTTTGGATTTTATCTTTATATAATATATTTTAAATTAAAGATTTAGTAATTTTTTGTGTGTTTTTGTCATTTATTAGTTTTTTTATTTTAATTTTATAATGAAAATAAGAAATGTTGCCATGGGAACTAATATAAATAAAATAAAAGTTTTTTACATTGATTTATTTGTTTGTCTGTTTTAGTTAACTTAGTTTTAGCTGTGCTTTTACATTTTTAATTAATGAATAATTGATATATTTTCATCTTAATTCATTTTTTTGCTGATTTAGTTGTGCTTTGTTATTGTTTTAGGTGTTTTTTTTCTTTTGTTTTTTGTTTTCAATGAAAATAAATGTTGCCGAGGGAACAAGCTGAAAGAAAATAATTTTATATATATTTTTTTATTTGAAATTACATATTTTATTTTTAGGTAGCTATAATAACCCTGGTGAGTGTTCTTGTCTGCTCAAAACTCCCCATCGGGATGATCTGGGGTGCGTTTCCCAAAAGCATCGTTAGCTAACTATGGTCGTTAGTTCTATTGAACTCTATTGGTAATGACGGAACTTGCGAGCATATGTGCTTTTGGGAAACACAGCCCAGAACGGTTGTTAGTATGTTGCTAGGTGGTTGCTCGGTGGTTTCGTATTGGTCCAAGTCAAACTACGCCCAGGTTTATCAGTTCATGCACCCTTTACTCTGTCCTCATGCTTGATTTCATGAGCTAAGCCATATTCAAGACGAGCTTTCTGCTGGTGTAGCTTTCTAATCAAATCCGGCAGAGTGTTTGGCTTGCGGAGGAACATCTCTGTCAGTGATCTGCACTAAGACAAACTTCAAACACGCACCACAGAGTTATTCCTCATTTGTATTTCCATTCACTGCGTCTTTGGCTGGAACTCCACTAATCCATGATCTCTTGTGTTTATCTTTGACTCAAGTGTTCGTTTTCATCACGATATCTCTGAAGTTTCATCTCACTCTTCTTTCCTCGCTGCATTTGAGGTCTTTACGACCAGTGTCGGGGGGGTAACGCATTACAAGTAACGCGAGTTACGTAATAATATTACTTTTTTCAAGTAACTAGTAAAGTAACGCATTACTTTTTAATTTACTAGAAAATATCTGAGTTATTTTTCTCCATTTATTGATGACAGTGCGCCGTGTGAACATGATCTTACTGTAGATCTAATCTAGACTAAATATGAATGTGTATTAATTCATCCCACTCGCAAAAAACAGATTCAGTATTCATCAAAATGAATTAAAACTCAGAATATGACACAAACCTGCAATAATTAAATATGTTAAACAACACAAATATATCTAATCTCATTTTATTAACCGATGTTTGCTGCTGACCTTTGATGATCCAGTTCAACCGTACTAATAGAAAAACATTACTTTAGATAAACTACCAAATGTGTTGTTTTATTGCTGAAGAGTGTTGAACTTCTCCTGTGTTCTTCTGTACAGACGTTATTTACTCATCCTTCAGTCTGAGTTTATTCATTACACTTTTTGGTGTGAAAGGCTTTTATATTTGCTATAAATATAACTTCTTATATTAAACAACAACAATCAAGCCCTGCTCATATTTAAAAAGTAATGCGAAAGTAACGCAAAAGTAATGTAACGCATTACTTTCCATAAAAAGTAACTAAGTAACGTAATTAGTTACTTTTTTAGGGAGTAACGCAATATTGTAACGCATTACTTTTAAAGTAACTTTCCCCGACACTGTTTACGAGGATGTCAATGTTGCACCTCGGACACAAGAGCATGTTGTGTCTCTCCTGAGGACCGAGAGCTGAGGAGGAGGAGGAGGAGGAGGAGGAGGAGGAGGAGGACGAGGAGGAGGAGGAGGAGGTGTAAATGCCTCGTGTCGTGATGAAAGGTGTAAATGCGTCTGGAACTCAGCTTTCATGGCACAGATCTCTGACTGCAAACCCAATATCCATCGAGTATTCTCTCCTGTGAAATCTTTCAACTCTTATAAATAAATACATACAAACACTTTTTTTTAAATAGAAAATATATTTAGTTTCAACCTTCATATAACAAAATATATTTCAAAATACATATCAGGGGCATGAGAATACTTTTCCAATCTCTTAAACAAATTAAGTTTTTCTCCAAATGTGACATATGTGAATGTATTTTCATGGATTGAGGTATATGGAGGGCAAAATATATGTTTTAAATGTTTTTATATATATATATATATATATATATATATATATAATAATGTTTTTTCCAAAAGTATAAAAATAACTAACAAATGAATTCGTAGAAAATGTATTTGTGTAAATATTTTTTTGTGTATATTTTGAAATATATTTACAAATTTATATATTTTTTATTTTAAATATTTTTTTTATTGCTGTATGGGAAATGTAGCAATGCAAATGTATTTTCTTGGATTGAAATATATGGAGAGCAAAATATATTTTGAAAAATGAATTCATATTAAAAAAAGGCTAAAAATATATTGGCACCAAAAATATATACATAAATACATTTTGTAACATTTTCGCAAATATTTTATTTGGCCATATTTTGTATACTTTTAAATATATATATATATAATATGTATATTTTAACATATCAAAAATAGCTACACATATATTGTTAGAGAATATATTTATATAAATTTTTTGTATATTTTGAAATCAATTTTAGAGTATATTTTTGCTGTGTTGAACTAGATATGCATTATTAACAGAGTTTATACACCACTTTATGTGTGGAATAATCAGTACCTGCTGACTTTAGATGAGCTCAGTCACACGATTTTCCATTGCAGCTATTCCTTTAAATCTGAACCAATCCTAAAGATTAATATACCACCTAACGCTGTGTGTAAACTGTCCCCCGACATCAGCGAGTGAAGTTAATAAAGAGAGAGACGTGAATGACGAAAGAAATCCGCCGTGTTTAACTGAAGCAGAAGTAAATCTGTGTATGCAGATAAAACATTACTTTGAAAGGTCTCTGACAACATTTATGTCCCATTTTCACTTCCGAGCCCATCATACTGTGCGTTTCTGAGCCTATTTATGTTATTAAAGTCCTGAAAAATCATCAGAGACCCTCAGTAGAGACACGAGAGCGTCTTCTTCAAATCTAAAGCTTCTGGAAACAAGAGGGAGACGTAAAAACACTTCTCATCCTCAAATATAAAGCATTAAATAAACATCCAATGTGGCCATTATCTACAGATAAAAGTTCACTGCGGCCACAAACACCATCTATTTTAATTGGCTTTTAATTAGACCTGTATTTCAGCAGAGCTTTACGGCTTAAAAACAAATGAAGAAAAGAAAGTTTAAAGAAATACAAGCTGATTTCATGGGAATACAGAGATTGTGATTTACACCTGAAATCAACCGTCGATTGGAGTTAAAATCATAACGACTGTGAATTACTCTGGAATTACACTTTCACTTTCATTTATTAATTAATAAAGTGTGATTAATAAAGGTTGCTAAGTGATTAATCAAGCTGTGATTTTGGTTGCTAATGCACTCTCAAACAAGAAATCACATGCACTCATAAACTTAAATTTCTCTGAACATATTAATAAACTTACTCTGATTCATATTTGTATTCATGTTACAGTATTAATGAAACGGGTTATATTTACAGTATTTTATGTGTATATAGTATGTGTTAGTACTTATACACTGAATGGGTGTTAAATGCACAAAACCAACAGTAAATAAACAAACCACAGTTGAGATTTTTGAAAATTCTCCAGGCAACCAGCTTCAGCAGTTGTGAGTTTTCTCAATAAGTTTTCACAACTCAATAAATCCTGAAGCTGGTTGCTCAAAAAAAATTATAAGCTGAAGGCTCAACCCTTAAACAGTGCAAGGTGGCTATCATCACTTTTTTTATACTAATTAAATAGGTTTATTGTTTACACATCATTAAATAAAAAAAAAGTACAATTGTGAGAAATACATGATTGCTGTTACACAGCAACAAACACAAAAGTTAACAAACAAACTAGAGAAAGTAATTAATTTTGAGAAATAAACTCTTAACTTTGAGAGATAAACTCTGAATTGCAAGAAAAGATTTGAATTGTGAAAAATGTCTGAATATTGAGAAATAAACTGTGAGGAAAAAAGTATACATTTTGAATTATTTCCGATTTTATAGTTAACTCTGAATTTGCAGAAAATCTAAACTTTGAGACATAAAATCTGAATTGTGAGTAAAAAGTCAAAATTTTGAGAAATAAATTCAGATTTTTGAATAAATTGACTAAATAAACTAAATAATTTTGTATAAAAAAAGTCTGAATGTTGAGAAATAAACTCTGAATTTGCATTAAAAAAGCCTGAAGTGAGAAATAAAATCAGAATTGTGAGTAAAAAGTCTAAATTGTGATAAATAAACTCAGAATTTTGAGAAATAAATTCCGAATATTGAGAAGTAAACTCTGAATTTGCATGAAAAGGCTGATTTCTCTCTCTCTCTCTTTTGGCAGAATTACGTTTCCATGGATTTATGCTGATTCTAAGCAATGTGAATGAATACATTTTGAAAACAAGATGACTTAAAATCAAATAGTTACAAATAGTTTAAACATTTTCATTTATGCATGACAGACAAAAATGCATCCATTAAGATCATTAGTTTGTTTACATTAAATCTGCATAATCCAAATGCATGTAAATGTGATATGCAATTGAAACACATAAAGCTGAGATGTATGTCTAGTGGTCAGACTGTCGTTCCTGACCCGTGCAGACGTGTAAAGACGTCTTGTTTGATAAGCTCACCTCGTTTCTAGCATTGTTTTCTGTGTGCTGCGCCGCTGCACTGTGTTTACTTTCAGCAGAGCATCCAACGATTTAAATATGAAATTACTAAACAAAGCATGATTTATAGATTCATTATTTTTATGACTTCTTTAGACGTTGAATGCATTGACTATATGAATTGTAGGCCCACAGAATCATTCCCACCCATACACTACAGCCTTGAGATTTCAATGCCATTCATCATGTTCTACATCAGTGCATGCAGACAATATTCAATCAGATGAATAGTTCATGTCCTCACCTTCTGACATCAAACCTGATGCATACATCTAGATGCATCATCTTTGGTTTGAGAGCTGCGTGTGAAAGAATATAGAGATTGTTTGATTTCACATAAACAGAAACAATATATACAGCATAGTATTTTGGATCGGAGTGGTTTAAGATGAAATAAACTAGACGTTTGTGATGATCAATAGAGACAACTGCTCTCAGATTTGTGTTATAAGGCAATAAGAGTTTAAAGGGATGCAAGTTCTGTCATCATTTACTCTTCAGTAGGACTTTTCAGGCTTCATGAACGCATCGAATGCTCAAAAGAGAACTAGAGCAGATGAATTATGATGCAAAAGACTTCAAAAAACTTGGAATATAGTGCATGGACAAATATTATGCCACTTTTAGGGTGATTTTGCTTCGTTTTTGAAGCTTTTGTCATTGCAATTTAATGGAAAAAAGACAATGTACAACTAAAATATAAAATAAGAATTTCACAAGAATATGAACGCAGAACAAATCTGAAAGAGAGGCGAAATCCAATCTAACCTTTAAAATAAAGGTGCATATTAAATCATCTCTGTTTTCTAAATGGTTTATTTCACAGTAATTCTTTATTTTTATATGAGATTAAGTGTGATATGACATTCAAAATCACAATATATGACAATAATAGTTCATTTTAATTATTTAATTAATTTAATGAAATATATTAATATTATAATATTATTAATAATAATTGCATATATTACATTAATGGCCACACACACACATATATTTTAGTTTGTGTGTGTATATATATATATATATATAATATATACTGTATATATAAGTTATCAAATTAAAACATTTAATTAACAATAAAAGAAAATACTGAGAAAATTGTTAAATAGATTAAATATTAAATTAAAATGTCAGGATGACTTCAATTAGTTATTGATTGATAATAATAATAATTATTATTGTTGTTTTTGTTATTATGCATTTTTGTTATTATATTTAAAAAATTTTTTTTACATCTGATTTATATCTTATTATATTATTTACAAAAAAGGTGCTAGTTTTTGTCCTAGAATCCTATAAAAGTGCCTGTAGCACATATAAAAAAAATCTATATTTGAGATTGGACTGACATGACAGAGTAAATGATGAAATAACATGAATTTTTGCGTGAATATTCACTTAAGAGAGACTTCTCAAGCCACGAGTGTCCAGAAAGCCTTGCTCCGTTGTAAGACATGAAGTACTCTTACACAGACCGGTGGACCGCTCTTTCACTTCTCCTGATGTTTTCCTGTCAGTGTTTCCAAGCAGCAGCATTAGTCTGAGCAAATGCGTTCTCTGAGGTATTGCCAAGCTCTGCCTGTCTGTCTGTCTGTCCGGTGAAATATTGAGAAGAGCTGTGTGGAGCGAGGAGCTATCTCTCAAGACAGGCCGGTCCTCCTGCTGCGACCGCTGCACCACGCCAGATCCGGTCACCGATGCATGCGCATCACATACAGCCGTGCATCAGCGATATCTCTGACAGCAGCCTCGTTATCTGCCTCCAGCGCTGCTGTCTGATGTGTGAGGCTATTACGGTTATCTGGGGTTTTCTCAATGCACACAGAGAGTATTTATGAAGCCTTCAGAGAGTGTTTGTATTTATCAGAGTGAATTATAACTGATCGTCTCTGAACACTGAAATATTGTAGCATAGTTCAGGCAAAAATGACATTTCTATATCATTTACTCACGCTCATGTCAGTCCATAAAAGCATAAAAAGGAGATGTTTTGCAGAATGTTCACGCTGCTCCTTTACATGCAACCAAACGCATCATAATAGTAGAACAAATCTAATCTAAATCTGATCAATTCTGAACTAATCTATAAGAAATGTGCATATGAAATCATCTCTATTTTCAAAATTGTTTATTTAACAGTAATACTGTCATTTTTATAGAGTTAAAACTAATTAATAATAATAATAATAAAGGTCCTGAAAGAAGTCTTTCATACAGTATGAGATAAAATGTCATATGAGAGTTAAAGTTACAATATTAGATTTTTTTTATTTATTTAATTAATAATAACTGTAATATTTTATTTTCCAAGTCATGCCACCCATATTAAATCATTTAAAAATAAAAAAAGCAATCAAAACAAAATATTTCATCAGATTACCTGCATTTGCCCAGTAGGACATAGCAATACAAATAAAATAAATATAGAATATAGTAATGAATATAGTCACAATCACTATATATAACAAAATAATTGCAATATAATGTATTGGCCAAGTTTTGCTACTGTATATAAATATTTACTGAAAAAATATAGAATATTTGTTACATGCATGTTAAGTGACCATTAACCAACATCAGAGAACAGTGAACATGCAAACGTGTTTATTAATTCATTATTAATTATTAAATTCAAATAAATATTTTATGTCTAAGGGGTTCAGCTGACAAAAAAGTTTGGGAATTCCGTTAGTAGAACACTGAAATGAAAATAAAATAATAATAAAAATAATAAAAATGTCTAAAAAAAATAATATAATAATATATACATTTACATAATAAAATACATTTACATGATATATAGATTTGAATGTGTTGTCACATTATTAAAATATGAACTTAAAAATGTATGTGTGTGTGTGTGGGGGGGGGGGCGTTTTAGAGCATAAATATGGCTAGTAGGACAGAAATGAATATTGTGTAATTTTCTTCTCAAGGACCTCTCTTCTCTGTAGGACTCATTTCTGCCTGAAAAGCACTCGTACAACATTTATCTCAGCCCTAATATATTTTTCATTTGTATTCTCGTCTCCGCTTGGCAGTCACGGTTCTGAAAGGGCATTTATAATGTACTCAATTTCTCCCCTTGCACTCTGGTCTGCCGCGCGGCCATCCTCGGCTTTACAAACCTCGTACAAGTCGAACCAATCAAAGTCTTTGTGATGTTAGTTACTTCCCTCATGACAGCGGCGGTGTGCTGAAAAATGAATGTGTCCTCTACGTGGCCTCTCTCTGCCGCTCACCGCAGACGAACAAGCCGCCGTGTTTTATGACACATATTCCTTCCAACGCGGCTGAGGACGCAGCAAACAGCTGAGCAACACAAGAAAGATGGAATATGTTATGAGATCACTCCTGGGTGCATTTGACCTCATTTGAAAGCTTTATTCATGGACTGTAAAAAAAAAGGATGAATACAAATGCATTCATTCCGAAGAATATCTTTCACGTCCCTCCAGAGGGCATTTACAGTGGCAAAAAACCTGAGATGGTTTTACTGTATTTGAATAAATGACAGTCAGAGAAAGAGAGAGAGAGAGAGATATTGAAATACCGCTTCCAGTTTGGTGTAAAATCTTTGATAGTGTGATTCAGCCCATAGCGAGGTTTGGGGTCCACTCGGTGATCAGAGCTACACTAGATGGGACAGACATCCAACAGAAGCCCTACACACAGAATTCTGCAAAATGATCCTAAAACTACAAAGAAAAACATGCAGGGCAGAATTAGGCCGATTCCCATTGATTATCAATACGCATAAAAGAGCCCTCAAATTCTGGATGCATCTTAAATCAAGTCCCACAGAATCGCTACATTTGAAAGCATTACAAACCCAAGAACTGAACCCCGAAAAGAGTCCACTCAGTCAGCTGGTTCTGAGACTTACTAACCAGACTAACTCTACTAACACTAACCAGTCTCAGACCAGCACTGCTTCTCACCTAAACATCAAAATAAACCAAATTATCAAACAATCTAAAAATACATATCTGGAACATTGGGATCAAGAAACTAAAACACAAAGCAAATTACAATTCTATCGAACTCTAAAATCTAATTATGAATTGGAAGATTATCTCCAGAGTGTCAGAGACACAAAGCAGAGACGGATCCTGACCAAGTACAGGCTCAGTGAACACAGACTAGCCATCGAGACGGGCAGACACAGAAAGAGCTGCTTACACAGAGAGCAAAGAGTGTGCGTGTGCGTGTGCGTGTGCGTGCGTGTGCGTGTGCGTGTGTGACAGAGAGAGAGAGACTGAGACGCACTTTCTTCTTCACTGTCATAAATACATATCCATAAAAAACCTCTACTTCAACAACTTCATTAAGAACTTTACAGCCATTAGTGAAACGGAACAAATAAATATATTATTAGGAGAGGACAAACAGCAGCACTTGCTGCGAGATACGTGTTGTGCCACAGCCTGAGAGACAGTAGGTGAGTGTGTGTCGTGTCTGACCTGACCTGCATGTGTGTTACCCTATTGTCCACCACAGTGATCCAGTATGTATATATACATATATACATGTGCGTGTGTGCATGTGTGCGTGCCCCACAGCCTGAGAAACAGCAGGTGAATGTGTGTCGTGTCTGACCTGACCTGCATGTGTGTTACCCTATTGTCCACCACAGTGATCCAGTATGTATATATACATATATACATGTGCGTGTGTGCATGTGTGCGTGCCCCACAGCCTGAGAAACAGCAGGTGAATGTGTGTCGTGTCTGACCTGACCTACATGTGTGTTACCCTATTGTCCACAACAGTGATCCAGTATGTATATATACATATATACATATGTATGCTTCTTTGTAAGTTAAAGACTGTGGTATCACAGTCTAATGTGTTACAGTTTAATACTTCTAAGATGTTATAATATATATACAATATTGTATCATTTACAGTCATACCAATAAAGCAATTTTGAATTGATACAACAAATTAAGCTCAGATGAGCTTTATTTGTCACATACACAATTATACAGAGTATAATGAGGAGTGAAATGTGTTCTCTGCATTTAACCCATCCAAGTGGAGCAGTGGGCAGCCGACATTGCGGCGCCCGGGGAGCAGTCGGGGGTTCGGTGCCTTGCTCAAGGGTCTCACCTCAGTCGTGGACACTTCCTGCCAGAGCCGGGATTCGAACCCACAACCTTGGGTTACCTCGGGTTTCAAGTCCAACGCTCTATCCATTAGGCCACGACTGCTGATAGACAGCGAGAGAGCGAGAGAGAGAGACAGAGAGAGAGACACACAGAGAGAGAGAGAGAGAGACACAGAGAGACACAGACAGACAGACAGACAGACAGACAGACACAGAGAGAGACAGACAGACAGACAGATGCGCTCGTTTGTTGATCTGTGCCGTTGGAGATGAATAAAGGATTTGTGATGGGGTCTAAATTGGACAGGAGAGATATTGATCAGTCGTATTGATTGATTTTGATATACACATAAAGGGTGACGGTTTTCTGTTCCTCAGATGCTAAACGAGATCCTGTTGATCTATTTTTACAGTCCGGGAGGCCTGTGTATCTCACAACTGCTTTACAAATTACAAACCATCCATGAAATGAATTTACAGATTCAATCTGCAGCCGGAGCTCAGCATAATTCACAATAATCTGTGCGTGGAAGTCTTGTCTAGTAAGTGTTTAGTTCTTGGATCAATAGTTTAAATCACTGGTCAATTACAGCGGACAGTAATGCATCAATGCATGATTTCTCCATATTTATTCTCTGGGTTTGCATTCAGTACCACTAACTTCATATTTTATAATTTGGTGTTACACTTTTCAGTTCTACAAAGAGCCAAATATGAGAATTGACAACCAAGCATGACCCTGAAATGCATTAATGCTAGAAAACTGCAGGAAAACTAATATTTTAATTCCACACTAGCTTGAGTGACAGCTTGATTTGACATGGTTTCATTGCTCTCGGTAGCCGATAATTCATTTTATGAGTGGCACCTTAAAATAGTTCAACTTTAATTAGTCCCATTGTGAGCGTGATTTGGATAAGTGTGGGGGAATAAAGGACCTCTGAACATCACCCCTGGTGATTAACCAGGTAACTGTAATAGTTTGTAACTGTATAGTTTGGATATAACCTACCGTAGAAGGAAATATCAATATGTTACGCTTTACTGTCCGCTGTAATATTCACCAGTCATTTAAACTATCGGTTTCATAAATATACACGTAGACATCCATATGTCAGTACATTTCATGCATGGGTTGTAATTTGTAAAGCAGTTGTGAGATTCCTCGTGGACTGTAATAATTGATAAACAAGATCAGGATCTTATTTAACATCACAATCCAAGTAACACATTTAGGTTACAAAAGGTTTGTGGGGACATTTTGATGTTTCTAAAACACTGAACACAACATTCTACTAACTTTGTTTTTACTCCAAATATAGCATTATTTAAACGTTCATTTTTAATATTCTATGTCCAGTTTTCTTGTTGTGATTATACCTTTATTTAAATGTTATAAAAAAGTTTCTTACAACATTCTACTAACTTTATTTTTACCCAAAATATAGCGTATTTTGAACGTTAATTTTGAATATTCTCAACAAAAAAAAATGACAATTTTTCTTGTCATGATTAGAATGTTATTTAAAGGTTACAAAGTGTTTTACAACATTCTACAAACATTTTAACCAAAAATATATCATTATTTGAACATTTATTTTCAATTTTCTAAGAACATTAAAATGTACCTTTATTTAAATGATATAAAAAAGTTTCTTACAACATTCTACTAACTTTATTTTCTCCCAAAATATAGCATTATTTGAATGTTTATTTTTAATATTCTAAAAACATTAAAATAATGCAATACGCCTCAAGAAGCCGTGGTTTACAGTGATTTTATAACAGCTAAGGTGGCGTTGTTAGGCATGAAGCAGTTTCCTCTCAATGTTATGAGAAAGAAGGCCCTATGTCAAATATTAATAAAGTTGTTGAAACGTTCCATAAACATTACTTTAAGAACGTTTTGTTCTAATATTTATAACTTGTTTGAATATAGCAGTCATTGGTCCGAAAATTGTCTCGGAGGCGCATGCGCAGAGTGTGACATACAGTTCACGTTTCATTAGAGTAGCAATTTGTATTATTTTATTTTATATATATATACGAATTTTTTCTCTAAATTGTGAATATTTGTTTTTTTTATTAAGATTATATCTATTATTTTTCATTTAGAAAAAAGGAAAAAAACTATATTAAGCCGCAATTATTTATCTTACAAACTTGTGTGTTTTAACAAGGATAGTGAAATATTTATAATATTTAAATATACTGAGATATTTGGAGCTGTGCGGCTCAAAATGACTCCTCCTTCAGTCTCTCTCTCTCTCTCTCTCTCTCTCTCTCTCTCTCTCTCTCTCTCTCTCTCTCTCTCTCTCTCTCTCTCTCAGAGAGAGAGAGAGAGTCAGTGAACTCCGCGCGTCTCTCTCGCGCTGTGATCGTCAGTCTCGCGTTCAGCGCGTGCGGAGAAACAGCAGCTCCGCTCGTTTCCTCGAGGAGTGATGTGATTGACTTCTGCTCTTCTTCAGGAGGAACCGACACTTCGAGTGGAGACACGGCACGGCAGACAGTACGAGAACCGGACCGATCTGACCCGTTCCTGCGCGCGGAGCGATGGATTCCTCAGCTCGGCGCTCGCGAGGACACACAGGTGCGTTTCTGTCACCTGCACAACATTCATCAGAGAGAGAGACGCGCGCGATCTCATGTCTGAAATAACTGCTTTATTTGTTAGTTTTATACTAGAACGAGCGTTGTACTGAGGCGGTAACATACAGTGATGGCATCGCAGTACTGTGCTTCTTGGTTATAATGGTTCTGAAATACAATGGTATTTGCATGGTACTTCAGTGTATGTAAAGAATTACCATGGTACTATCAATGGTACCATGGTACAGTATCCGAAAACCATTGTAAATCGTGCTGAGGTCATGATCGCTTTGTATTAATTGTTAGAAGAAATTAAAGTACCGTACTTTGATATATATATATATATATATATATATATATATATAATTCCCACATGTGTGTACCATGGTATTTGCATGGTACTTCAATATATGTAAGGAAATACCATAGTATGATATAATAAATATGGGAGTACCATGGCACAGTATTCAAAAACACTAAAGGTTTTATCTATTTAATTTTTTTATTATTTTTATTTTTTTTGCTGAGGTTATAGTTGTTTAGTATTAATACAAGAAAGTGGTGTACCATGGTGCAGTGATGGTATTACCGTGGTACTTTGAAATGATGTCCATGTGCTTTTGTTTTTGCATGGTCATTGTATCTATGTAAGGACATTTTGCTGAGGTCATGATTGTTTTGTATTAATACTAACTGGAAAGGATTGTAGGAGTACTATGGCACAGTGATGGCAATAATACCATGGTACTTTTGTATATTTGGTATGGTACTATAATATATGTATGGAAATAAAGCGGCACTGGCAATAAAACATGGTAGTATCATGGTACAGTATTGGAAAACCATTGTAAATCACTTTCTTATATAGGTAATGTTTTTTTTTTCTATTAGTGTAACAGTACCGTGGTACAGTGATGGTCATACCATGGTACGTTTTGCTTAATATGTTTACGTATGGTATTTGCATGGTGTTCTAAGGTGCTTAAAATAATACATGTCCAATAAAGCATGGTATTACCATGGTATGTCCAAAACTGCCATGGTCAATTATTGTTTTTTCATGATTGTCTTTTCTGTAAAAGGCACTTTGGCAGTACCATGGTACAGTACAGATGGTGTCAGGTGGTATTACTATGGTATTTTGTTATATATGATGGTATTAAATGATTGTTATAAATACGTGCCATTGTACTCCAAAGTAACACAGAAACACTATGTTAGAGCTCCTCTAAAATGCCGAGTATCACTTTTTTATAGTGTTGATCATTAAAAATAATGCTGAGGATTACATAACTTCACAACTGTTTTCATATTAACTGTGGTAAATAAGTGCAACGTTTACATTTTGTCTTTTGTATTTAGTTACAATGCAAGTAAACATGTTTGGGATGAAACAATGAGTGTTTTCTCTCTATAGGACTTCACATTGATTCATGCAAGTACACTATCAATTGATTAGCAGTGAATGCTTTTTGTTTTGTTGTCTTTGGTAGATGCAATAGTGCACTTAAGCGATGTCTTATATGCAGTTCAGCAAACCTGTGTAAGTGAAGTAAAACGCTTCATAGGATTGGTATGTTTGTGCAGATATCCTGAGATATTCAACCTTCAGTCTGGTATTGAGCATTGTGGTTTCAAGTGCATGTTCAAGTTATTTTTAGATGTTTAATTCTCTTTATTAATGTCTCTGGAATTCATCAGCATGTAATTGAACCCTGTATTGTTGTGGTGCTTTGCCTCGGCTGCTATTTAAGGTCTAACAGGAAAGCGTGCACGAGCACACACAGTGTTCCCGCATCAATCCCTCGCGCCTCTGAGTCCATCCGATAGTTTACTCAGAGCCATTCATCACTCAGGTGGAGGCGATATGCACTGCATCAATTCTCATTTGCGGGTGCATTCGGTTTAGCCCTGTCTCATTGTTTAAGTCCAGCCTGATTAGACGGGCCGCGATGTGACGGGAGCGTGAAGTTTAACCGTTAGTGGCAAGCGTGTTGAGAGAACAGGAATAGATGGTATGGACAAGCCATTCAATCTTCCTCTACAGGGACCCCGAGAGTCCTCTCCTGGCCCGTAACCCGCTGTCATCTTATATTGAGCTGTTTAAGAAAGGCTGAGTTTGGTTCAGGGCGTTTTGCCACAGGCCAACGGATTCACCTTTAATTAAAAGAACGAGGTGCTGTTTATTTTTGGTCTCGGGAAGCCTGGCGGCTCGTGCAATTTTACTGAAACAGGTTTTTAATTAAGTGCAAATGTTTCGATTGCCTGGGCACTAGAGATCCCGATCAGGTGGCTGTGATGCGACTGTAATCGTACGGTGAATAAAGTAAAGATTCCTGCCTGTGATTCATTTGTAGTTACTGGACTTGATCAGTCTCCGGGGGAAGCGTTAAAGCGAGACGCGCGTCCCCGCGGCACGAGACGTCCACGAGTTGACTAAATGCTTAATGCACGCAGCTGTTGTGAATGCCGCAGGAATGCTTCAGATGCCCAACGCGTTGGCAGAAAGAACCCAAACATGGCTGCGCTTCAAAGTCATGGCTTATCATCACACACAGCTGCTGATCTGACTAAACAAGACTATTGAGAACATAAAGGCTGTTTTTAGGGTTGTGCTTTGTCGAACCCTCGATTGCGTTAGACTGCAATTTTGGCCGGATTATTGCGTTTCTGAACGCACGGCCAAGAGTGTATCTGTGTGGGCCAAGCGACAGACAGAACTGAGTTAACTTCACTCGTTATTTTAATGCTTCACAGAGAGCTGAACGCTTCACAGTTTTGTAGGTAATCAAATGTCATTTCTCCTGTTTTGTTTACTTGGAGAGAATAAACGAGTGCCAGAATTGACATCAGGGGAAAATGAATCACATTTACTTTATTAGATTAAAAGTTTAGAGATTAGACGCGCTAATTACCTAATTACAGAATGAAATTTGCTGCATTTAAAAGAACACGCGGCGCTGAGTTGAAAACAACAACAATGTATTTCTCTGTAAGACATGATTAGTGCATTAATAATGCCAGCCTGAACACAAAGATGCAAAGCTCTGCGTCCTTGATGAGATCAAATAATAATCCTTCTGAGTTCTTCTGGATTCATTCGAATCGAGGCGGTTTTTGTTATTTGTTTGAGTTTTTCATAATCGGCACTCAGTTTCTCTTCCATTCCGTCAGAGACAGCTCAAGAGCGATATTAATATTTGATGAGATTGTGTTAGTTGAATTAAAGGAGGAAATTTGCTAGCTGAGGGAATGGCACATTGTTAAGCATGTAAATGTATTCTGCTCTTTTTTGGGAGAGAAAATCTAGACATCTTTCCCCTCAGGAGGTCCACGAGCTATCATGGTAACACGCGCTGCTTTAAAGCGTGCCAGATTCAATCTGCAGGCCTTAATGTGTGCTGATAATTAATATTCCCCTGCTTTAGTTGGGACGTACAGTTGTTATAGGAGCAGGTTGTGTTCGCAGTCCAGATGTCTGCGGTTGTATTATTTCCACTCTTTTAGCTCGTATCTGCTTAGAAAATTGCAGGAGAGTTTCACACTTGGGTGAAGCTAACAATAAAAGTCATATTTCAGTCCAAAATCAAAAAATAGGCAATTTAATTTTGCATGAAGAAAATGCATAAATGAAATACTGACATGTTTCTGCAGGTCTTAAAAAGTCTTAATTCGCCCTTCCACAAATTAAAGCCCTAACAAGTTGTTAAATCACAGCAGAAAAGTCTTGCATTCAGAGAATTGTGGGATTAAATGTTGCATGCTTTGCAAAACAAATAATGTCTTTCGCTGTATTTTTGTTTTGTATAAAAAAGTTAGGAAAGTATGTATTGCATTAAGAAAATGCTTGTTTGTGGATAAATTAAATACTATCATGACAGATGCAGGGTTTCCACGGGTCGCTTGCCCTTCCACAAATTAAGACCTAAAGAAAATCCTAAATCAGAGCAGAAAGTCTTGAATTCATGAAATTGTGACATTAAATGTTGCATGCATTGCAAAAAATAAATAAATACTTTTGAAATAAAATAGGAAATTATATATGGCATGAAGAAAATGCTTTTTTTTCGATGAATTTAATACTAACTTAATGGATTCAGGGTTTGTGTGGGTCTTAATTTGTTGAAGGACAAATTAAGAGTTCTTAAGGCCTTAAAAAGTCTTGACTTCATAAAATGTGGCCCTCTCTGTGAAAACCCAGCTAAAGTCATTTTTTTTAGATGAACTATTTTCTGCATAAAATCATCCTACATATTGTAAAGAACATTCTGTGAAAATATATCCTTGGTATCTTTAATATTGACTGAGTAAGGTCATGTCAAAGATTGAAAGTATAGTGAAATGAATGCTTGTAATCAAACTGTGATGCTCGTTATCTCAGCGTTAGATCTTTAGACTTTAGCCTGGTTTTTACAGAGACGGTCACACATCGTGGCATTAAATGTTGCATGCATGTTGTATTTTCATTTTCCAGAACAAATATCTAAACATCCTTAAATCAAGGTACATTTACTTGAGAATGCAAATATAAAATCTTGACAAATTGAACAAAATTAAGTTATTTTATGCTTAAAACAAGAACAAATATGTCAAGAGGATATAAATCCCATTTTGAATGAACATGATTTTTCTGAGCAGATATTTGTTCGTGTTTTAATCACAAACTAACTTGATTTTGAGTAATTCTACAAAAACTTCTTATTTTATGTAATTTTGCTTTTCTAGTAGTAAACATGGATTTAAGGATCTTTAGACATTTCAGTTTATTCCTCACATTTTCTTACAAACGTCTTTAAAAAGTCTTAAATGTACCTTCATCAAACCTGCAGAAACCCTGGTATCTGTACAATATTTTCTATTTGAAATAATAAATCATTTTTGTATTTGCATTACAGTAATGAGAGTGACACTAAGACGAATCGAGGGTGAAATATGCTCAGCTGTTATGAATATCAAAGAACATCACAATGCATGGTCCTAAAATATGCATCATTTTCTTTGTGCATATATCATTTGGTATATTTTTCTTTTGAGTCAGGGTGAAATATGATCTGGGCGTGTTTATGACAGCTTTCGTGAGATTCACCTCATTTAGCTCATTCTGCATTGGAACGAGAGACTACACCCTAAATGAATAATACATCAAAATATTCCAGCGCTAAAAGAATGAAATGTTCTCGCACCTGGCAGGCTTCTGGAAGGATTCACAGAGCATGGGAATATGCCATGGCCAGAGGAGTCATGTGTCACGAGCGTGTGAGCCGCTTGCTGCTGGCGATGTGTAACTCATGCGATGCCCGCAGGCCAGACACGTCAAGGCTCTCAGCTGAGTTTAGTTCTGCGACTTATTGAACTCTCTTTTATATGGTTAATGCTGAACTGGGCAAATACAGATTAGCCCCTGAGGGATGTGCTTTGCTTTTCCTCTCAGATCTAACAGTGCTTAAAGGCAGTCTTTGTCTGGGCCCAATTCTCTGACTTACGGACCCTTTCGAAATCCAAAAGAAGCTTTCGGCCGCAGATGGGAATCGAGTTTTGTGCACCTTGCTGTTTTTAGCAACCTGGTTTCATGGCATAAATGTACCTGAGTGCACTTTTTAGAGAGAGCGTTTTTACGTACCTCACTGCACGTTTCGCCGCAGTTTCAGAGAGAAATGTCCACTGAGTGGTGCTAAAACATGGGTTCGATACGTGAACCCTGGCTCGTTTTTATCACGTTGATATCAGTACGTATTGCTGTGGTTGTATTACATTGCTTCAGGTACATATAGCAGCGGTTCTGAATTCAAATATCCTGAGACTGTTGCTAAAAATGAATGCTCTATTGCAATAGTTCTCAACCTTTTCTTCCACCGGGCCGCACTATAGTCCAAGTGCAAGTCTCACGGGCCGCACGCATGTCATTTACATATTACATCATCACTACAAACCAACCAGATTTATCATATTATTTATAGCCTAAATATTATGATATCTAAACGATTACATTTATTTAAATAAATAATTCTACTCACCAATAATAAAACACCTGATGCTGTCGGGAACCAATTTAGTGAAATTCTGCTGGAAATGAGTAACAGCACAATGAAGTTGAGATTGCAAATTGCAGTCTGTAAGACGCGCACAGAAGCGTGACACGTGACATTACAGAAAGAGTGCGTTCTGTACATTTACATTACAGAAAATGTAGCCTATGTTGATCCAAATATGGAAAGCATTTTCGAATGTAATAATCTGAGATTCTCTCCAGAGATGTTTTGCCACATTTCTTTAATAAGGATGATTGCTGCGTAGTAGTTTATGGGTGTTTGTTTTTACCCGAACATCTTCAAGTGAGTGGGGGGGCAAACCGAAAGTAAGTCCATCTCTCTCTTTACCGCTGATGCTGAGACTATTCTTGTTTGAATGCGTTTCTTCGCTGGCATTTTCCACATTTCGTTTTCTCCCTTAATAAATGTGTCCATTCTGATGCTCAATTCTACAGAACTAACGGCTGCTGATGACTATTTGAATTTAATTCTGCCAAAGTGCGCTTGTAAGTGTTCGTTAAATGTGTAACATTAATTACGTGAGTAGGCTTACATCTGCTCATGTCTGAAAATAATAAATGAAAAACTAAATAATTTTACATAACAAAAACAGTAGCTTATATTTGTTTAGTACATTTTTAAATGAATGTTAAAACTAATTGTAAAACTGAAAGTTATTTTTTTTAATTATGTTCAATGTAGGGGTCGACCGATTATCGGCCTGGCCGATTATCGGCGCCGATATTAAGCATTTTTACGATTATCGATATCGGCCATTTTCAAAACAGATTTGCCGCTAATTTTTTATTTTTTTTTTATTTTTTTTATTATGCAAACAAACATACTATTTACAGGTGACATTATTTATTGGTGAATAAATAATACAGGTGAAATTATTACATTTTGAAATGCACTATTTGGCTCCGATGCAGCCTGTCTGAGCTCAACACTCTGTGGCCTAGAGCAATCTCCGCCCACCGCTCATCTGATATGTAGGGAGTCACGAGTCCGACCAATCAAAGCGGAAAACTGAAGGCAGTCTCACACCGAAAGTACTTGCTAACTGGAGCTGCGTCAGTGATCACGCATCAGTTGTCTCTCAAAGGTAAGGCAGCAGCAGACGTTGCAATAAATCACAATCCACTACACTGAAGTTGCAAAACACCTCAATATAACCTATGATGTCTGCGATGCGGAAAATGCGGGCGGAATCGCGGAATGCAGTCATATAATGGAATTTACCGTATAACGCGGAATGTCGCGGAATTTGTCGTAGTTTGGATGAATTAATCAAAAGTAGGTCAGTACACTTAAATCGACTCGCGCTATGGACTAGTATCTATAAATATTAAGCAGCAAAAACACTATTTAAATATGAATCCTGCATGTTCTGCATCTTTGTTAATGAATGACACAGACGTGCGGTTTCATTTACTGCACAAATACATACTGGAGAGCATGTGATGCTCGCGGTGTTTTCAGCATCTGCCGTCTCACTAAATGAGGACATAAATACATGAACAACATCCCCAGAACTGCTCGGAGAGTCACTTCATGAGCATTTGACCGTTTCATTTGAGTAAAACGATCGTCATATCATATATACATAGGCAGAAACTTAAAAGGTCCTCATGGCAACCTGTCAAAATATAAGTTCGGTTTAGCCGAATATATTACTGTGGTGCAGTAGAATATACGTAATACAACTACAACAATTATTACAATAATATTCTCAACAATTTGTTGAGAATAATTACACAATACGCTATTTCTTCCATGTTTTAATTTTAATAGTAAACCCATTTGTTTGCCAAAAATAAAGTCTAACTCTCATTTGATTAAAAGATAAATTAAATTAATGTTTTATGCCTTCATTTGCACTGTACTGTAAATTAAAATCAACGGAAATGTTGTTGTTATTAACAGTTTTCAGAATTAAAGACATGTTTAAAAGCATTTAAAGAACGTTTTTTTTGTCAGAGCTCTTGTTATTATTAATTTTGGCATTAATTTTCATTTTTACACCAGACACGTATATCGGTTCAAAATATCGGTTATCGGTCTACTTGATCTGTAATAATCGGTATCGGCATCGGCCCTGAAAAACACATATCGGTCGACCCCTATGCATAAGACTGTAACATTCAGCATGACGGGTTGAGAACCGTGTTGGAAATATGCCCTACACCAAACCCAACCCTAAACCCGATAGTGTTAACAAATGCAAAACTGATATAACAACACATTTGTTGATGCAACCATGCTATTTGAACGTCCTAATATCCAGACTCGAACTGTTTTGTCGAACCATAGTTACACGAGATTCGATTCAAGTACGTCTCTGTACTCCATGAGCTACCGAACAACCCACCGTCTATGAAAACTCATAGATATGAATCTGGATATATGTGATGCTAACGTTCAAAAGCATCGGTTTTCAAATCTCCCAGCATATTAATATTGTTTTGAAGTCGTAACATGATATTCTTCACGTAATTGTGCGAAAATTACGCTTTATTAATTGAAACTGTAAATTTGTGTGAAAAGGTGTCAGAGTTTTACTGCCTCTAGTGTTCATTTATTTTGGAAACTGCAGTGATATGTACTTATTGGTACGTATTTCGTGTCTCGCTAAAAAGTGTGCCCAGGTACGTTTATGCCATGAGACCAGGTAGGTTTTTAGACCACAAACGCTGCAAGACGGTCAGAGCAATGGTAGATCGTGGTAAATATACCCAACTCCAGTGCTTTGGAAGTTAATTTTACATCAAGTGTTGCCAGATTGGGATGATTTCCACCCAGCTGGTTCTTTTGAATTTGATTGAGAGGTTTAAGATCAGTTTGGTGGTTGAACAATGTCTGGACCAGTTTGGGATCAGTTTGTGGTTTTTCAAACTGCTCATTTTATAGGTTAATAGGTTAATTGATTAACAAACAAAACCCAAGTGTGCAACTGTGCATGTACTCCATCCAATCAGTGACGTTACTATCCAGGTTATACATTTAGGTTATAAAAGCATTGTGGGAACATTTACATTTTCATTACATTTCCAGATTTCTTTTCACAATTATAACGTTATTTAAAGGTTATATAAAGTTATTCGAGTTTCTAAAAAAAATTGAAATGTCCAGTTTTCTTTAAACGTTCTTTAAAAGTTAAAAAAAAAATTTCTTCAACATTCTACCACTGTCATTTATTTTTAATATTCTAAAAACATTAACATATCCAATTTTCTTGTCGTGATTATACCATTATATTACAAAAAAACATTTCTTAAAACGTTCTACTAACTTTTTTCACCCAAAATATAAAGTTATTTGAATATTTTTAAAATTATTTGAATCTGTGTGTTTTCTTTAATTCTAGGAGCATTATCTTAATTAGAACGTTACAAAACGTTCATGGAATGTTCATCACACACAAATAACATCATAAGCACAGTCTGAGAATGTTGATCTCAGAACATTTTCTCTCAATGCTATGAGAACGTATATCAAATATTAATAAAGTTCGAACATAACATTTATTTTAGAACATTTGGTGGTGGATGAGGAGATACACCCCTTACTATGTAAAGCGCTTTGAGTGTCTAGAAAAGCGCTATATAAATGTAACAGATTATTATTATTATTGTGTCCTAACATTTAAAAAGCTTTAGTGAAACTCGTGAGAATGTTAGCTGGATAAACACACTGCAGATTCGTCTGGTGTTGGTGTTGATGCCAATGTTTTTATTGCGATATGGATTCAGATTTTGAACTTATAGCTGTATATCCAAGTGATTGCTATACCAAAGTGGCATAAATACATATAAAAGAATGGTAGAGTGACCCAACTCCAACAGTGGATTGTTCTGTTTGGTAATAAAGCACAGTACAAATTATTATTATTATCATCATCATTCATTTTTTTATACAAAATTACATATTTTAGGTGGTTATAATATGTAGATGATTATAGCACTGCCAACCCTTTGCTTATTCCAATCACTTGTACTAGGCTTTGTATTGAATTGGCTCGGGTTTGCTGTTGACATTGAACAAGAAGTACTGTATTTGCCGTTTGCAAATATTTTACATACTTCAACCTGTTTGGGAAGAAATATTTTTTTTGTCATATTTGCTACTTTATTGTATTGTATTTGTCATGTTTTGACCCGTTTTCCTGTTATATTGTTCTGGGAATTTGAATCATTTGTATAGTTTTATTTTGTCACTAGTTTTAAGGATGTAACAACTGTGCTTATCAACCTTGGTTGGCATGGAAATATAGTTCTGTCGCATTCTTTTGGCTGTAAATATTTATTTTTTTTCTTGGAGAGGAGAACTTTTGGACTGTAAAAAATTGGCCCAATCTGGCAACACTCATGAAGACCCAACATGTAACCATTGCAACATGCAAACATTAAAATGTATGAATATTACCATGAGCTGCATATGCCTAAAATATGCACATTATTAAAAATGAGTTTCAATGCTTTCAGCCTGTTGGGAACTCGAAACTGAAAGTTGCTGGCGCTTGCGTGTGCTGGTGAAGATTGTTAAACCTTTTCCCTCCTCATCCCACATATTAACGAAGCCATACATGTCTTTAAAAGTTTGGCCTAGATTCGGCTCATTTGGTGCCCGCTGAGACTCCTCATGAACTCTTTCTGTTAAATTGGCTCCGATGTAGATGGATGGGATCAGTCGGAGCAGATTCCTGATTAGCCCTTTAGGGAAAATGAAAGGATTAGCTACAGCGCTACGCTTCGTCTCGTCCGTCTCGCAAACCTAACGACATCATTGTCTTTAATAGCTACGAGACGTATCCGCGTACTACGAGCTAATTCTGTAAGTCTCCCCGGATGGCATTTATTAGTCAAGTAGACATTAGGATTTTGAAGCGGGTTCACAAGTTATCCAGCGTCTTTAGCCAGCTAGTCGTTCATTTCATGTCTTGTTCATATATAATACATAACTCGCTGTAAGTTACAGTACATGCATAACTAGGCTAATGCATAGATTTGCATATTTGAGACTAACTGCATTATTCATGAGAGCACAGAGGTTTCAGCTTCACCTTTGTAGGTAGAGTTGGGAATATTGTTTTAAAGTACCAGAAGTTAATTATTTAGATGTTTGGTTTCTTTAATGGTTTTTGTACATCTGTATGCTTGTGCTTCAAAATTATGTGAGTGAGTGTTTTTTAGGCTATATTGAATGTAAATTAAATTAATAAACAGACAAAAAGACATCTTTGCAGCAACCTGAACTCTTACAAGCCGGTCATTTGCAGTGATTTAGTCAAAAAGACTTGCGGTGGGTTGCAAACTGCATACAACGGCAGTCCATATGGATCTAAATGCATTATATTTGAAGTCTTCTGAAGCTGTTCAGTATCTTTGTCTGAGGAGCAGACCCGAATTTAAGTTTGACTTTTTTAAATCTCCTTTTGAAGATGTGCATATTTAAATAATAATTGGTTATGTAAAAATAAGCAGTAATGTTTGGTATGAATGAAGTCAAACCAAGGTTACAATTTTCAACTTTTGGAGCCAAATCTCCAGACTGTGCTACAAATATGCAGTTTTTTTTTAATGAAAGCCAAACCTCGAGACCACAATGGTGCGGGATGCATTTTGTTTCACTTTGTTCAGCTGTTTTTGAACGCAATAACATGTTGTGTGATTACACTCTTAATAACTGGATTTTGTGTTTTTAAGCATTGCTTATTTCAGACGCTGTGTTAATGTTAAAATATTTAAAGAACGATGAATTAGATCTGCCTAAAGACTATTAGTTACTCTTTTTTTCCACTCCTGAAGCCAACTTATTTCACTTTATGTGAGTTACCTTGAGTGTTGGAGCTAAATTTAGTCTTTATTTCTAATTTAATGTTACTTCCTCCAGCTTAGACTAGACGAGACATCATTGAAGTCAAACCTGGCGCGACATATTTAAATATATGTAAACACGAATGTGATTGGAGGGCAAAATATCAATGAATAATAGCTAGAGGTGAGCAATATTGACCAAAAGAAAAACATATATATATATATATATATATATACACATCTAAATGACATTTGGGAAAATGGCACTCCTGCTCTTACTATATCATATCTTATAATATAAAAAAAACAATAACCCATGCAGGGATATTTGTTGCTTTCATAACTTGAATTATAAAGGCATTTTAACTATATTCTAACACATTGAATGCCTTTGAACTCTCAAAAGGGATTTTTATTTTTTTGCATATACTTAATAATGTCAGCTTGCATATCATTAAAACAGCAATTATGATATCGTGACCCTGGAGCACAAGTCTTAAGTCGCTGGGGTATATTTGTAGCAATAGCCAAAAATACATTGTATGGGTCAAAATTATTAGATTTTTCTTTTATGCCAAAAATCATTAGAATATTAAGATCATGTTCCATGAAGATATTTTGTAAATTTCCTACCTTAAATATATTAAAACGTAACTTTTGATTAGTAATATGCATTGCTAAGAACTTCATTTGAATAACTTTAAAGGTGATTTTCTCAATATTTAGATTTTTTTGCACCCTCAGATTCCAGATTTTCAAATATTGTCCAAACCATACATCAATGGAAATATTATTTATTCAGCTTTCAGATGATGTATACATCTCAATTTTGAAAAATGTACACTTATGACTGGTTTTGTGGTCCAGGGTCACATATGATCTAATGCAAGATATTATTTTCTAATAATGTTAAAGTTAAATAAAGTCTCCTGCTTAATCTATATTAGACCGTTCAGCATTCACTGTCATTGTACGTTAAAGAGCATCTCGTTTCGTGTTCCAGAGAAGAACTACTGACACGAGAGCGAGTAAACGATGACAGAATGTTTATTTTGGGGTGAACTGTCCCTTTAAAGAACCAGTATTGAGATCAGAACCAGAATCATTACCTTCCCATCCCTAGTCTTACAGTCTGCAGTGCATCTGGATAAGTGTATTGATTGCGTTCCCTCACATAATCCCCTTAAACTCACACAGCATCAGAAGAATGCACATGAGCCGTGCTGATGGGACAGGCTCATTAATGCTGTATGTATTCCGATGAGGCTTCCCGGATGTGCGGCTCGGAGTGACGGCTTTGTGTTTCTTCTGTTCAATTTGCTGTCATTTTGGCATAATTAGACGCTGGCGCGTTTGGAGTGCAGTTTGAGAGGGAGTTGTTCAATATGAGGCTTTTGACACCTAATTTAAAATATTTTTTCATCACGAATTCTGAGGCAGATGCATTATGGGGTGAATTTATCATTCCACTTGATGAGCGAAAAGACATTTATTCATGGCTCTCGTTCTGTTCGGATCAAAGCGAAAGCCTCGTTTACCGCATATTGTGTTGCTCTTTATTTCGCCCTACAAGCGCGAAGCTGGTGTTGTTATTCAGCTACACAATTAAGACAATAGATGCATGTTTAATGGCTCGGTTTCTCAAATACCTGCGAGAGCAGGAGCCAAAATATTGTTCTAGTGTTGCAGTGTTTAGTACTGCGCAGTGTGAAATGAAATTACCTCGAGATTTAAGCTCATAGAAACAGCAGTCATTTGATTTCGCGGCTTACTTTATTATGCTCCACGTCTTAGATTTTCCATTCACTGGATTCATTATTTATTCTTTTTTGTTTTGTTTCCAGGCTTTCATAAAAGGTGTTTTCATGCAACGGTGGAGAAAGTACAGCTCAGAAGTAGAAGTGGAGGTGCTTCACTCGAGAGGAGACTTTTAAAGTGCTCAAGTAAAAACTAATAAGGTTGTGCTTGAACAGCGGCATTAGGGTCAAGTTTATTAGAGGTGCTTGTACTTGAACCCTTAAACAAAATATTAAATTTTTCTAATGTGTAGTTCATATTTGTACTACACTGTGTTTTCTACAGACATGCTGATTTTAGTAAGGGCTTCTTTAAGATGCTGTGCCAAGATTAAAATATTCAAGTATTCAACTCGAGACCCTTGTATTTCGTTGTGCTTTGTACGGCTGTTTTTGAACACAAACAACGTGTTGTGTATGAACACAACACCTGAACTGAATCTGAATGCTGAACCAGTCTAAGTCACACTAGCGTTTTAGCATGAAAACGATCCCCGTTTACACTGGTGTTTCCGCTGCATTTTAAGCCAGGAATACACTACGCGATTTTTGCCCTGATTTCCCCCCCGATTTTACACTCTGAACATGTTGACACTATTTGAGGAAAGTCAGAGCCAGTCTGCAGATGACAGATTCCACAGAAAATCTCGTTAGTGTATTACGGTCACAGACTCACGATTTTTTTTCGCTTCAGACATTGATTCTATCCAGTCGGAGGAGATCAAACATGTTTGATATTTTCAGCCGATTTTAGAACACATATGTTTTCATTTGTCATGCATCTCCTTCAGACACGTAGTGTATGATGCCCAGTTTTCCTTTGTCATCATTTATAAAGTCGGTAAGTGTATGATGCCCAGTTTTCCTTTCCTTTGTCATCATTTATAAAGTCGGTAAGTGTATGATGCCTAGTGTTTTAAAAATCTGTTCAGATTGTAAAAGTTGTGTAGTGTATTCCAGCCTTTAGAAACAATCTCCGTTTACACTACACAACCGAAAACGCATGTCACATGACCATTCATGCAGGTACAACTATAGATATGTATAGATAGACCCTATTATTTAGATTGCAGACACGTCTGCGTGCTTGGAGCGGTCCAATGGGGCATCTACCCATACATATCTATGGGTACAATAACGAGCATGATGTTAATGTTTAGACGGTCGTCAAAGATGCGCAGAGAGAATGTGGGCAGCCACGCCATCGTTTTCAAAATCTCAGTTTTGGTCCGTTTACACTGAAACGCAACGCCAGAGTTATCAAACTAAAACAGGGTCTGCAGCGCTTTTAAAAGCCTCAGTTTTCGACCTTGAAATCACCGGAGTAGTGTAAACGATAGAAGTATCCGTAGCTAAAGTTATGCTTTTTAAAATGAAAACGCACTAGTGTAAACTCTTAAAAATAAAGGATTTTATTGGTATCAGTGGTTCCACGAAGAACATTTAACATCTTTGGGAACTTTACATTGCACAAAAGGTTTTATATATAAATGTCAGGACAAATGTTCTTACAGTAATGTTTATGGAACGTTCTTATAACTTTATTAATATTTTATGTACTATATGTTCTCATATAGTTGAGAGAAAATGTTTTCGAGCATAATTTGGAAATATATACTTTTGATGTTATTTGTACTTGATGACTGTTCTAAGAAAGTTTTTTCAAACTTTAAATAACGTCATAATCACAAGAAAACTGGACACTTAATATTTTTAGAATTTTAAATATAAACATAATGTTATGTTTTATGTTAAAAATACAGTTAGTAGAATATTGTAAGAAACGTTTTTGTAACCTTTAAATAATATTTTAATCACAACAAGAAAACTTAAAAAAAAATTGAAAATTAAAAATAAACATTCAAATAATGTTATATTTCGAAAATAAAGTTTTTTAGAATGTTGTAAGAATCGTTTTTGTAACATTTTAGTAACATTGTAATTATGACAAGAAAACAGTACATTTTAATGTTCTTAGCATATTAAAATAAACGTTCTAATAATGTTGAAATAAAATAAATTAGAATGTTGTAAGAAACTTTTTGTAACGTTTAAATAATGTTATAATCTCATCAATAAAGCTGTTTTAGAAACATTCCAAAACATATTCCCACAATGTTTGTATAAGCTAAATGTGTAATCTGGATAGATGATTATTTGGCCGCTTGTTTTCATCAAACCATCGATTTCAATCCTTTAGACTGACCCTTTGGTATTTTTGTTTGTTGTTTTGTCCTTTTCCACTCCCAAAGCCATATTTGTTGTAACAATAAACTGTATTGCATTTCACCCTGAATGCTGAGGCTAAGTTTATTTTCTCTCTTTAAGTGTTTGCTTATTGCTAATGTAATATTTCTTTCTCCGACCTAGAAATCAGCAAACCTCGACCCTTCGGCAAATGAAAGTTTCTGAACTTGACTTTACTCTTGATGAGGGATTGTGTTTTTGAAGTATGCCCTGATTCTGCCCCTGTCCCCCAGAGTGGAATATATTAAGGTTTAATTTAGGGCCTTATTTTAATTTAAATACATTTCAATGAAATGAGACTCCACACAAAGATCTTATTTTTCACCCTTAGAGATTTTAAGATAATGAAGGAGGTCGTTTGTCTGGCGCTTTGACGAGGTGACGTGTAAAGGACAGCCTTTGGACTGATTCAACTCACAAATATGATAGATATGAAATACCAACTGATGAAGGCCACTGATAAAGGAGCCCTCAAGTCTACTGACTGCAAATATTACAGAGATAATAAAAGCCTAAAATGCATATTGATGCATTTATATGCAGTCTGGTTGGCGCATGTTTATTCACATTTTAGGAAATGGCTTCATTTGCAGTCACGAATTGAGTTTGTCTAATGGTGATTCGGAGTAAACAAAAGCTAAATCAACCTCGTTGGTCCGATTGAACCATTAGCTCACCGGCTGGAGTTAAATATAGAGAAATTACTCATTTAATGTCTGATTACCAAATAATAGAGCGCCATAAACAATGGCCGACGCTCTGCACCAGATGCTAATTCACCTCACTTTCCCAAGATAACAGCCTCTATCTTCACGCATAGGCGCCTAACGCATGCAGACGTGGACGTTTTTTATTAAAATGCACAATACAGTGTCTGATTCGTTATTAAAAGGCTCTTCATTCTAGAGATGCGTCTTCATTATACTCATGCACGCTCCGTGCAGATAACGCTGCCTCATTTGCTCACAAACCCCTCAATTTTCCCACAGACGATAATGCAGCATCTTTCTCGAAGCCACTCGGATGACAAGAGCACACCGTCTTCCATGCGCTCGCCGGATTACAAAGGTTAATCATCAATTTGAGGCTTATTATGGCCAAATAGTAGCAAGACGACTCTACCAGAATTGAGGCTGCCGGTAGATGGAACAGATATAATCGACCGGGCTGAGAACACGCAGTCCAGTGTAAATTGAAGTCCCTGTTGCATGATGATTAGAAGGTGTTTGATGGCTTAAACACATCTCTGTTGGATCATTGAAAATACACAGAGCAATCACGAGTCACTGGGCCGTATCGATCGCGTTTTACTCCGTCTGGTGAATTCTCTAGTAGCTTTGGCAGAGAGAAGCACTGTGGGATTGAGGTTTAAAAACTGAAGATTGTACTGAACGTTTGCACAGTTACTACTGTGATTATTCAGGTTTAGTTTAATGAACAGCATAAACGTAATTCCATCCTTAGATTAATTTTATGGTGCTCTTATGTGAGTTTATTATTGTTGGCGTTTGCTGTCAACGACATCCATAACAACTTAGTAAGTGAACAGGTATGCCCTGGCAACACCCTAGCAACCACACAAAATGTATAAACAATACTCAGAACACCTTAGTAACTGGAGAGGTAAGCCCTGGCAACACCCTAGCAACCACATTGAAACTTCTAAACAATACTCAGAACACCTTAGTAACTGGAGATGTAAGCTCTGGCAACACCCTAGCAACCACATAGCAACATTCTAAACAACCTTCTGAACACCTTAGTAACTGGAGAGGTAAGCCCTGGCAACACCCTAGCAACCCATAGCAACATTCTAAACAACCCTCTGAACACCTTAGTAACTGGAGAGGTAAGCCCTGGCAACACCCTAGCAACCACATAGCAACATTCTAAACACCACTCAGAGTAACACTTTAGTATCTGAATAGTTAATCCCCGGCAACCGAATAGCAACACCATGGCAACAATCCAAACACCGCTCAACACAGCAGCACCCTAGCAACATGGCAGCTACTTTTTTTTACAGACAAACATCAGTTACATTCACTTGTATTTTCATGCTGGTTAATGTTGGTTAAGGTTGATTAATGGTGGTTAATGCCGGTTAATGATGGTTTATGCTTGTTAATTTTGGGTATTGCTGGTTAAAGCCAATTAAACTTGGTTAATGCTGGTTAAAGTTGGATAATGCTGGTTAATCTTGGTTAAGGCTGATTAATGTTGGGTAATGCTGTGGTTAATTCTGGTTAATTCTGGTTAATGTTGGTTGATGATGCTTAATCTTGGCTAATGCTGGTTAATGTTTTTTAATGCTCGTTAATGCTGGTTAATGTTGGTTAATGCTGCTGTTGGGTAATGCTGGTTAATGTTGGTTAATGCTGCTGTTGGGTAATGCTGGTTAATACTGGTTAATCCTGGTTAATCCTGGTTAATGTTAGGTAATGCTGCTTAATCTTGGCTAATGCTGGTTAATGTTTTTTAATGCTGGTTAATCTTGATTAATGCTGGTTAATATTGATTAATGCTGCTGTTGGGTAGTGCTGGTTAATCTTGGTTAATGTTGGTTAATGCTGTTGTTGGGTAGTGCTGGTTAATCTTGGTTAATGCTGCTGTTGGGTAGTGATGGTTAATCTTGGTTAATGCTGGTTAACACTGGTTAATGCTGGTTATTGTTGGTTAATGCTGGTGGTTAATAATCATTATTTCCAGCACGGCAGTGGTAGAAGTCTTGCTGGTTGAACTGATTAAGAAACCTGCACAAAAACTACAAAACACATGCTGCCCATTTCAATAGGGAATGTATAAATCTAGTTTACATTTACATTTTTTCATCCACTGTGACATGCAGTACATGTGTGTGTGTGTGTGTGTGTGTGTGTGTGTGTGTGTGTGTGTGTGTGTGTGTGTGTGTGTGTGTGTGTGTGTGTGTGTGTGTGTGTGTGTGTGTGTGTGTGTGTGTGTGTGTGTGTGTGTGTGTGTGTGTGTGTGTGTGTGTGTGTGTGTGTGTGTGTGTGTGTGTGTGTGTGTGTGTGTGTGAATTAAACCCAGGTTCTTGACATAACTAGACCTGTGCTCTTCTCTATGAATAACTTCAAATTCTGTGTCCACTGTAAAGCTTCAATCCACAATCTGCTGCCTGGAAATAGTTTCACACCATCATCTGCTTTGCGTTTCACTTCCTCAGTCCGCACAAAGTGGCCAAAGCGAGTGCTTACTCATGGAAATGTAGTGGTTTAATCTGACAGATGTCAGTGTCAGAGTTAGCATTATGAAGAGACCGCAGCTGGAGGCTGACGCTTGCTTTGCACATGAGCACCTGTGTTCATTACATAAGAGTCTGAAGCGTTTTATCATAGAGCCCGATGAAAAGTGCATGCAGCTGTTTGCCGCCCGTCTTCCTTCGCTGAGCCCGAGCCGAGCCGCACACGAGAACTCTTACGGTGATTTTCACTCACATTTTCCACAGCCTGGCTCTCAGCGAGGCACTTGAGAAGAGCTTTTGAAGTAAGTATTTGTCTCAGACGGAGTGGCACAGTGTCGCTTTCTAGATCATTCTAATTCAGGTGAAGTAGAGCTTCGTTTTATGGTGTGCATTGTTGGTCACGGAGGCTGTCTTTGACTCATATTGCTTTCTAGTTGGTTTAGTCATTGTTTCTTCAAGATGTTTCTAAGAAAGCAAAGGTTTGACAGGTTAATTAAGGATGCGTAATATACAGCACTGCAAGTGATGTTCTTCCTCAGTTTTTCTGTCTACTTTTCTAATGCAATGAAGATTACTTGAGATGCAAAATGACAAGTTATTAAGCTTTTTTCTTTCTGAAATATGTATCCGAATTAAGTGAGTTTATGCTTAAAACAAGAAAAATATATGCCAATGGGGTCAGAAAAATGCAATTCAAAGGCCTATTTAATTTAAGTTTGTTTTTATGACCTTATGGCAGATATGTTTACATTTCAGAAGACAAGACATGTAGCTAATTTTGCATCTCAAGTAAAAGTATAACATCGACTATATATATATATTATATATATATATATATAAATGTAAACACCTGTTTTTAGAATGTTCAGAGAACATTTAAAAGTAACGTTCCCAAAATGATACAATGGAATGTTTCCTTAAAATTTGCATATCCAAGAAAAAAAAAACATTTAAATATCTGGACATTTTCAAGTTTTATGGGAGCATTAACATTGTAGTCACTATCCATTAGTGGAATTACATGATTAAATTTGATTAATTATCTTCAGCCCTGACAGAAAAATGAAATATCGTGGATGAATACTTAGATATTTGTACTGGAAAACAAGACAAATATACAAAATTAACTTTTTGCCATGAAATGATTCAAATGGGCTTTCTCAAGTTAGTTCTTCTGGTAGATGCTGTAACTAAACTATTTGGGAGTAAAATGTATATTTTTACATTGATGGCTATTTAAAATAGCTCTGTATGTATTCTGACTGAATAACAGTTTTACAACATATAAATCATATTTTAGTCAACGTTTACCGGTGACGTATGCTTTTGAATTTAAAACGCTGAAAAATATGCAATATGAAATATAGTTAGTCTTTTATAAAAAAAATATACAGATTCCACTCTGTTGAGCTCCGTCCAGCGGTTTCAAACATTATATACATTTATGCATTTTGCAGACGCTTTTATCCAAAGCAACTTACAGTGCATTCAGACTATACATTTGTATTGTCAGTATATGTGTTCCCTGGGAATCGAACCCACAACCTTTGCGCTGCTAACGCAATGCTCTAACCACTGAGCCACAGGAACACATATGTGAACAACCCTTGAGATTGGCTGTCTGGTAGATATATATGTAGCTTAGTTCTCGCTGAGAATGTAAACAGAAATCTGATCTAAGTCTTTCCATGCAAAGCAGAATCGGGGGAATGGGCAAACATTTAGCGGTGGGCTTTGCTTAAACCGTTTACGACCTTCCGCTGATAAAAGAAAAGCGTATTTAGTGTAATCAGATTGTGCATTTAGCATTCAGAACCTCTATTAAAGCGACTCTGTTGAAGTGTGTTCGTCTTGAAAGCAGCCTGGTGCAATAAGCAGTGGCGTTTGGCACAATGGATCCATGTTGTGTTTAAAGTGCCTGCAGTATAATGATATTTGAAGTGAGATGTGTGCGCTGGCCTATTTATCCCGTCAGAGTCTGACTGATGAAGTCTTTGGGTGTAACTGCTGCTTCTCCGAGTCTAATAGTTGGGAATGTGAGCCGCCGTCGCAGAGGTTGCCGCTTTAATTCCATGGACGGGTGACCCGGGAACCGGAGAGCCGCTGAGATCCAAATCACCTGCTCGATCACTGCCGGCCCTCCTGCAACACACTTCCCAACACAGTTCAAAACCATGGCGGACTTTGCCACGCTTGCATGTAGTTGGTCCATTAATGCTGTTGTTTTCAAGTACTGCTGAAGTCTTTTAAACCGAGCTCATAGGGAACGTTCTCAGAACCTTTCCTCAAAGTTACAGTAATGCTAATAGAAGTTTCGTTCAGAGTTATTTGGACTTTAATAACGTGAGCACAAATAATTGGAACAAATAATAATAATAATTCAGAAACATTTTAGTTGGACGTTCATCTAACTTTTTTTTTTAAATGTTACTATATTCAGAGAACATTCAAAAGAAATGTTTGCATTAATAATCAGAAATAATCAAATGGAATGTTTCATTAAAGGGAACAAAACGTTGTGGGAACACTGCTTTGACATTTTTCTAGAATGTTGACGTTATGATTAGAATGTTATTTAAAGGTTACAAAACCATTTCTTACAACATTCTACTAACTCTATTCTCACATTTGAATATTTATTTTTGAATATTCTGAGAACTTTAAATGCTTAGTTTTGATTAGAACATTATTTAGCCTAAAGATTTTACGAATGTTTATTTTTATATTCAAAATCTGTTTATTTTTTATATTCTTAGAATGTTTTCTCGCAACATTATGGGAACGTACATGAAGTACAAATAACATCGTGTTCAGAGAATGTTGATCTCAGAACGTTTCCTCTCAATGCTGTGAGAACATAAATCAAATATTAATACATTTATAAGATCATTCCATAAACATTACTTTAAGAACATTTTGTCCTAACATTTATATCCTTTTTGAAAATCAATTGTGTGAATGTTTCCTGTTAGAGATTTGCTCACCCTCATGTTGTTCCAAACCTCTATAAGTTTCTATTTTCTGTTGAACATGTGCCCAAACAGATATTGGTTCCCATTGACCTCCATAGTAAGATACAAACTGTGTGGAAGTCAATGGGACCAGAATAATTTTTCAAAGTAACCTTTTTTCTGTTCAACAGAAATAAAAAAGAAACGCATACAGGTTTGGAACAAGATGAGCTTGAGCAGCAAATGATGACAGAATTTTAATTTTTGGGTGACCTATACCTTTAACGTTTGCATAACCAATATTAGTTTTTTTAAACATTAAAAACCTGGATATTTTGAACATTCTGAGAACATTCAGAAATAAGTTCTTAAACGTTATTTGTGGAATTAGATGATTGCACGCACTCTGTGTGAACTAAATGGCTAAAAACATATACATTTTTTAGTTTTGATTATGATTCTTCAGCCCGACAGAGAAATTAAATATGCAGGTTGTGGTCCGGTCTGGGTGAGAGCGCACTGATGGCTGTGGCGGGTCAGTGACTCGGATCGGTCCACTCCTGAATACTAACCGCTCACTCTGTCATTTTTATGTAGCGGGTGTTCCCGAAGCAAAGCCCAGTCTGTTCTCAGATTCACTGGAGATGACGGTGTTCTCTATTTCTCCAGCTCTACCTGAAGACATCGCTGTCTTTACAATCACAGCTCCTCGTTGAGGATTAAAGGTCACAGTTTCTGCTTTGTGCCGCAGAGCTTTTACTGTATAGCATACATGCATGTCAGAATCATGACTTACTGCTGATATTATTAACACAATACTGATCCTAGTCACATTGTTTGCTAAATAGCATATTTCCCTCCTTGAAAATAAGCGTTTTATCTTTCTTATTGTTATGTTTAAATCTTTATAAGACAGTGACATAATACGGTTCATTATTCCGTCATGTTTGCACTCATATTGGCCTCATTTAACTCTCACTTAAGCTCTACTTATTACTAAATAAGTCATTTTATTACATTTTTTAAAGATTAAATATTATTTTAGTCCAAAGCACTACTACAATGCCGGCTGTAAATGATGTCAATTCTGTAAATAATAAATTAAAGCCAAACATTCCACCGAAAAATTCAGTGATGATATTCGTCTTTTATAGTTGACTATTATATTATATAGTTGACTTAAATTAAAATATTTTAATGATATCGTAAAGATAAACATTATAAAGATACAACACTATTACTAAAATATTCTATATATAATATGTACTCATAAACACAGTATACATTTCTAATTGTATATAACTAAATTAATAAATATAAAGTTAAAATCGTATGTATTATTATAATTTATATTAGTTTAAATTTTTTTAATGGTAAACAAATTTAAATAAAATGCATTTTATAAATTTCTATAAAAAAATCTCATTAAGATTTGTAATTTGTATTATTATTTCTTTCCATATTTGTTTTATTTGAACTTGTGTAATGCCATGAAGATAATCAGTAATCAGTAATAGCTAGTAAATACAAATATTAAAATAATAATAATAAAAATAACAAAATAAATGTATATATTTATATAAATGCCAATGGTGTATTTTTATTATTAATATTTAAATATAATATGAATATTTAAATATAATTGTAATTATTAAACCAAAACACTAATATAAATAAAACATTGATACATTTATAAATACACATTTTTCTCATTCAAACTTTCAAATCTAATACAATTAATTTTGTAATATTTATATTTAGTCTGTTTCTCGCCATGCAAATATCCATGGGGACTTCCATAGTGTTGAATTACACACAAACAAGCTCCCATCTGTTATAGTGTGTTTGGTGTTTTAATGCCGCTGGTTAAGCAGTAATGCATGTTGTGTAGTGAGTTACCGATACGACACCAATACTTCACCTCTGAGTCAGAGTCGCACGCCACTCTTAAAGGTCATCCCTGAGGATAGACAAACAAACGGCACCGTCTGAAGACGTTTCTGAGGAAGCAGCTATGAGTAAAGCTAAATGTCATCTTCTTTAAGGGCACAACAAACGGGACGCAACAGTACATCATCCCGAACCCAAGGGCTTGTATAGAGCAACACAATGAGTCACTCCGCGTCTGAAGGGCTCTGAGATAACAAGAGCTTGTTTGTCTATAATACAGCTATTGGCAGATTGATAGAACGCGTCATTGTGCTGTATTCGAAGCAGATGTCTGGCTTCAAACGTGTCCTCTCTGCTGCAATCAGAAAAGAGCCAGAAACGCCGCCGCTAATTTGGGACGGCTGAGTCGCCATGATTACGCTGGATTTTGGAGGTCAGTCTGTTCAATCAAACACAGCGACTTCCCATCATCGCTACAAAAACACGGTAATTAATGAGCACTTCTCCCCCCGTCCACGTCCAGTCTGGCTGTCTGTGTGTCTTTCTGTCAGTGATTGTTGAACATAGTTTCCACGGCTAATTAAAAACAGTCCAGGTTACCGTCATATCTGAGACGATGAGCAGATCAGCAGAATCGGGAATCCTCTTCACTCTTGCTTGTCATGATTTGGGGATAAATAAGACTTTTAAAGGAATGTTTTGGGTTCAAAAATAACTTTGTCTTGTTCCTCAGCTTGTAAAAAAAATAAAAATCATGTTTACAATGACGGACATTTTGACTTGTTTTGATCCCAGACAGTGTTGTTTATAATATTTATTAATATTTAGAATTATCTTTTTTATATTTATCATATTTTCGGGTTTTGTTTTAATTTTAGATGTTTTCTTAAATTTAGGAGACATTAGGAAATGATATGCTGCACAAAGATAGTAAAGCATTATAAAATAAAAAAGACCATTAAGATGATTTGCAATGTGACTATTTTCATGACAGTTAACTCACATAAAAACTTAAATATTAAAACATTATTTATAATATGTAAACATTTTATTTATTAATTCATATAATAAATGAAATTATTTATATAATAAACTAAAATCAAAATGGGAAATATTTAATTTATTTTAAGTTTTAGTTAATTTTGTATGTGCTTTTGTCTTTTCTATTTGTTTTGTTCATTTTTAATCAATGTTTTTGTTTAATTTTTAGTATTGTTAATTTTAGTACTTATTTCAGTTAGTTACCAAGTCAACATTTTTTAAGCTTTCAAAATAATTTTTGTTTTAGCAATTTAGCTTTATGTGCTTTTGTGTTTTTATTTGTTTTGTTCATTTTTAATAGTTTTTTTCTTCCATTTTTACTATTGGTAATTTTAGTAGGCTTTCATTTCAATTTAGTGTAAGTTTTAGTAATTTTGCTATGTACATTTGCCATTTTTATTTGTTTTATTTTTATATATTTATTTCATTATTTTATCCATCCATCCATCCCCTAATTGTTTAGTAGTGGTAGTTACCGATGTGCATTTCTAATTTTAGCAATTTTTTATAATTAGATTAAGTTTTAGTATTTTTTTAGCATTTTATTTTATATTTAATTATTTTCTTCCATTTTTAGTATTAGGCTTAATATTTACTGTTTAATGATTTTAGTATTGGCAATTTTAGTACTTTAAAATTATTTCAGCTAGTTTCTAAATTGTAAGCTTTTATTATAATTATTATATGTGACCCTCTCTGTGAAATCCAGGCTAAAGTCTCAAAATCTAATTATGAGAAAACAAACATCAAAGTTTGATTTCTACCATTAATTTCAATCTTTGACATGACCTTACTCAGTCAATATTAAATATATAAAAGTTAAACTTTCACAGAATATTATTTACCTTATGAAAGATGTTTTTTGTAGAAAACAGCAAATCACAAAAAAATGACTTTAGCTGGGTTTTCACAGAGAGGGTCACATTTTTCTTTGTTTATTAAAATTTTCCCATCTAATACATAGATATTATATATAGATATTTATATTTATTTATTTATTTAGTCAGAAGCTTTATCCAAAGCAGAAGCTTACAAATTATCCAAAGCGACTTAATAGAAGCAAATTAGGACATTAATAGAAGAGCAACAACATGCAAAACCAACAAAAGAGCAACAACATGCTATTACAAGTCCTGGTTATTACAAGCCGAACACAGTACACGTAGGAACGAGTATATAGAATATAGACAAAAGAAACCTACACGTAGGAACGAGTTAGTTTTACAAGAAAAGCTAGTGTTAGTTTTACAGAAAAGCTTAGAGAATTAGAGAATAAATATGCATTTGATATAGGGTCAAATGTTTGTGTGTTTTTTTTAAATAAAAAGAAGACAGATTAGATAAAATAAAATTAGAATAGAGAGTGTTAGAGTTAGAGGGTCAAATAAAGATGAAGAGATGTGTTTTTAGCCGTTTCTTGAAGATGGGTAAGGATTCAGCTGCTGGATTGAGTTGGGAGGTCATTCCACCAGATGGGAACAGTTAATGAAAAAGTCTGTGAAAGTGATTTTGTGCCTCTTGGGAGTTAATGAAAAAGTCTGTGAAAGTGATTGTGTCGGGACGGTCGTTCACTTGCAGAACGCAAGCTTCACTAGAGGCACATAAGAACGCAAGCTCTGAAGTAATGAATTTAGGTAAAGGGGTGCAGAGCCAGAGGTGGTGAATTTAGGTAAGGGTGCTGAGCCAGAGGTAGGTTCAAACATTAATGCCTTGATTTTTATGCGAGCAGCTATTGGTAGCCAGTGCAAATTGATGAACAGAGGTGTGACGTGCGTTCTTTTCGGCTCATTAAAGATTAATCTTGCAGCAGCATTTTGGATTAATAATGATATATATCATTTGATTTCCGCTTTAATACAATAGCAGAAAACAATCTGAAGCTGTTTTAGGTTTAGTTAAACACAGTGTCCTCCACAGCGTGTGATTTGCGTCTGTGTGCTGTGAACACCAAACGTGTCTGTTTTAGTGTCGGTTCGTGCTGCTCTTGTTTGAGGTCCGGCGGTCAAGAAGGAAACTATCCTGAGATCATTGGGTGCATCGATCGTCTGAGTCTGACAGGAACTGATCAATACGTTCTGGCAGATCGATCGCCGGTCTTAAGTTTCTGCTCCCCGGTCTCGATCCTGACGAAAACCTCATCAGAGGCGATGAAATCAAGCCCATCAGAAAGCACTCATTTATATTTTACACAAGCGCAGTGTTTAGCGGCAGGTATTAAGCGTTAATGTCTCCCTGAATGCCGGTGAAGGAGCGCGCCTCAGCAGATGGCTTTGTTTTGGCTCCTCTATCACGGCTGGGATGGTGTCGACTCCACAAACTCCCCTAATTATCCATTCTGCTGCCGTGGGTGTGCGTCGTAAAAGTCGATGCTCGGGGAGGACAAGGAGTGATAAAAAGCGTTATTGGGAAGGCAACCTCTGTGGCTCTTATCTGCCGTAAACACTTCTCTGTGTTTTACAGGGTGCGAGCCGAAGGGGGTACGGCCTTTATGATTTATTCATAAGATCAGAGGAACAAGTGCGCCAGATGAAAGTCACGGGAAGAGAAGTTTGTTATCTGATAAGGCCTTGTTATGGTGATAAGGCTCTTTTCTTTTCGGCTTTTTAAAGTTGAAAAGCCATCGGCGCTTTTCGTACGCTTCGTTTCGCTCTGCTGATGTGGTGTGGATGTAGGTGGAGCTGCTTTGAGTTTTTCGGGGGTTAATGAGCGAGCTTTATCATGCTTTTATAGGAAAATGTGAAAATGATCTGAATCTCAAAAGGTGAATCTTTACAGAACATGTCTGGCTGTTTTTATATCCTAAAATCACAAAAAGGAAGTACGAAGTTATGTTTTGCACAAAGATAATTAAGCGTTGTTTTGCATTATGACCATTTTCATCACATTTAACCCTCTTTTGCTAATTTCTCATGGATTTAATGAGAAAAACATGATAACTTAAGTAAACATTTTGCTGTTCATAACTTATTTTGCTTAATGTGGTGTAGAGAGAATAATCTTACTGAGAATATATATGTATATACACACGCGCACACACACACACACACACTCTCTCTCTCTTTCACACACACACACACACGCTTATTTCATGATAAATTTAGAAATCTTTAATAAAAAAAAGGACACTAAAGAAACAAGTTATATAAAAAGTTCATAATTGATACATTTGTGCACACTGACTAAACACAGCAACATACACGAGACCAATCCAAACATTATCCTGAATGTGTGTAAACAATGTGAATGCACTGAAATGTGTCTGTGCATGAATACAACATATGATCTGTGCGTCAAGAGCACTCAAACATGGTGTATTTTCAGACTCATGCGTGCTTACGATTCCTATACGTCACCGCAATCCTCAACCATCAAAAGAAGAAGCTGCTTTGCTGTATCCAGCCGAGAAAACGTAGTTTACATATCATATATATCATATATATATTCTGTGTTGAAATATGTGATGTTTTCCTGTGATTCTCCCATTGGCTCACGATCTCAGTCGTTCGTTTAGTGATGAATGAACACATGGTTTTCTTCCGATTTGATTCTGAATAGAAATTCGTGGTGGATTTGAATCTCATTTGAATTCTGCCATCATAGATTTGAATGTGAAGTGCTGGACGCGTGCCGAGCAGGTGTGTGTTTTGCTAAGAGAGCTCATCTCTGTGAGGATCAGCGGCCTGACGCTTCTCGTCAGTGCTTTCCAGGCATTTATGCAAATGTGCAGCAGCAGCTGAACAGACTGAACTCGACACACCTCCTCATGCTCTGTTTCTGCTTTCTTTAGCATTTGTGCTTTTCCTTTTTCTCCATCTGCTCTCATTGCGTTCTTTATTAGCTCTGTTTGCGTCACTCTGACTGTTGCTTGTACTAAAGGAAGGGATTTTTTTTAAAGCCCTTACTGTAAGCATTACACTTCAGTGTAACTAACCCCACACAGTTTGTGCAGGATTCCTCCAGTCATGAGGTTGGTGGAGGAGATGTGTTGTGCTGTGTACGTGATTAGGAGAGTAAAACAGGTGTAAAAGATCCCACAGACTCACACTAAACGAGCAGCTTGAGAGTATGAAACAGCGCTGGATGCTTTTTAGGCATGATAGTAAGAAATCGCATCCACTAGTGAAAAATAAATATACTAAAATGTATTTGAAATACATTTAATCCATGCTATGTATACTACAAATACATTTTTATATTTATGTGCTTAATAAACATGCACTTTTGGTGTCCTAAACTGGTATAATTAAAGTCTGCTAAATTGGAACAAATAATGTTGTATTTAATGCACTGTATTTGTGTGGAAGTAGAGCTGAAGTTGATTGTTTTAAAGTGGAACTATTGCAAGTACTCTTTAAATATCTTGTATTTAAAGACCGGTATTATTCAAAGATAGTGCAAACATTTTTCCCCACGCAAACATCGCAAACATAGTGACATTTAAAACACATTTTAGGCTTAATATTACGAAATGTGCATTGTGCACAACTAGTACTCCAAATAAAGTTTCATTATATATTTTTTAAAATAAGCAAGTCTTGAGCGATAGCGATTTCTTGCAACGTCTCTCACAGTTCCTCAGGAAAAATAACAAAAATAATTATCTCTGTCTATATATCTCTCTCTCTCTCTCTATCGCTCTCTCTCTCTCTCTCTCTGTCTCTCTCTCTCTCTCTCTTTCTCTCGCTCTCTCTTTCTCTCCATCTCTCTATCTCTCTCTCTCTCTCTCTCTCTGTCTCTCTCTCTTTCTCTCGCTCTCTCTTTCTCTCCATCTCTCTATATCTCTCTCTCTCTTGCTCTCGCTCTCTCTCTCGTTCTTCATAACCTCAGCATCACCTCCAGCAGGAAGCAGCAGTGCAGCATCTGATCGTCATTATAGATAAGCTGCTGGATGAGATCTGCTTCACTCACGGCGTAAAATTACAGTGAGTCACATGAAGGTTAGTTACCGCTCCGATGCCTCGTTCTCTCGGGACGGGACGTGTCCCGCTAAGCAGCGCTCGCTATCTCACACACACACTCACACACACACTCACACACACACACACACACACACACACACACACACACACACACACACACACTCACACACACTCACACACACACACACACACTCTCTCACACACTCACACACACTCACACTCACACACTCACGCACACACACACACACTCTCTCACACATATTCACACACACACACACACACACTCACACTCACACTCACACACACACACTCTCTCACACACACGTTTACACTTGTATTTAATGCTGACAGACTGAAGTCAAGTGTTGAATGATGATCGTTTGTTTGTAATTATAATCATCATAACTTGTGTTTGAGTAGCCATTTAGCAGACTTTTGTATCCAAAAGGACATTTAGCACAGGTTCAGTTTCTCTGAAGTGACAGAGGGTCATTTGATCTAAGGGTAATAATCATAGTTCATGGATTAACCCTTGAACCTACAACTTATTGATTGCCAGGCTAGACAGGGTTAATTCACACAACATTACTTAATTTAATCATTTAATTCATAAAATATAATCATATTATTATTATTATTGTTGTTATATTGTATATATATTTTATATTGTATTTTATCAAATAAATAATAATTTTATATTTTTTTAAATGTGTAAAATAAAAATATGATGATGATTATAATTATAATAATAATAATTATTATTATTATTATTAATATTACAGAATATCCCAATATATGATATTGTTTTATAATATGTAGAATCATTTTCATATTTTTATGAAATATATACAATATAGTAATGATGATGATTATTATAAATAATGTTATTTTGTAAAAATATATGTAATGTAATGATATATTTATCCTCATTATTAATATAATTATTGTTATTATAAATAATTATTTTATATTTTCTAAAAACAAAGTACAATATAATGATGAAAGTATAATTTTTTAATAGATTTGTATAATATGCATATAATCGATTTTATATATTATTATTAATATTATTGTTGTTATTATTTATAATTATATATACAATAATTCATATAATGATATTTGTCATTATTAGTGTCATTAATTATATTTATGTTGTTTTTATATTGTATGTATTTTATATTACGTTTTTATAATATAAATAATACTTAAGATTTTGTAAAGTATGTAATATGTGTCCCTGGAGCACAAAAGCAGTATTTGTAGTAATAGCCAACAATAAATTGCATCAAAATTATAGATTTTTCTTTCATGCCAAAAATCATTAGGATATTAAGATCATGTTTCGTGAAGATATTTAGTAAATTTCCTATCATAAATATATTAAAACTTAATGTTTTATTAGTAATATAAATTGCTAAGAACTTAATTTGGACAACTTTAAAGATGATTTTCTCAATATTTAGATTTTTTCCACCCTCAGATTCCAGATTTTCAAATATTGTCTGATCATAACAAACCATACATCAATGTAAATATGATTTATTCAGCTTTCAGATGATATATAAATCTCAATATCACAAAATTGACCTCTATGACTGGTTTTGTGGTCCAAGCTCACATATATTTCATTAATACATTATTATTATTATTATTGCATATAATATTTTTAATAAAAGTACAGTTTTCTGGTCTGAAATACTTGCGGTCTGTACATTAGTCACCCCTGGCAGGTGAAACAATCTCAGTTTGCTGCCCTAAACTCAAATACTGAACACATCCCGTCTCTTTTCCTCCGAGGCACAGCTTTGTTTACAGCACTGATGAATTCAGAGCCCAGCGATGGATCCGTCCCATCAGCTGGCAGCCGCGTCCCTCACAGACGGCTCTGGCTCTGCTAGCTTTATCTGTAGCGTTTACTGAGTACATATTTACGAGCGCTCGGCTCCTGCTAGAATAGAGGTGTGTTTGCAGGACGCCTGAGCAAACACGGGCGGCAGAAACTGGATTAGTGACACATTAATGCCTCTATCTGTGGGATCCCAGCTGCAAAGATGTGCACCATATCAAACAATCGCGTCTCATGGGACTCGACTCCAAAACGCATTCATCCTCCTCTAACGTTGTGCCTTCACTTAAGCGTAATTGCATCCTCTGAGCAAATATTTCACACAGTTATGACTTCATTTGCCAGTATCCCTTGAAATGTGGCACTTTTAATATGCCAATGGTGGCGAATGTAAACACAGCGTCGCCAAAAACTCGTTTCTCTTTCTTCTGTCGAGTTGAGGTCAAAAGTTTACACCCCCCTTGCAGAATCTGCTAAATGTTGATTATTTTACCAAAGTAAGAGGGATCATACAAAATGCATGCTATTGTTTATTTAGTACTGACCTGAATAAGATATTTCACATAAAAGATGTTTACATGTAGTCCACAAGAGAAAAAAGTTTAATTTATAACCCCATGAACTGTTGTAATTTTGAGATATCTTTTCACACCGAGAGTGATAGTTGTTCAACTGAGTCCCTTGTTTCTCCTGAACAACATACTTACAGATAAACTGTCTGCTGTTCTTCATTAAAAACGCTCCCACTGAAGAAGGAGAAACCATGCATTAAACAACTTTTGCATTTTTGTGTAATTTGACATTTTTCTTATTTTGACTGTAATTTTGATAATTTTGTTTCCTCTTTTAACACCGAGGACACTGAAGATAGTTACTGTTTCCCAACAACTAAGTTACTTTTACCCTCTTATGAATTAAGAGCCGGGGCGTTCAAAAATTTTCACCCCCCAGAAAACCTTCATCTCGTTCTCGTCTCTACTTAGTCGTTTCTTATACGAGTCCGTTTCTCCTTCTCAGCGTACACACACACACATGTTAAAAGATGGATCTCAAAATCATACAACTGATGTAATAAAAACTAGATGCTTCAGATAAATGGCTGTGAGTGTATATTTTTGATGAGAGGCCTCATCAAAAATGAACACCTCAGTGATAATACATACAGTTGTATGATTTTGAGATGTTTGATTTTCAGCTTAGTTTTTTAAAACAAGAAATTTTGTCTTCTGGGATGTGTGTGTGTGTGTGTGTGGTTGTGTGTGTGTGTGTGTGTGTGTGTGTGTTGTGTGTGTGTGTGTGTGTGTTGGTTGTGTGTGTGTGAGTGTGTGTGTGGTGTGTGTGTGTGTGTGTGTGTGGTGTGTGTGTGTGTGTGTGTGTGTGTGTGTGTGTGTGTGTGTGTGTGTGTGTGTGTGTGGTGTGTGTGTGTGTGTGTGTGTGTGTGTGTGTGTGTGTTTGTGTGTGTGTGTGGTGTGTGTGTGTGTGTGTGTGTGTGTGTGTGTGTGTGTGTTGGGCATGAATGAGAAGGAGAAACTGAAAGAACATAAGAAACTGCTTCTGAAATGTGCAACTAAATGAAAAACAATGGAAAAATGTAAACATCTCCATTTTCTTCTGTTCAAAAGTTTTCACCCCCCAGCTCTTAATTCATAGTTTTTTCTTTCTGGAGCATAACGTGAGCAGCGTTTGAACCTTCTGTAAACTCTCCTGCAACGAGCCCCTACAAGTTGTCCTCGGTGTTAAACAATGGATAAAATCATACAACTGTATGTATAAGATCCAATTTGCAATCTTCAATCACTTGGTGGTGTGTGTGTGTGTGTGTGGGTGTGTGTGTGTGTGCCAGTTTTGTGTTGTTGTGTGTGTAGGTGGTTGTTTGTGTTGTGTGTGTGTTGTGTGTGTGTGTGGTTGTGTGTTGTTTGTGTGTGTGTGTGTGTGTGTGTGTGTGTGTGTGTGTGTGTGTGTGTGGTGTGTGTGTGTGTGTGTGGTGTGGGCAAAGAGAAGGAGAAACGGAACTGATGCAGTTGCTAAAGTGTTCAGAATAATCATTTTCTTCTGATTCAAAGACGAAGCGTTTGTTGCATTGCTCTTCAGTTGCTAATGCATTCTTAGCTGCTTTTGGGACATTGGAATGTGGTTGCTAGGGTATTTTTAATGGTTGCTAGGGTTTTTTGTGGGTGGCCCCAGGTGAAACAATGTCAGTGTTTTAGATGCTACAGACTAGGGCTGCATGATATAGTCATGCGCATCTCGTCAGTAAAGACGGTTCTGTGATCAGCTGTTTTCAGATGGAGCAGCATTTAATACACAGAGATCACCGTAGATCAGCTACACAATCTCACGTTCACTATCGCATGCGATTCATCTGCGATTCTGAGCACGCATTGTGTAGCTTGTCAGTGAACTACGGCTCTGTGTATTAAATGCTGCTCCATGAAATCAGCTGATCGGTTAATCACAGAACCGTCTTTACTGACGAGATGCGCATGACTATCACATGCAATATATTGTGCAGCCCTAATGCAGACCCCCGATTTTAATCATCCTTGTTTAAAAACGCCATCTTAACATTTTTAAAAGGCAGCTGTATATTTTCATTTACATCTGTTGTAGAAATTATTTGTACTTAGAAATTGCTAGTATATTTTACAAATAAATACAGAGAAATGGCAAGTCACACTGAATTAAACAATACATTTTGAGGTATAAATAATTAAATTATATTTTCTGCAATAATCTGTTTTATTTACAACTTCGAAAATAATTTTCGTGGAGAATAAAGTAAAAAAAAATATACATTTTTGTCAATATTATTGTCAAATATTTATTTATTAAACTAATTGATTTAAATGTATTAAAAAAAATTAACTTTAGTAAACATTTAGTTTAATTATATTTTTGTTATTTATTTATTTTTAATTTTGATGTTTTCTTCAAACTGTTTTGTCTGTAGCACAAACGTTATATTAATTATGTTCAGAAGAAATTATGTTTAGTACTTTGCAAAGAGGGTTTGTTCAGTAGTAGTAGTAATAATAATAATAATAATATGCAAATTGCTAAATGAAAAATACAGTTTCATGGTCAGAAATATTATTATTACTATTTATTTATTTATTGTTAATTCATCTATTTTGGACACTGATTTTAAAATAATATAATAATATCAAATATTTAAAAATGCAATACAGTTTCATGATCAGTAATAAGTATGATTATGATTTAATTTAATTTGAGTTAATCAGTTTAATTAATTAATTAATTAGAATGTCTTTTTTTATTCAACTCCCATTGGTAGGTGTGGCAAAAAAATATCAATTATATTTAATGTAGTATAATAATATATAATGAAGTATAATAATATTGTCCTGTAGTAGTAGTAGTAATTAGTTAAATAGATTTTAAATACAATTGTATTTAGTTAATTACTCCATTTTTTAAGTATTTATTTAGATTATCTTTTAAACGTTTTGGTTTCGAGGAACGTTTATTTCTGGAGCACAAGCGCTGCAGGATCAGTGACGTGCACAAGAGGTTTTAACACTAACTATGAGCAATCATAAAAGCGATGTTTGCATATTGAGGGGAGATAATATAATTTCCTAGTGCACTCGAGGTAATGCAACGCTGTCAGATATTGACCACAGAGCAGGCTGTCTGAAAGAGAGATGTTTTAATCACAAAGCAAAGAGTGCCGAGGCGTTTTCTGCTGTTTGCAGATGCTGGTGTTTGTTTTTCCTCACGCAGATAATCGTTTAGCTTCTCATCTGTTTTCCAGCGCAGCAGAGATGCTGTTAAACGAGCAGGAGTGTTGTGTTTCGAGGCGGGCTCTGACCAGGAGATGTTTCCAGCGCAGGCGGTTTAATTGATTTCTCTGGCTTTCTGACGGCACGTGATGGCGCTGCCGGATGGAGACGAGCCGAGGTGTTTTCACTTGACTTGCTGTGAGGAAACGGCCCGTCGCTCAAGATTAGCCTCATGTGCGGCGTGTGTCGGAAACGATGCTGAAGTGATGGAATCGTTCTGTTCCCAAACCTCGCTCTCTGCCACCTTCACTGACTGCACAAGATCAGCCGTTATGGCATTATCTAGATAGAAAGATTTAGTGTTTAGTGGGATGTATATATTTGTATTCAGAGTTGTGTTCAGACGCCATAAGTGTCTAATTTGAAACACCCTGCATTGGCATCAACCTTCAAACGTTGAGTATAATAATACATGTTAGTCTTATCAGTATTTGTTCATATTAAGGAAAAATAATGATTGTTTCAGAGTTATTATAGTTGTTTTTGTTTGTTATTATAATAAAACTGAAACTAAAATTAACGTTAACTGAAATAAAGTAAAATAGTGCGTGCGTGCGTGATAAAACAAAGTAAAAAAATACTAAATTAAATTCAAATAAAAAAATCTTAACATTATAATTTTTATTAAAAAAGCTATAATAGTATCTCAGTGATAATAAAATATCAAAAGCTTTGAAATAAGTCTCTTCTACTTATCAAAGCTGCATTTATTTGCTCAATACAGTAAATATAAGGAAATATTATTACAATTTAAAACAGCTGATTTATCTGTGAATATATATTAAAGTGTAATTTATTTCTGTGAACAAAGCTGTATTTTCAGCATCATTACTCCAGTCTTCAGTGTCACATAATCTTGAGAAATCATGATAATATGCTGATTTGCTGCTCAAGAAACATTTCTGATTATTATCAATGTTGAAAAAAGTTGTGCTGCACAATATTTTTGTGGAAACTGTGATACATTTAATTTTTCCAGAATTCTTTGATGAATAGAATGTTCAAAAGAACAGCGTTTATTTGAAATATAAATATTTTGTTACATTATAATTGGCACTTTCCATTGATTTAATGTGTACTTGATGAGTAAAGTATTAATCTTACTGACCCCAAATTTAATTTACATGCAATAGTGTCTTAGAGTTTGGCCAAAACAAGGTATCTCGTCTACGAAGCCTTAAAATGCTGTCTAGATGGGGAGCTCAGTGGGCTTTGACAGAATATATCAGTTTTATAGTTGCTCATGCATGCTTGGAGATTCTGACACATAACCTACCTGTCGCTGGTGGTGGCATTACTGGGGTTTAACGCAGGAGTTTGGGGATTATGTTATGCCACGTCCTCAGTGTTTGGATCCTGCTGGGTCGATGGCTGTCACACAGAAGATCCGCTCATCTGCCGTGAGAACATCCAGGCGTATCGTCGCGCTGCTGGAGTCACAGAGGGAGGTTTGACCGTGTGCTTAATTAACAGAGCAGCCCTCGTGATCAGGTCTAGTGATAAACCAGCAGCTAACATCTTCGTTAACCTAAATGAAGGAGTACGGTTTGAAACCATTAGAAACATTACAAGCAGGGATCAAAATTAACCACTGAAAAAGTAAGCCATTTGAACAACAACAAAAAATGTATTAATAAAAAAAATAATAATAATTCATCCCAAGGACAAAATATATATTTTTGATTAATAATAACAATGATAATAAAATGCAAAATACAGTTTCATGGTGAGTAGTATTTATGACTTAATGTGTTTTTTTCAATTCATATTCAAGTTTATGTGTATAGTGCTTTTCATGATACAAATTGTTGCAAGCTTTACAGAAAATTTACATTTCTATTTTAAAGTTTCTACAATATATTTAGTAGTAGCTTAACTGTTGTGACTATGTCAAGTTGATGCACATATGGCAGAAATGTACAGTAAAATGTATGCAGTTAGTTAATGACATGAAATCAAACAGACGGTGAACACTGTTAACTGCAATGATTATATGTTGCGATTAAACTTATAGCAAAATTTGGTAGTTTTGTATGTTGTTTGAGGGTTGGCATCATCTGATGTCTTCTGCGGTTGGCATCATCTGAGGTCCTCTGAGGGTTGGCATCATCTCATCTCAGGTCTTCATAAGGGCTGGATCCAGACTGAAGCTTGTGTAATTCCTCGGGATGCCAATCCTGTGGCAGAAACAGAAGCAAATAGAGACACAATTAGCGTAGCTGCTGTTCCAACCAAACAAAAGAATGAAAATGTGCATTTGACCAGGTAACGCTGAAATACAAGGTTATAGGGTACATTTTGTGAAAGCTTGGCTAAAGAGATGTGTCTTTAATCTAGATTTAAACAGAGAGAGTGTGTCTGAACCCCGAACGTTATCAGGAAGGCTATTCCAGAGTTTAGGAGCCAGATATGAAACAGTTCTACCTCCTTTAGTGGACTTTGCTATTCTAGGTACTACCAAGAGTCCAGAGTTTTGCGACCTTAGGAGCGGGTTGGATCGTAGCGTGATAGAAGATTAGTTAGGTACGCAGGAGCTAAATCATTTAGGGCCTTATAGGCTAGTAATAATATTTGTAACTGATACAGAACTTAATAGGTAGCCAGTGCAGAGACTGTAAAATTGGAGTAATATGATCATATTTTCTTGACCTGGTAAGGACTCTAGCTGCAGCATTTTGTACTATCTGTAGCTTGTTTATTGAAGATGCAGGACAAGCACCTAGCAGTGCATTACAAAAGTCTAGAGGTCATGAATGCAGCATAGATTCCAACACATCCACTTAACATGTTCCTGTAGCTTGGCAATGTTTCTAAGATGGAAGAATGCTGTTTTTGTAACATGGGAAATATGATTTTCAAAAGATAGGTTGCTGTCTATTATAACACTCTGTAGAGGAAGGAACAGGACATCCGTCTAGTTGCAAATTATGATCCAAGAGATTCTGTGTACTGTTTTTAGGTCCAATAAGTAATATCTGTTTTATCTGAATTTAATAGGAGAAAATTACTGGTCATCCAATATTTAATATTTTTAACACACTCCGTTAGCTTAGATAGTTTAGAGGTTTCATCTGGTTTTGTTGAGATATATAGTTGAGTGTCATCAGCATAACAATGGAAACTAATCCCGTATTTTCGAATAATATTAGAGAGGGGCAACATATATAATGAAAATAGTAGAGGACCTAGGACAGATCCTTGTGGTACTCCATACTTTACTGCTGATAATTAAAATGATTCCCCGTTTAAATAGACAAAGTGATAACGATCGGACAAGCCTGCCCTTGAATACGTGTTTTGCATTCGATCTATGAGTATGTCATGATCTATAGGGTCAAATGCAGCACTAAGATCAAGTAAAAGAGATACAGCCTTCGTCTGACGCAAGAAGCAAGTCATTTGTAATTTTAACAAGTGCTGTTTCTGTGCTATAATGGGGCCTAAAACCTGACTGAAAATCTTCATAACTATCTTTTTCTTTTGTAGGAAGGAGCACAATTAACCATTCGCAAAACCCCGCCACCCTCCTTTAGTTTCTCTTGTTACTACAATGGCGCTCTTATTGCGACTACACAGATACAATTCTCACGCCTACACAGATATCTTTTTCTTTTGTAGAAGGAGCACAATTTAACCATTCGCAGAGCAAAGAGGAATCTGACAAAACACCGACAGAGCAGGTTTACTCTTGCTACAGACAGAGCAGGTTAAAGCAAGATTCAGAACCCCAGCTGACACTACACCGATGTTTCGCAATTTTATCTCAAGACCCTCAGCTTTTATTAAAAAAACAAATTAATACGAGGAATCTGGCTCTTTATTTTTAAAAAGAAATTAAAACCGTGGCAAACACAGACAGAGCAGGTTACTTCTGCCGTTTTCTGGCTCTTTATATGCCGTGGCACAAACACGGTCTCTGTATTGCCTCAGTACAAACACGTCTTTTCTTTATTACCGATAAAGCACGAAATGAACATTAAACATTAGAGGCAGAAAGTTTTTATTTCAAGAAATCCGTGGAAAGCATTGAACATGCCGTTCAAGGCTCTTTAAGTGTTTTTATTTCCGTGGCACAGAAGTCTCTGTAATCCTGTCTGATGTGTGGTTAAGGCATAATTTTTCAAGTTTAAGAAGGCTGGCGGCTATTAATTTTCTTATTTACCTAAGCACATTTACATATTTTCCGAAGGCTAGAACATGAATAAACATCAGGTGTTTTTTATTTCAACCGTGAACACATATTTTTTATCATAGCGCCATTTCAAGTTTAAGTCATTTACATAATTCCGAGCTAGCAATATAACTGTCTGATGTGTGGTTAAGGCCTGACCTGTCAAATGTTTTTAAAAGCGTGATATTGCGCCATGCGGCTAGTTTCAGCGACGCGAGGAGAGGTGCATTGAAAACAGATGCATTTACATTTTTCCGCACACATGACGGACCTGCATATACAGCTGGAACCTTCGGGGCGAACGGGATGTGTGTGAAAAAGATAGACATGAAGCGACACGAGGAGAGGTGCATTTCAAAAACAGATGTTGCAGTGATTTTATTATTTAACACACTGTATTTTAACATAGTTTAATGTGTGAGAAGATGACAGCGACACGAGGAGAGGTCCCATTCGGGGCGCAGTTCAGCGCCAGACATGTCCACAGCACATACGCAAAACAAGTAAGAGCACGTATACAGTTTTAAACATATTATTTTTAATATTTAACACACTGTATTTTAACTAAAGCGCTGCAGGTTCAATACTTACAGCGCCAGACATTACTGTGGCACAGAATGATAAGAGCAACAACAGCACAGCTGTTTTAACCCTCTGCATATTATTTTATTATTTAACACACTGATTTTATCTTTGCTTAAAAAGTTTAAATTCTAAAGTGGCAATCCTGCAATACTTACAGCGCCAGACCGCTGTAGCTGCGGCCAAAACAAGTGGCGTAAAGCAGCGGCAGCACATATATTTGCGTTCTGATTGGTCATTGAAAAAGTTTCAATTCAGTATCCCCCCCCCCCCGCACAGCTTTTAACATGAGCAGACACAACTTTTATATTGAGTTGTATTGAAAAAGTTTCTAATATTTTTGTTTTAACAGCTGCCGGCAAGATGGCGTATAGAATTTGAGACCGCTGGGCCTGTAATTTGCCGCGTTCTGATTGGTCACAGCGGCAGCACATAATATCTCAAGCTCTTTGGTTTCAATCGCCTGTCAATCAAGAGCAGACACAACTTTTTTCTAATATTTTTGCCAGCTAAACTATTCTAAAAACACTCTATAACTATACACTCTATATTCTAAATTTATTTGATCTAATCTGTCTTCCTTTTATAAAAAAAAACAAAAAACAAACATTTGAACACAACTTTTTTTCTAATATTTTTGACATAAACTATTCTAAAAACACTATAACTATACACTCTATATTCTAAATTTATTTGATCTAATCTGTCTTCCTTTTTAAAACTAAAAAAAAACAAAAAACAAACATTTTTCTGCACCCTCTATGTTCTAATTTCATATTTATTCTCTTTCAACTACTATTTTCAAAAAACAAAAAAAACAATCCTTCCTTCGTTTTTCTTGTAAAACTAACACTAAGGCAAACGGACTTTATATTTTACCATACTAGTTGTTGGTTTAAAAAACAAAAAAAACAATCCTTCCCTACGTTATTGCTCTTTTGTTGGTTTGAGGCAAACCCGGACTTCTATAAAGTCCTCATAAGTCACTTTTGTGGTTTTGATTGCTGCTATAAATTCCTCATTTGTAAGTCTAAATAAATAAATAAATTAAATAAACAGAAGATAGATAAATAAATAAATAAATAAATAAACAGAAGATTTGAAATGGGTCTGTCTAGTTTTGTTTCTTCATAGTTATAAACGTTTCTTAAAGGTTTTTGGGACGGCCTAAAGATAACCGCCAGCTTAAAAATATTGGTTTTGGGACGGTTCTTCAGTAACGAGGAGTTTTATTGAGAAGCTTTTTAGCTACAGGTAACAACTCTTTCAATAGTTTTAGTGGGTACTAATAAACATGTTGTTGGTTTATCTAATAAACATGTTGTTGGTTTAGTGATGAAGCTCATCCTGTCCTATAGTTGTAAAGCAATACAGTTTTTTCTTGGGTGCGATGAATGATGCTGAAGTACTAGATGCTGTAGAATCTACATTTGTTATTGTATTTCTGATATTATCTATTTTATCAGTAAAGAAATTCATAAAGTCATTACTATTAAACTGTGAGGGAATATTTAGATCTGTTTATTTGTTAATCTAGCCACTGTGCTAAATAAAAACCTTGGATTGTTTTGGTGATTATCTATGAGTTTGCGGATATGCTCGGTTCTTGCAGCTTTTAGAGCCTGTCTATAGCTGGACATACTGTTTCTCCAAAGACTTCCAAGTTAGTTTTTCTCCATCTGCGCTCAAGAATACGAGTTTCTTTCTTGAGAGAATGGGTATAACTGTTGTACCATGGCGCAGCACGTTTTTCTCTCACCTTTTTTAGTCATGGTCCAGTGGTGAATGATTTTATGACATGGTGCGACAGTGCCTTCTTGCAAGTAAATATAAAAAAGACCAAAGATATGGAAATTGATTTTAGATCCAGTCCTTCTTCTCCTCAACCAACTAGTGTCAAAGGTCAAATGGTGGAATGGGCCAATAGTTACAAGTACCTTGGGCTTATAATTGATAATAAATTACGTTTCGATATTCATGTTGAATCAGTATGCAAAAAAAAGCCAGCAACGGTTACACTGTCTTCGGAGGCTCTCTACTTTTAATATCAGTAGGACTCTTATGACCATGTATTATACATCTTATATTGAATCGGTGCTCTGCTTCTCCATATGCTGTTGGTATGGTAACGTAAATATTAAACATCGAAATTCATTGAATGGCATTGTCAACCAAGGTAGTAAGATCATTGGCATTAAGCAGACAGGGTTATCATACAGCTTTGATCAGTTTGTCTTACAGAAAGTAAAATTATTGTTGCAGATTGTGCTCATCCACTGTTTCAGGAATTAAAAATGCTTCCTTCTGGTATACGTTATAGTATGCCTAAACTTAAAAGTAATCGGTATAGACATTCTTTTATTCCCACTGCTGTAAGGCTTTTACATTTGTAGGATGTTGTGTCTGCTGTTTGTTTTTGTGTGTTTTGTATGATATGTCAACAAACTTGATGCTGCACCAAAAATTGCCCTCTGGGCTTATAATAAACTTTGAACTTGAACTTTTTTAATTTGATGGGGGCAACAGTTTCTAGCGTATTAGAGAAGATGGTTCCCATGTTGCTGGTCATCTCATCTAGTTCATCTGTATTTATGGGCACACAGAGCAGTTGAGATAAATCCGGCAGGTTATTGGTGAATCTGTCTTTAGTGGCTGGAACAATAATTCTGCCTGGACGATAACGCGGAGCCATATAGTTAATATCAGTAATACGCAGCATGCACGATACAGTGGTCAATAACATCATCACTTTGAGGTATGATATCTATATCAGTAAGATCAATTCCATGCGATATTATTAAATCTAGTGTATGATTAAATTATGAGTCGGTCTGGTTATGTTTTGCTTGACTCTAAAAGAGATTAATAGTCCATAAACGCAAGTCCTAACGCATCATTTGTATTATCTACGTGAATGTTAAAATCTCCTACAATTAGTGCTTTATCAACATTAAGCAATAGGTCTGAGAGAAATCCTGGCGGTCTGTACACAGTAGCCAGAGCAAGAGATAGGGACAGATGTCTTTTGCATATCTGACAGTGTAACATTAAGAAGAAATATTTCCAATGAGTTAAACCTGTGTCCTGTTTTCTGAGAAACATTGAGATTATCACTATATAGTGTTGCGACACATCTTACAAAAATAATTATAATAATAATTATAATAATCTGTTTATTTTCCTGGCTAAGTTTTTAATGTACATTTATGTATTTTATTTTTTTGGAAAGACCCCAAATTAATCTGTATTTTTATTTTTTGTAAAGACCTGAAATATTTTATTTTTTGGAAAGACCCCAAATGTTATTTGGATACTATGTCCTCTCTGAAAAAAATTATTCTTTGAATTTAATAAAACATTTTAAGGTAAGTGGTTGCAATCAATTTATTTTAGCTACATTTAATAAAAAGTCAGTCTAAATTTATTTAAATTTAAATAATCTTTGTAAATTGTTTTTCTATCTTTTATCTAGTTTTGTTGTTATAATCTGTTTTGAGCTGTAAATGTGTTTTTTATCTTATGTATGTTCAATTCAAATATATATATATATATATATATATATATAATATATAAATAACAGCTGATATATTTGAACATTTGTAGATTATCATTGCTTGTGACATTTGTCTGTTTGGCATAACAGAAGTGCTTTCTATAATATTGCTCTTTTTATTATCTATCCACAGCTTTTGCAGTAGATATTAATTTGCTTTCATTTACTTTGAAATGCATGAATTTGCTAAAAGTTGATTTTGGTAAGTTTTTAAGAGAATGATGATCTAAAAATACACATCTTAAAAGCATTACTTTGACGTATTTCCGAGTGACGTACATAAAGACTCGTTTTTGGACATTTGAAATAGATTTTTTTAATAACATGAATTGATAAATCACAGTAAGACCAGGAAGATGAATTAAGTCAACTGAGGTCTACGCCTTTATATGCTTTTAAAGCCACAAAACAGTTTAACAAGCTGGATGAATCCATCTCGTGTCCTTTCCTTTCTTTTCTTTGTCTTCCACCATGTAATGCAGGCGGCGTGTCTTTTTAGTCACTTATTCCCAAAATAGCTGAATATCCATCTCTTTTCACCATCGCTAACTTTCACACGTTTGCTGGCTCGTACCTGCCTGATTCTTCCTCAGCAGACTCATCCCGAGCCTCAGACAGCCTTATTGCTTGCACATCTCTTGTGCATTTCTTCTTTTTTAAGTGTGTTATTGCCCACGTGAGCCTGATAACTGCTTTTATGAAATGACACACTCTTTGTATTGTTCTGACACGTCGCTCTGAATGCAACAGGAATTGATTTGCCTCGAACGCAGAGTTTCATATGTGCTGCATATAGATGCACATATATTGTCTCGGCAGGTGCATAAATCTTTTTGGGTGCATTTCTTCATTATATTAAATGTAATATTTTGGCTTGAACTTCTCGCCACCCGGGGGCGTCGCGATGGCAATTACAGAGCGTCTGGAGATGAAGCTTGCTAACAGGTCTCACGTTCTCCACACACACACACACACACACACACACACACACACACACACACACACACACACACTTCAGCACATTTAATACGTTTCGTCCCTCCCGAGTGTGGCAATGCAGAATAGACGGTTTGCAATTCAAATGAAAACTGCTATTTTCAACACTGAGCTGTGTTTTATATTCGCCCTCGAACCATTTCAGCAGAGGAAAACCAATTACATGAGCTGCTGAAAAATAATGCAAAGCCTAATAAAAAATGCTAATTCATTTGGCAGGTTTGCTTTTTCCTGTAATAATATTTCTGTTTGCTCCTGTACACCGTTTCATTCGCTGGACTGTTTCAGTTGCTCTGAGTCAGATCTAGCATGTACAGACATCATATGCACGCTTGCAACACGAAGGCTATTGCAAAAGGTAGGAAAAAACCTGTTTAGAGACCAAACTGTAATGCTGCATTCACAATATGTTGGAATTAACATAATTATGCATTCATGCATTCAGCAAATATTTGTATTCAAAGTGAATTTCAAGCTATACTTTTTCATTAAATTCATGCATACTCGTGATCTCAGCATTGCTTGCACTTTGCTCTACTCTCCATAATGCCAAATATGATATGATTAATCTATAATGATACTAAAATACTAGTTCTCATGCATGCAATGTCTTTTTCTGCGTATTAAGATTGTGTTGTTAGATTAGCTGCAACAGTCAACCGTCTGTTGAAATCTTGTGTTATGAAGAAAAACTATGATGTCTTGACAGATAACAAAGAAGCCACACATATTTCATGGTGACTTTTAATGTTTTAAATAACCTTTAAGGCCAGTTTTTATGCATGCAGTGTCTTTTTGTGCTCGTTAAAGATGCGTTGTTAAATTAGTCACATCCTGATGTCAAACGTCTATTGCTATCAGTTTTAAGTTAGAAGTAGTTTAGCAATCCAGAATGCCCTGCAATGCTGAAAATATTCTATGAAAGAGAATATAAATATGATTATACTTATATTTAATACTGAAAAATTATTTCTAGTTGTTTAATCTAATTATACATGGACTATTTTATTCAATGTTTGTGTGTTGTGTTCATTAAGACAGAATTCAGAGGAAATATTAACAAAACTTGATGCATGTTGTGAGTTGAGAGACATGCCGGGTATAAATATGATTATTTTTCATTAAATTAAAAAAGAATATAAAAAAAGATTTAAGTCAAGACACTACAGGTAAAACTATTTTTGTTATGCACTGGACAAGTTTGAGATGTTGGGCTTTTGGTAATGTGTTGTTTCAGACTAACGGAAAGAAAATATCCAAAATGCACCTTTTTTTGCACTTATCTATATTCTGAAGGTTTTTACTGAGGTTCATATATAACCTTTACCTTGTTTTGTACATTTTATTTCCCAAAACGTGTGTGTGTGTGTGTGTGTGTGTGTGTGTGTGTGTGTGTGTGTGTGTGTGTGTGTGTGTGTGTTGTGTGTGTGTGTGTGTGTGTGGTGTGTGTGTGTGTGTGTGTGTGTGTGTGTGTGTGTGTGTGTGTGTGTGTGTGTGTGTGTGTGTGTGTGTGTGTGTGTGTGTGTGTGTGTGTGTGTGTGTGTGTGTGTGTGTGTGTGTGTGTGTGTGTGTGTGTGTGTGTGTGTGTGTGTAATTTTATTTTATTTATATTTATTTATTTTTTCTGGCTGTTGACAATATTTTCTATGGAATCCCATTTCTGCCACTGAATAAAAAATCAAACAAAGTAAATGCGAGTTTATATCTCACAATTCTGACTTTTCTTCTGATTTGGGTTTCTGACTTTATAACATGCAACTTATAAATACAGTTCTGAGAAAAGTCAGCATTGCAAAATTAAATGAAAAAAATCGGATTTGTCAGAAAAAAGTTGCAATTACAAACAGTGTTATTTGTTTATCCACTGGCAGATAAAAAGAGATCTCAACCTGGACTTATGCAATGTTCATATGTTCTGCAACTGTATAGTGCATGTTTAATTAGACATGGTTTTCAGAGGAGTTGTAATACAAAATTTTTTTGCAATTATTAATGGAATCAATCAGCTGTATGGTGAAATCGTTTTTACCCTATTCACCAGTGGTCTCTTGCTTTAATGGATTTACAAATGAACTGCTTGACTCAATATTCATGTCCAGCTTGGAGTCAATAGTAATTCGCGTCTCCCTTGAACTGAGAGTTTTCTGTGTTGTTTATTGTGAGAAGCAGAGGTGTAGTCTCCGTCCTGAAAAGCCCTTCAGCCTCTGTAGAGGAGTCTTCTGGGATTGTTTTCTTCCTCAAACGAAGCATCATGGGTGCAGTTCTCTCGCAGGAACCCTATAAACACTTGAGCTGCATTACACAGACCTGCTGCCGCAATCCTCTCGGCCTTTCTCTCAGGATACGCTTTTATCCTTGTTTCAATGTGAGGTGTGAATTGTTGTGATGCTGGTTTCATGCGGTCAGATATTAGTGTTATGAATGAGACGTTCAACTGGCCTTCTGACAGAGAGAAACACGCTGTCTTATGAGGGAAAGGTGCACCATGGGAAGCGTTAGAGCGTTTGAAGGCTGTGAAAGTGTGAACTACAACTGTCCAGAAAGACCAAGAACAGAGCAGAAAAGTGTGAGAATCTCACAGCGCCTGTCAAGAACGGGTCCGAGTCATATTCACCCCAAAATCAGTTGCTTTTTTTACATAAACAATATGAATTGTAGCCTACAGGGATTACAGTTCTTTCCAAGAAACTGTTGTTACAAGATTAAAAAACGCATGCACTGAAGAGTTATGTAGATGGTTGATTATCTGCATGAAAAACATGCAAATTATATCAGTAATATTTCATAGATTAAAAACAGCTTTGAAATTATACAAGCTGGCAATAGAAAAACATTGTCTTCCCTTAAAAGACTATTAGTCTTGAATATTTAAATAAAGCGATGGTTAAAGGCGTATGACGTAGCCTGAAAAATGCTTTCAGTCACTTTTTTGTGGCTTTTATCCCTTGCATTTATGGACCATTGTGACATTATTTTACAAATTTTTTGTAAATGACCCCCCCCCCACCACACACACATGATTGTAAAGTGCTTTGGGTGTACAGTAATACACAATAAAGCGCTATATAAATGCATCATTCATTCATTCATTCATTTTTTTAATAAGTTTTCATAAATGTTAACATCATTTGCGTGATGCTATCATGTCAATATGGACCAAGATCTCTGAGGAATGTTTCCAACACCTTGTTGAATCTATGACACGAAGAATTAAGGCAGTTCTGAAGACAAAAGAGGGTCCAACCCGGTACTAGCACGGTGTACCTAATAAAGTGGCCAGTGAGTGTAGATATGTGTGTACATCATTTAATTTCTAGTATATAATCAACATAGTTTTGCACCAAATTAGGTTTAATTTTTGATCAATCATTTGTTATTAATTTGACTATTTAATAATTTTCTTTCTTTTGTTTGTAGTTGAAATGTTACCTCAAAATATGTCCAATTTCTGTTTTCAAGAAAAAAAAAATATATACGTATATATAAAAAATGAATAATTGGCATCGTGACTGCATCACCACCTCGGGTGTGCATTGTTTTTCTAATAATTCAACGGCTCGGAGTAAATTATTCTGCACACCTCAAGACATCGATCATTATATATTTCAAGATGTCCGGTTTTGTATATCGCTTTTGTGATTTATTTCTTTCCGCAAGGCATTCGCTCTGCAGACCGCTGAGAGAGAGAGAGAGAGACAGAGCGAGCGAGAGAGAGAGAGAGAGAGAGAGAGAAGAAGTGAGAGAGAGAGAGAGAAAGAGAGAGAGAAGTTAGCGAGCGAGCGCGAGAGAGAGAGAGAGCGAGAGCGAGAGTGAGAGAGACAGAGAGAGAGAGAGAGAGAGAGAAGTGAGAGAGAGAGAGAGAGAGAACTGAGAGAAAGAGTGCGAGAGAGAGCGAGAGAGAGAGAGAGCGAGAGAGAAGAGAGACAGAGAGAGACAGAGAGAGAGAGGAGAGACAGAGAGAGAGAGAGAGAGAGACAGAGAGAGATGAGAGAGAGAGAGATAAACCGGGAGAGAGATATTAATGTTACAGAGAGGCGAAAGTTAATTTCTTCACGGCTTTAGAAAGAAAGAGTTAATGATAAAATCGAGAACGTGAGGATTGTGTGTCTGTGAGGGAGAGACCGAGAGAGAGAGAGGAGAGAGTTTCACATAATAAAACATAATTTTGAGGCCTGACCTGCGAGAGGATGTCGTTGTGGGTTTTGGTTATCCCATCATCCCTTCTGCCGTGCGTTTCCTTCCCTATCAAGATTAGTTCACTACATATATATATATATATATATTATAGTATAGATAAATAGATGATTTAATTAATCACTTCATTTTCAATCAATGCTTTCTGTTTTGTGCAAAAATATATTTATTATATTTTTTATAATGATTTTGTTTGTAGTTGAAATTTGACAGCGTCTGAAAAAGAGAAAAGCGGATAATGAGAGAAAGAGTGCTACCGCAGAGAGGAGAAAGGGCGGAAAGAGCGAGAACGTGAGGATGATTTCCTTCAGCTCATCCCTTCTGCTTCTCCCACGGCTGGAGTAACGGACCTCGCCGCAGGCCGTCTAACACACGTGTGCATGCTCTCAGAAGTGTGTGAACACAATACAAACACTCCACCGCAGTAAACACACCGCTCCAGTTAGGAATCGAGTCCAGAACCCAGATTCAGAATCATTTTTTTTATCTTTTTGTGAATTAGAGTAACTTATTTAAATTTTTATTACATTATTATATAGATTAGAGTAACATGTTCATAATTGAGTGTGTCTTTATAGTAACTAATGAGTATATGTATGTGTATTTGCTCACTGTGACTGTGATGTTGTTGTTGTTTTTTTGCATGAAGGCTTAGTTTTTTTTTTTGCTGCCTTTAAATTGTTTGTTGTTTTTTTTGCTTCAAATTTGGTTTTTATATTATATTTTTTATTTTTTTGCTGAAACATTTAGATAATTTTTTTTTTTTTTTTTGCTAAAAAAAAAAAAAGTTTGGTGATGTGACTAAAAGTGATTTGATTTGATTTGACCCTTTTTAGTGAGCAACTTAGAAGATCATCTAAAAAAAATAAACTTTTCTCCCTTTTTAGTGAGCAACTTAGAAGAGTCGATTTGCTTTTATGGAATCAATTCCAGCCTTTGGAGTCGATTATTGATTGTCAATGCCTCAGAATCGACTGTTTGTGATGAAATTAAATGAACCTTTGGAATCACTTCTCAATTCCAAATGCCATGCAATCGATTCTCAACCCAAAGAAGAACTGTTTTAGTTTCGCAATACAACGTTTCAGTGGTCAGTTCTTAAAATAACCATTTTATTTCTTGGTGTGAAGAACGTTTCCCTTTGATGGAGTCATTTCCAGCCTTTGGATTCAATTCTTTTTCAACCATAAAAAGAGCCATTTTGGATCCCCAAAGAATCTTTTAGGTCAACCAGTCCTAAAAAGATTTTTTTTTCTTGGTGTAAAGAACATTTAAATAATAATAAAAAAAAAAAATCATTTTCTAAAATGAAATGTCTCATCACTATGAGCGAGTGACTCAAATGAGTTGATTCGCTTTGCTGGGATTGATTCTCAACCCTAAGAAGAACTGTTTTTGGTTCCAAAAATAACCAAAGTGATCAGTTCTTAAAAGACCCTTCTTTTTCTTGATGTGAAGAACATTTAAATAATCTAAAACCTTTTTTTTCCTCAGGACTTCCCATCGATATTAGTGAGCAACTAAAAAGAGTCGATTGGAATTGATTCAAAGCCCTATGAAGAACCATTTCTGGTTACCAAAAGAACCTTTCAGTGATCAATTCTTAAAAGACCCATATTTTTCTTGATGTGAGGAACATTTGAATGATCTAAAAACGCTTTTCCTCCAAAGATGTCTCATCACTATCAGTGAGTGACTCAAAAGAGTCAATTTCCTTTGATCGAATCAATTCCAGCCTGTGATATTGATTCTTGATTCCCGATGCCTCAGAAATTGATTCTTTTTGGAATCGACTCCCGGCCCCAAAGAACCTTTTGGTGCACAGTTCTTAAAAAAAAAAAAAAATTCTCAGTGTGAAGAAAATTTTATCATCTAAAAAACCTTTTTCTCAAGGACTTCCCCTATTAGCAAACAAAACAGAGGAGTTGAGTCCCTATGAGGGAATCAGTTTTAACCTTTGGAATTGATTCTTGATTCCCAGTGTTTTGGAATCAAACAATCAATCTATCGATCTTAATTAATTGGTTGGAATCAATTCCCAGCTCAAAAAAGAGCCATTTTGTTTAGTGATCGACCGATATTGATTTTTTATAACCGATACCGATTATTTGTACATTTATGTACCTGATAACCGATATGCAGAACCGATATTTATTTACTGTTGTAAAGTTACTATATAAAGTAAGTCCATTCTTCACTTTGGTTTTTCCTCCTTTCAATCATCTTAACAACAAACAACTGTTGAAAATTAACATTTTCATGTAAAATTTAATCTTAAAATTACAACAATAAAAACATTTTATTTATAAAAAGCATCATCAGCAACACTGATATTAACAATAAGCAAAATAATGTCTAATGTTTTCAAATGGAGAAAATAAAGGACAGAAGTCATATCAGCTTCATTTTAAAATACAGTTTTAGGTTTAAACGCTGTTTAATAGACTAAAGAGTGATAATAATTCACTGAATAATATTCTCTGGAATATTGAAATAAACTATAACAAACAAAACATCGTAGTTTATTGCATTTCTTAACTGTTTTATCAGAATTATTAAAATGTTTTTGTCATTCTAGATTATGAAAACTGCTGACAGCGCGGTTTATCTATTTACACAGAACTATACTCAAACTGCGATCGCTTGCGGAGATAATTAATAATTAATTTAGATAGAGATGTATTTATTTAGATGTTTATTGGTGAAATAATGGTTCTATAGTAAATGTTAATATAATTTAGCGTGCTTCAAACGAGTGAATCTTGTATAAAGTTACATGCGGTGGTCGTGCTGAGCTTCTCCTGAGTGAACAGTGTCCACTGCTCCAAGTGTGTGTGTGTGTGTGTGTGTGTGTGTGTGTGTGTGTGTGTGTGTGTGTGTGTGTGTGTGTGTGTGTGTGTGTGTGTGTGTGTGTGTGTGTGTGTGTGTGTGTGTGTGTGTGTGTGTGTGTGTGTGTGTGTGTGTGTGTGTGTGTGTGTGTGTGTGTGTGTGTGTGTGTGTGTGTGTGTGTGTGTGTGTGTGTGTGTGTGTGTGTGTGTGTGTGTAATTTAATTTTATTTATATTTATTTATTTTTTCTGGCTGTTGTGTGTGTGTACTTGGATGGGTCAAATACAAAGAACACATTTCACTGCTGGTTATACTCTGTATAATTGTGTATGTGACAAAAAAAAACAAAAAAACAATATCGGTTTTGAAAAACCGATATCCGATAATAGTAAAATGCTTAAATATCGGGAAAATATCGGTAAACCGATATATCGGTTGATCTCTAATTTTGTTCCCCCAAATAATCTTTAGGTGATCATTTCTTAAAAGAACCTCCTTTTCTTACTGTGAAGAACATTTGAATCATCTAAAGAGCTATTTTTCACCATAAAGAACCTTGTGTGCAGCGGTTAGATTCATGGGATGGTAAAGGTTTTCATGGAACCGTCAGTGCCAATAAAGAAAACCACTAAGAGTGCAAAATCTTCCAAATGACTAAAACAATCGTGGAATGGGTTCCCATCACGTGTTCCTCACCTGTGTCACGCTCGAGTGTGAGAACTGTGATGTTTCACCACGTCTCGCACCAAAACCTCGTTATCTGCTGTAAAAACAGTTGTGACACTGTGGGGAAAGAGCACTGTAATATCCGGCTACATTGAATTAATTATTGTTTTATGCTAATCGCTCTCGAATGAGGCTCTGCTAAGCATCACGCTGCCTGCTGTTTCCAGAGACCTGGAATAAGAATGAGACGCAGAAGCAGGCGCTTTGGGTATTTAGCCGCTCTTTGTGTCCCGTGGAGAGACCTGGAGCTCAACACACGCGTGTGCATGTGCATTTATCACTAAACTTTAGATAGAGACTCGTATCATCTGTGAACATACTGCTTCTGTAAATAGATGCAGGAGAGCAGCTGCGGGAGAGAGGAGAAACCGTGGGATTTTAGGACTGTAATACATGTTTAACAATGAATATCTGGATATGTAATTGTATTAGAAGTCAAACTGTGAGTATTAATGTTGAATACTAAGCGTAGATCTATGAATGATGCATGGAATTGTGTGCATTGTTGAGAAAAACCTGGCAACACACTGCATCTTAATGAAAACGTTCTGCTGATTTGCACAAAGAATCTAATATTACTTAATTTGATGGTGCTCAGTTTAAAATAGCAATACAAAAATCACAGTTTTTCTCAAAATAAGAATGAAGATCTTTCAGATTATATATAAATTATATATATTATAATGCACTTGTATATGTAAAAAAAAATTAATTTAGTGTATCGTTCAAATATGTGACCCTGGAGCACAAAACCAGTCTTAAGTGTCAATTTTTCGATATTGAGATGTATGCATCATCTGAAAGCTGAATAAATAAGCTTTCCATTGATGTATGGTTTGTTTGGATTGGACAATATTTGGCAGAGATACAAATATTTGAAAATCTGGAATATGAGGATGCAAAAAAAATCTAAATATTGAGAAAATCATCTTTAAAGTTGTTCAAATGAAGTTCTTAGCAATGCATATTACTAATCAAAAATTAAGTTTTTATATATTTACAGTAGTAAATTTGCTAAATATCTCCATGGACCATGATCTTTACTTAATATCCTAATGCTTTTTCGCATAAAAGAAAAATATATCATTTTGACCTATACAATGTATGTTTGGCTATTGCTACAAATATACCTGTGCTGCTTATGACTGGTTTTGTGCTCCAGGGACACATTTATCATTTAACTTACATTTTTAAAATAGAGTGAATTTTTTTTCAAATACTGTTCAAATGTTCAAAGAATGTAACAACCACCTTAGCAACGCCCTGGTAATCACTCAGAACACCCTAGCAACCGTGTGGCCAAAGAAATGCAAATGTATCATCAGCAAAGGAGTGGAAACATATGTTGAAATATTAAATTTAATGTCAAAGCATTTTACATCGTTTAAAAGTCAGTCAGCTCTAATTTTGGATGCAGTAACAGGAGAACACATCAGGCCCGCGTTTGCATTTTCTTCAGTCTCTGGTAATTCAGGATCAGCCGTCAAATAGTGTCATGCATCTGAACATAGGCTGAGAATGGGTCAAATAGTTGTAATGTGGTTCAGATTCAGACAGAATCATGTGTCTGTGGTGATTTCTGCTGATTCAAGACCACACAAATTATCCTCAAAAGCAAAAAAGCTACGAAGTGCATCATATTTAGTGAGAAAGTCTGATGTGAAAGAGCAAAACAGACAGTATTTTTGATACCAGATCATGATTAATAAGACACAAGTATTGTATTGTATTCATTCTGTGCATTAGGTAACACAGGCAGTGTTGTTTCTGTGGAGAACACATTTGTTGGGTCTGATATAATGCATCAGTCGACCGCAGTGCTTCTCAGACATACTCCGAGTCTCTGGCGACTGTCGGAGATAAATATCCTCCATTATAATCATCTGAAGCTGACGGACGCTTTCTGTTTCTGACACCGCTCACACTTCTCCAAATGAATGATTGCATTAACTAATATCTTGAGTTGTTGTTTTTTGACAGTCAGGTTATGATGTAATGTGTTTGCTTGTTTGTAGTGAACTATAACTATATATATATAATTATTTACTTTATTTATACATGTATTTAATTTATTTATATGAGGGACTAAGATGACAGTCAGCTTGTTCTTTTTTACTTTGTCTGTTTATCTTTTTTTAGCTATGCATTTTATTTATTATATACTTCTGAATATTACACGACAGTCAGCTGGTATTTTTTATTGTATTTTATTTATGCTATGGATTTTATTTATTATATACATCTAACTATAATGTGATGGTAAGATTTATTTTATTTATTTATTTATTTATTGCCATTTTACTTTATTTAAGAATTGTATTTATTATATATTAGGAGCTGTAATATTACAGTCAGCTTGTAATTTATTTAAATATTTTTAGCTATGCATTTTATTTATTATATGCTTTTATTACATGACAGCCAGCTTATTATTTTTATTTTTTATGTTTTTTCTTAGACCTGCTCAGTAAAGTCACAATTTGGTTCTGTTCAGGATACATAGTTGTAATATTATGTCAGTCTCATACTTTTATAATGTACATTTAAATTTATGCATTTGGCATGAAAATGCATTTGCTTTTATTAAGCTTTTATCAGTTCATGCATTCCCTGGAAATGCATTTACACTGAAAGTGAAGGTAAATCATGCGGTGTGCACTTGAAAGAAACGTTATTGCAGAGAAGCGCTGGTTTGCTGTTTGCATAGGTCACTTTAGTGCTTTAGTATTTGTTATCTAATACAATGATATTCAGACATTTCTAAGTGTCCAGATATATTTTGCGGAGTCCTCCAGCGCTTGCGGTCTCTGGTTTCTGAGGTTTAGTTGCATGCAGCGCTGCTGAGAGACAGATTGGTTTGGACAGCAGTCTTGGCCGCGCGTCTTGCTGTTAGCATCAGGCCTGGCAGCTCTTCTACTGTCTGAGCGCTGACAGGCAGAGAAACGCCACATCAGTTCATGTGATGAGTTCAGCAGTTCAGCTCCTCGTCCGTCCATCCCTCCATCCGTCCCAGCGCAGCGCTTACAGCAGTGTCACTTTCTGAGCTTGCACGCGGGAAGAAGATGTGAATAAGAAAGAGAGATGGGAAGCAGTTTGTGGCGTTGAAGAGGGAAAATAAAGTTTTCATTGTCATACAGTTGAGCTACTTCTGCATGACTAGGACCCGGCTGAAACAAAGCCCTAAATATAAGAAACCGAGAGAAACTCTTGATTTGTCACAAAATTACATTTCATTTTTCTTTTTTAAATCCGTTTTCGGTTTTAATTTTCTCTGGATTCCTTTTTTTTTTTTTTACTGTTCAAATAAATTCTAATGATGAAAAAGTAATAATTTGTAATAATTTGAATTCATAAAAAAATAAAATAATAATAATTTATTAAATATTTAACAATAATAGGGATCTATATTTTTACACCAAAATTCCATTGTATTATTTTCCAATTTTGATGTTTTCTGTGTACATGTTTTTGTTCTGGTTTTAATGGTTTAATTGATTAATTTATTTACATATGGCCCTTTTTAATTTTTATTTATTAACAATTTTTTCATAAATTCTGTGTTGTCCGTTTTAATTTTTCAGAATTTTGTGTTTTATGATTGAATACACATCTTATCAAAAAAGGGTATGAATCAAATGAATACATAAAACTGTAATAATTTAATTAATATTTTAATTTTAAGTCGCTTTGGATAAAAGCGTCTGCCAAATGACTAAATGTAAATGTAATATGTAATCAAAAGAAATTGGAACAATTCCTTTCATCTTTTTTGGCCAAAGTGTTGAACAAGTTTAGTTTAAATTAAAAGTTGATCAAAAACATCTTGTGATACTGCATTAAAAATGTATTATGCAAGAAAAAAATATATATAATCCTAGGGCCCTTGTTTGTAATTATCTCTGAGGGCTTTCTTGCAGGTCACAGTCTTAAGAGGAGACCAGCGTGACCGGCCGAGACGTGGCTAATCATAATCAATATAATGATTAATATCTGATGAACATCTACTTGAGTGGAGCGAGTGGAGTTTGGATAAAGTGTTCTGAGAGCTGAAATCAAGTCATGTAATCATGTCTCATGAAAGCGTGCAGATGGCTGTAATCTGTAATAGAGTTACACGCTTTAATCAGTTTGTGGAGCGGCGGTAAATGCCATCGAAGTGACCTTTAACTGGAGGAATATTGTGACTGGAGGCTCTTCTGTTTGGTCTGAGAAAGAGGCTCTGTTAACGGTGTCTCTGTTTGCTCCGCTCGGGAATCTGATGAAGTATAAAGGTCAGAAGATGTTTGTGAATTCACACATTTGCATGGGATACTTGAGGATCCTTTAAACTCAATCAGCGAGGATCTTTCCTCTTGGCCTTGGCTCTTCTTTAAATCTGCTGAAGCGATAAAAGCATCACCTTCAGTGAACAGAAACACAGTTAGTGTTTGTTATATAACACAACCGTGTAGGTTTGAATGTGATTGAATTCAAGGTACGCCTGTGGTTCGTTATGTGCCAAGTGTTTTTCCGGAGTAGAAATGCAATGCATTTTTATAAACATAGCAACACTTTCCATATAACTGAACTGCTTGCTGTGTTCTGGGTATTTAGCAGCCATTATGACTGGAATTCAATGATATTGCAGTGTCTGGCCACACATGAAACCAATTTAACTGCCATTATTTATTTAATATTTGGAGGAATCACAGTTGTTTATTTTCTCAGGAGGGTCTTTAGATGATTTATGTCTATGTGTGTGGATCAGCAGTCCGGGATGAGATTGAAAAACTAGGTTTTATTGGGAAATTCAGAAATGGTGTAAAAACATTGGAAAATGATTTTGACATCAACAACAAACTTCATTGAGATTTAGCACAGGATTATTATATTTCACTGAGGAAAATAACTATATATGAATTGGCCTTTATTTTTACATTTTCAGTTTTGATTTTAATTGTAGTTTATTAATTATTTAGTGAATATTTTTAATATGGCTTTGTTTATTTCATTTCTGGATTTAGTATTTAAGATGTATTTATTTCAGTTGATTGTCGAATCATTTCTAATTGTCGTATTTGACATTTTTCATCTAATTTTTATTTTATTCCTAATTTTATTCTGCTTCATTTCAATTCGATTTAGTTCAATTTGTTGTCATTTTATTATGTGCTACTGTCATACAAATATTTATATAATTAGAATCAAATTTGTTTTATTTCAATTCATATTTTTAGTACTGAAACTTACTTCAATTAGTTACTAAGCCAACATGCTATGAGCTATAAATTATTTTATTTCAGCTTTATTTCAATTTAGTTGAATTTTTTTGTAATTTCATGTGCTTTTATTTTTATTATTTTTTAAAAATATGTATAATTATTATTTTTTTGTCATTGTAGTACTTATTTTAATTACAAGGCAACATTTAAATATTTTTCATTTAATATTTATATTTTAATTTATTTCAGCTTTTTAAAAATAGTTTTAATAGTTTTATTATTAGTTATCAATAACAACACTTGGTGGAAATGGGATCAACAACATTTGCTCAAAGAGAAAATTGAAAGTTTGGCGACTTTTAATATACCGTTTAATCTGAATATTGAGTGACGTAAACGGATCGTTCCTTCTCTTCTCTTGTGTTTCCAGATGCGCTGTGGACCGGTGGCTTCGCCTCGTCCTTGAGCTCTTCCAGCTTGTGTTTGTGAAACTCCTTCAACACCGACTGCCGCCGTTCTTCTTCTCTATCTCTTCTCACGCTCTCCATGGCTAATCTTCTGAGCTATGTTTTGTTCCTGGCGCTCCGGACGTACGCCGCTCCGCCGGAGTACATCCAAGTGTGGCCCGGAGGCTCGACGCCGGCCCCGGGAGATCTGGCCAACGGTACGATTGGCCCTTCTTTAGTTCCTCCTCCGGGAACCAGCAAACACACGCCACACAGCATCATCATCGGCGTGCGAAAAGGAGGCACCAGAGCGTTGCTGGAAATGCTGGATATCCATCCCGAAGTAGCGGCGGCGGCCACCGAAGTTCACTTCTTCGACTGGGACGAGAACTACGCCAAAGGCTTCGAATGGTATCGGGACCAAATGCCATATTCGTACCCAAATCAGATCACCGTGGAAAAGACGCCGGGGTATTTCACGTCTCCGGTGGCACCTGCGCGGATCCACGCCATGAACTCTTCCATCAGACTCTTGCTGATCTTGAGAGACCCGACGGAGAGAGTCATATCGGACTATACGCAAGTCTACTTCAACCGCTTGGAGAACCACAAACCCGTACATGCCATCGAGAACATGCTAGTCAAGAACGGCGCTCTAAACACGCGCTACAAAGCCATCCAGCGCAGTCTTTACGACGTCCACATGAGGAACTGGCTCCAGCACTTTCCTCTGGAGCAGATCCACATTGTGGACGGGGATACGCTGATCCACGATCCCTTACCGGAGCTCCAGCGAGTCGAACGCTTCTTGCATCTGCCGCCGCGGATCGTGGCGTCCAACTTCTACTTTAACCAGACCAAAGGCTTCTACTGCATTCGCAGCGACGGCCATGAGCGATGCCTGCACGAGTCCAAAGGACGGCCGCATCCGCCCGTTAACAGCACTGTGCTGCGACAGCTGCGCTCGTATTTGCACCAACACAACCGGAACTTCTATCGGCTCATTGGACGTTCTTTTAACTGGCAGTAGTGGGAGGGGCTGGAATTAGCCAATCACAGCCCAGCTGGGGGGCTGATTGACAGCTGATGGACCGAACAAACCACTCCCCCTCCGACACGTCTCTTAAATGCCTTCGAGCTGCTTTTAAAGGGATAGCACACCTTCGCTATTAAGCTACTCACCCTCAGGCTACACACGATGTATGTAAGTTTGTTTCTCCAGTAGAACAGTGAGAAGATTTGTAGCTGAAAGTGGGATTCTTGGTGATTTCATAAAATGCAAGTCAATGGCTACCGGCACTTTGAGAGTCAAAAAAGCATATACAGGCAACATAAAATTAATATACTTAGGTCTTATGAAATGAAACGATCAGTCTGTGCAAGAAACTGAACATTATGTACAAAATTATTACTTGTAATCCAGAGACTCAGGCAAACGGGGAAATATTATTATTTTCCATGAACTGATTCTTTTGGACAGTTCGGTTCAATTCACTAGATTACGTAATCACACAATGATGTAACATATATGCAATTATATTATTAAAGCACACGATAATGATATGAAACATGGATGTCTAAAGCATATACAGTGAATAAACTAGTCTTCAGCAACTAATCTTTTTACACAAACCATGAGAAACCATAAAAACTTTAATTTGGCCCCTTTATTCAAGTGTTCGGTTCATGCATGTGCATATCAGCGGCTCATCGGTCTTCGGTCCGAGTCGATCTGTTTCCTCGGTTCAGTGACTGTTGAATGATTGATTCATCATAGGATCAGATACTCTGGTATTTCGGCTCGTTTCGAGTCGGAGTGACTGTCAGGCGTCTGAAAGTGAGTAATTATTGAGTAACTTGTAAATCTGTGCTTCTCGAGTCACAAACTGGTTCAGATGGTTCGGTCCGATTTGGTGAACTGGTTCAAAATAATGATTCGATCGTGAACCGGACATCACTCAGGCCGTTTGCCTGAGACTCTGGATTACAGGTAATAATGTTGTAAATAATGTTCAGTTTCTTGCACAGACTGATTGTTTCGCTTCATAAGACCTCAATATATCATCAGGAGCCACAGGGATTAATTTCATGTTTCCTGTATATGCTTTTCTGACTCTCAAAGTGCCGGTAGCCATTGACTTTTGGCATTTTATGGCATGGTTTCAGCGAAAAATCTTCTTTACTGTTTTACTGAAGAAAAAACTCACCTACATCTTGGCTAGCC
>CM049801.1:27565000-27582500 GCA_027422405.1 Ptychobarbus kaznakovi
CGGGGCGGGGCTGGAGGGGATTCTAGAGGGGATGTAGATTCGTAATAGTGAGATAAGTAGGGTGAGGGGCTTCTGGAGGCGGGCTTCTGGAGTAGTTAGATTCTGAGGGAATGGAAGTAGATTCTGGCGGGGCTTCTGGAGGGGATGTAGATTTGTAATGAGTGGAAGTAGGCGGGGCTTCTAGTGAGTGGAAGTAGGCGGGGCTTGGAAGTAGGAGGGGCTGGGGATGTAGATTCGAGGGGATGTAGATTTGTAATAGTGAGTGGAAGTAGTAATAGTGAGTGGAAGTAGGCGGGGCTTCTGGAGGGGATGTAGATTTGTAATAGTGAGTGGAAGTAGGCGGGGCTTCTGGAATTGTAGTGATAAGTAGGCGGGCTGAGTGGAAGTGGCGGGGCTTCTGGAGGGGATGTAGATTCGTAATAGTGAGTGGAAGTAGGCGGGGCTTCTGGAGGGGATGTAGATTTGTAATAGTGAGTGGAAGTAGGCGGGGCTTCTGGAGGGGATGTAGGTTCGTAAGTGAGTGGAAGTAGGCGGGGCTTCTGGAGGGGATGTAGATTCGTAATAGTGAGTGGAAGTAGGCGGGTGCTGAGCCTGTGGTTGTTCTATATGCAAGCATCAGTGTCTTGAACTGGATGCGAGCTGCAACTGGTAGCCAGTGCAAGGAGACAAAGAGAGGTGTAACATGGGCTCTTTTGGGCTCGTTGAAGACCAGTCGTGCCGCTGCATTCTGAATGATTTGTAGAGGTTTGATTGTGTTTGAAGGAAGTCCAGCCAGAAGAGCATTGCAGTAGTCCAGCCTAGAAATGACCAGGGCCTGGACAAGAAGTTGTGCAGCATGCTCTGTCAGAAAGGGCCCGATCTTTCTGATGTTGTGAAGTGCAAACCGGCAAGATCGAGCAGTCTTTGCAATGTGCTCTTTGAAGGTCAGCTGATCATCAAAGATTACACCAAGATTTCTGACCGAAGCTGATGGGGTAATTATTGATGAACCTAACCGAATCGTGAAGTCATGCTGTAGAGTTGGAGTGGCAAGGAAGACAAGAAGCTCAGTCTTTGCCAGGTTGAGCTGTAGGTGATGTTCTTTCATCCACGCCGAGATGTCTGCCAGGCAGCCTGAGATCCGTGCAGCTAGTATGCAGTGTATATAGTGGGGTAAAACACAATTTTTCCCCAAAATAACCATCTTTCCAAGTTTTTTATTAACAGTACATTTTATAGTAAATTACAAACACAATACTGGTTACTGCGTTGCATTACTATTACAGTTTACACTGTAATTCTACAGCAGAATACTGTTAAAATGCAGTAATCTGATGGCATTAACTGTGACTTCACAGCTAAATACAGTAATTCTACAGGAGCATACTGCTAAATCACAGTATGGAAAAACTACTGTGAGGTAACAGTATACAGTCATTTCACAATTGTTTACTGTAAAAATGATACAGTAACTTACTGTGAAAGTAATGTAACTAGTAGCCAGTATTCAATTTATTGTCCATTTTTTACAGTGTAGATAAAGGCAAGAAACATTTTTTTTATTGTAACTATGGGCTACATTGAAAACGGTGGTGCAGGAGTATTCACTATGAAGCTTACTGTGGAATGGCTGAGGACTGAAATCACTGTCTTAATGGCTTTGAGTGTGTTTGTCTCAATCAGCCGCTGAAAGCAGAGTGTTTGACCTGAGCATCGTCCCTCCGCGCCGCCGAAGGCTGCGTTCACTTCCGGGTGAGCGAACGTGAAACACAGAGCGGAGCGGACGGATCGCGCCAGGGGTCAGAAGATCACGAGAACAACCGCAAACACCTTCCGTGACTTACACCAGTGCCCTGGGACAGAGACAGAGACACAGACACAGACTGACACCCAAACCAGCGCTTCCCGAGCTGCCTAGACTCAGGTGTATTTTAACACACACCGTACCTGACAGAGATCACTTCGATGCCTGGATGGAGATAGTAGTGCACCATATAGGGTAGAGTGGGGAAAAACGCCCCCCCCCCCCCCATCCCTTAAGGACTGTGTAATTTTTTCTGTGAACAAACAAACAAAAACAAAAAATATTCCCAGAATAATTAGTATTAGTGACAATGACATAGATTCTAAACTAAGTATCAAAGTCCAGAGTTTTCATGTCATTAGATTTTTAGCTAAATTAAATATTTACCAAGGGGGTGTTTTGCAATTGCACCACAGGTGGGGTAAAATGCCCGAGTCCAACAAAGCAATTTGGTTTATACAATTACACCAAATCAGAGTACAGGCAGTTTTAGCTTAAAAAAATAAAACGAATATAATCAATAATTATGAATTACAAAATTATAATTGCATTTATTATGCATTCATTAATTATAATATTTGAAAAATATAGTTACACTGTAAAAAAAAAAACTGTTCTAAAAGTTGTTTCAACTTTATCTGACTTAAAATGTTTTGTTTAGTCGACTTGAAATGTTAAGTTACTCAATGTTAATTTAAGGGACAACTGGAATATTTTAGTTGAATAAACATTTTAAGGCAGCGGGGTAACAAATAATTTTAAGTTGAAACCACTTTTCTTTTTCTACTGTGTAGCTGATGCTAACTGGCTTGCTAACTACCTACCTGATGCTAACTTGAGGTCATGTTTATTCAACCACCATTTGATGAAAAAACAAAGGATTTGATGTTCAGAACAGAATAACTGAAGTAATTGCTCATTGCCCCCTGGAGGTGTTTTACTCCACAGACTAGATTTGAAAATACAATTCTGTCATTGTTAAAATCTAATTATATTTTTATTAAACAACACGTACTCTCTATCTACAGGCGCTGCTGTTCTCATATCTTATATAACTGATGTTCTACAAAACAGCACGCTTTAAATCACTTGTTTTCTTACCGCTGAAATCAGATGATTTACCGTGAGATCTGTTTTCATCGCCGGTGTAAAGTGTATCGACACCTTTCTAGGTCACAGGTAACAGTCCCACGTGACATTGAAAGCGCATTAGGCTATGTAATAGGCCTATTCTTTTCATTTTTTATTCGTCTGTTATGATTATTTTAAATTACTTTTATGTAAAGCACTTATGAATAAAATGTGCTATAGCCCTAAGTTAACTTGCCTTGCTTATAATAGCCTATGCAGAGAATGGCTATGAATCAGCATCAGATATGATTCTCACCATAATTAATTCCTTTTATTTATATACAGAATTATGTAATTATGCAGTTTTCTCTTTTACAGAAGAGGAACAAAAGCAATTCATCAAGAGCCAACTATATTCGTAATAGTCTACACAGGTTTATTTGACTAATTCATCACTTTATTTAATAATCATATTATGAAACGGGGACCTTTCCTATTTGGTGAAAGTTTTGAAAAGTATGTTTCTAAAGATTAGAAATTCTATCAGATGAATAATGTGTTTAAGTGCTAATGAATCATGATTATTATCATTCTATATACACTTTTGAAAGAAGTCTCTTCTGCTCACTGAGGCTGCATGTAATTGGTCAAAAATCCAGTAAAATATTGGAAATATTATTGCAAATTAAAACAGTTTTCTATGTAAATGTGTTAAACTGTAATTTATTCCTGTGATAAAAGCTGTATTTTCAGCATCATTACTCCACTCTTCAGTGTCACATGATCTTCAGAAATCATAATAATATGCTGATTTGCTGCTCAAAATTTCTGATTATTAACAATATCGAAAACAGTTATGCTGCAAAATATTTTTATTGAAAACATGATACTTTTTTCACAAATCAGATTCACAAATGAATAGAAAGTTCAAAAGAACAGCATTTATTTGAAATATAAATCTTTCATAACATTAGAAATGTCTACTGGCACTTTTGATCAATTTAATGCACTCTTGATTAATAAAAGTATACATTTATTTAAAAAACCCTAAGTTTGCACTATAGTGTGTAAATGTGCCTGGCCTTAATAAAACAGCAGTTCTAAATTGGTTTTAATCAGTATAAGGTGTTTATAAAATTAGTCATGTCTGAATGGTGCTTTAAAGACACAAACACACTCCTCCTCAAGTCTTCTTTTTCTGTTGCTCTGATTATTTTTCATTTTGTCTGTTGTAATATTGGAGTTTTAATGAGGACCTCTCGCTGACCTGTTCACATTAATGCTGTTCATTATAGAGATCAGAGATATTTAGTCTGCTTTCTCTCGTCTTCTCCTTCAGTCTTCAGGGCTTGAACATTCCTACAAGCAAGTTTATGCTGTGAGCGCTCACGGCGTTTCATCGGCTTGCATTAATTATTGAGATGTTAGTTGATGTATTTTTTATAGCTGGGAATGCTGATGTTTGATGTGATCCGGAGCACGGGTTCAGCGAGGTGGGAAACATTTGTCTGCAATCATTTCTGGATCTGAAAGCAGAAACAAACTTTTAATGAACTGTTTCGGTGCTTAAAGTCAGGCCGGGTGCTCAGAACATCAACGCGGTGAACAAGTCCCAAACCGCTTCAGCTTCTCCAGAAGGGATGGTTTATCCGTGTTTATTACAATGCTTTAAAGTTGAATGAATGTTCCCATACCTTTACAGTCTTTGTCTAAGGACATTCTTCATCTCATTGTCTTTGCATGCACAAAAAGACAAGTCATATTTATTTATATGGCACTTTTTTAATATACAGATTGTTTGAAAGCAGCTTACAGTAAAATAACAGTGTAAATGTTCTATCAGTTATTCAACTAATTCAATTTCAGTTTAAGCAGCTCTAAAATTGTCATTCAGCTCAATTTAGTTCAGTGCAGTTATTTTAGTCTAATTGAGATGCTATTATAGTTTTTATTAATATTTTAATTAGTTAAGTTCAATAACGGTGTAAAGTTGAGGTAGTGACCATTATTCAGATCAAGTTTTCTTCTCATCCGGCAGTGTCAGTATACAGTCAAATCTGAATAATATTACTGAATATTAAGTGTTTTTACATCTCAGTTCAACAACTCACGTTCAACGAGTTCGTTTAAGAAATATATATTTCTTAATTCCAATTTACAATTCCGCAATTTCCATTTGATCTCTCATTTCTGAGTTTAAATCTTGCAACTGACTCTTTTTTTATATCTCGCATTTCTGTCTTTTTGTTTCTGCCATAAAATAAAAATAAAAAAGTAATTGTGTATTTTTATCTTGCAATTCTGAGTTATATTGCAGATCATATTTTTTTGTCTCACAATTCTGATTTTAATTCCAAATTCATATTTCACAATTCCGAGTTTATATTGCTAAATTACAATTTACAATTCAGCAAAAACAATTTAATTTGGCTATTCCATTTTTATGTCTTGCAAATTTGATTTTATATATATCACTATTCCGAAATAATTCTGTCTTAATATCTCACAGCTGCAAGTTTGCATCTTTTTCCTCCTCAGACTTGTGAGCTAAAAGTTAGAACTGAGAGATAGAAAGTTGCATTTACTTTTATACTTTTATTTCATGGTGAAACCAATGGCTGACAGAGAGGCTCTGGTGACATTATATTAATGCTTTTCTTCATGTCATCGTGTCTGTTACTGTGTTCTCCGTTTCAGCTGATGTCTGTAAACCCCATATTAAAATCCGACCTGGTTTCGGCTCTATCTGGGTGGTTCTTGGCCTGAATAAACACTCAAGCGCCTGATGAACACATGCATCCAGACTCTCTGAGGCAAACAGACTGAAGTGATGAATGATGCATGTGAACATCATGAGATCAGAGGAGCTTCAGCTGTCCTGACAGTCAGACCATCAGCTGAAGGTCAAGGGAAAGGTGGAAGAAAACAGGACAGTGAAAGATCTGGCCGTTATCTTTCCATCTCTCTATCTCTCTCATCTCCATCCCTCGTTCCCTGTGTAACCGTATGCTGAGCATCTCTCTGCCTTCGGCTGTGTTTGGCTCTCAGTAATTGAGCTGATGATTGTGATGATGATATCTGATGCGTATCTCCTCTTCAGGACTCTAAATCCATCCTGTCAGTTCCTTTAGGATCCACCCAGCTCGTTGTTTCTGAAGCTGTCGAAGGAGAGAAGCGTGAGGTGTGGAGATGCAGCGCTGCAGGCGTTAGTTATTGCGCATGCGTAAATTCATGACTGCCGAGGAAACACGTGTAGGTAAAAAAAAAAATGCTTCTAAAACATTGAAATATAATGTTATTGAAACGGTTGTTTTTAATATTCTAAGAATGTTACAATTTTTATTAGATTTTTTTTTTAATTCTGAGAATATTCAAATATCTAGTATTGCAATTACAACATTATTTAAAGGTTACAAAAACATTTCTTACAATATTCTACTGACTTCCCCTAAAATATGTCGTTTGAACATTTAGATAGTTTTGTGATTATGACGCTATTTAAAGGTTACAGAAACGTTTGCTACATTTTCCAGCCAAAATATAACCTAATATTTTTTAAACGGTTATTTTTTAATATTCTAAGAACGTTAACATTTTATTTAAATGTTTTTTTTTAAGTTCTAAGAATGATAACATATATAGTTTTGCAATTATAATGTTGTTTAAAGATGACAAAAACGTTTATGACAACATTCTACTTCCCCTAAAATATAACATTATTTGAACGTGATTTTTAATATTCTAAGAATGTTAAAAAGTCCAGTTTTCTTGTGATTAGAATGTTGTTTAAAGGTTGCAGAACGTTTCTTAGAACATTGAGTACAAATAACAGCATGAGGACATTTACAGAATGTAGTTCTACCCTGTAAAATAAAATAAAAATAGTTGTTTCAACTAAAAATAATATGTTACCCCGCTGACTTAACATTTTTAGTTTAGTCAACTAAAATATCCCAGTTGTCTCTTAAAAGAACGTTCCCTGTCAGCTGGGTGTTTATTATAATTCTGTTAACTCTATACATGATCATAATGGATTATGTTTTCATGCACGTTTGTTTAATAGCTGTAACCTTTTGTACTTTGAGTCTGTGCAGACATTCATCAGCGATTTTGTGTTTGTTTATGCAATGTTTTGATTAATTTGATGATGCTTTTACCAATTAGTGTTGCTCTTTCAGCTCCGTTTCACACATTTGACCATGTTTACATGCAGATTTTACTCCTCAAATGCACTAGAAACATCCACATATTCAGTCTGGATCTGTTCATTAGTCAGCAGTACATTCATATGCTGTTATTGTCAGACCTACAGCACTGTGTCTGCATAAATAATTCACAACGACAGAGTTTGTATGCAGCCTCCTTATTCAACTCCATAATATCAGTGAATCATAAAGGACACAATGCATGAAGTTAACTCCACAATTCAGTTGCATTAATTCTATTTAGTATACATTGACATGCAGTGACTTCTAGTTATTAGACGCTATAAGGCAGCTCTTCTCTTCTTTAGGAAACTAAATCCATTTTTTCATTTCATTTAGGATTCACCAAGCTCATTATATTGACACGGTTGAAAAGAAAAGCAAGACTAACTTCAGTTTGCAGGTATGTAAGCTCACACTGCACACTGTATATACTGTATATATACAGTATATACCAAAATATAAACGACATCTCGCCTCTGCACATGACTAGACTGTCAAAAGTTACAACATTTAAATGTAAAAGATCATTTTAAGTGCACTACTGCTTAAAAACATATTGGAAGCAGCATGCAACTCTATGTTTAATAAAGTAGTTTGCATATTGTGTGCATGCTGCATATTGTGCATCTCTTGAAATCTGTCTTTATGCATGAAAAGTTGAGTCAGTAGGTCAGTGAATAAACCAAAATCAGCCAAAATATAAGCAACTTCTCACCTCAGCATGCGATCAGACTGTCAAAAGTTCAGACATTTTTATATAAAACTGGATTAAGACGTAGAATAACCGTTTTTCCAAGATAACTGCATTCAGATCACTAAAAAAAACAAGTGTTCCTGTGGCTCAGTGGAAGAGCATTGCGTTAGCAGCGCGAAAGGTTGTGGGTTCGATTCCCAGGGAACACATATACTGACAAAATGTATAGCCTGAATTTCGCTTTGGATAAAAGTATCTGCTAAATGCATAAATGTAAAAACGCAGCTTAAAACTAGAAAACTTAAAAAAAAAAAATAATAGCTGTATGGTTTACTAAATTACACAATTAATTACAAAGAAATGTCAAGTTGAATGTGAAATTTTGAAGTAGAAAAACTGAAATAGTATTTTCTTGTAAAATTAAAGAAATCTGTTTAATTCACAACTTAAAAAAAGCACTTTTTTTACAGTGTAATGAGTAGTGCGCAGTGCTGGAGTATTCCGTTCGGAACACATCCCGGCTCTTCACATCTCTCTCCAGCTCCAGCCGGAGCAGGTGTTATCATAGTGATCAGAGGAACATCAAACACCTTCCCTGCACAGACAGCACTGCAGCTCGACGACTAGAGAAGACAAGAGCCACTTACAGTAGCAAAGCACACAAGACTAATTCAGTGACTAAGAGTAACAAGAGGGAAACAAAACTAATCTGAGTCTTACTGAGTGAATCTCACAAAACATATCCATATATCACCACAATATATCATCAAAAGACGAGGTAAGAAATTATAGTTCCCTAGAGAAAATCTCTTATGACATTATTGATGACATTTTCATGAAAAATTCTCATTATTGTAATGCAGTATTTATTGTACTGTATTCCAGTAAAAATACAATAATGCAATGATTATAAAACTAGAAACATGATATTGTCATGGTGTATAAATAATAATAAAGCATAATCAATACATTCATATTTATTTATGTGTATTTATTCATTTTTTTTATTTTTTTTTATTGCATTTCGACAAAAAATTTGATGAAAATTAAGGACATTTCCGTGCTAAATTCTCATTACTGTAGTGCACTATTTGTTGTACTGTATTCCAATAAAAATACAATAATGCAATTAGTTATGAAGAAAAAACATTATCATAATGTATACATAATAATAAGATTATGTGTTCCTGTGGCTCAGTGGTAGAGCATTGCGTTAGCAGCGCAAAGGTTGTGGGTTTTCCGAGGGAACACATGTACTGACAAAAAAAAATGTATAACCTGAATGCACTGTAAGTCACTTTGGATAAAAGCGTCTGCTAAATGCATAAATGTAAATGTAATAAAACATAATAAATACATTAATTAATTAAAAAAATCATAAGATTGATTGACTTATTTATTGAATTTTGGCATTATTTTGATGATAATTAAGGACATTTCCATGCAAAATTCTTATCTTATAAGCAGTATGAATTTTTTATAATATTTTGACGACTAAGGACAATTAACCCTAAAATTTTAATTACTGTAATTCTGTATTTTTTAATGAATTACAGTAAAAACAAAGAAATTATTAAAGCCAGACAACTAAATATTATCATTATGTATGAACACATTATGTACTGTCAAATATATTTGCATTAGAAAATAAGCCTTAAACATTTTAATTTAAACATGTCATATATTTCTTAAATGTTTTTGGACATCTATACTGAGCAGAACTCCCCGTCACAGCGGTTTGATGCTCACAGCTGTATGTTTATGAACACACGCCTCATTAACACCTCAACAGAAATGCATCTTCTCATCCTGTTAAACATCTGCTGCGTCTCTCACGCTCGCATGCAATGCATCTGTGATGAACGACAGAAAATATGTGTCTAGTTTTCACTTTCAGATGCTCGTGACTAACATCTTTCCATCGATTCATAACATGCGGTTGAAGGCCGCTCTGTTAGACCTGCAAAGCAAACAATATTCACCCTCCCCGTCTTTGTTTCCTTTTAATTGACTTTTTAACGAGGTAACGAAGCGGCGAGGCAGATAGTGAATGAATGGAAGCATCCTCTACTTTATCACTCTGTCTAAGAGAGCGGCGACTGAGCACAGAGACATTCATTAACTCACTTATTGTGTTTCTGTACATCCAGAGAGAAAACAATGCAGCTGAAGCATTGCACGAGTGCCTTACAGCGAACCACACACGGAGCCCGTATCCCAATGCTCTCTGCGTGTGAAGAAATGAGACGAGATTGGCATTGATTTAATGCTGCATGCCTTTCCTTCAGAGTTTTGTCTTCCTTTATGTGTCTTTGCATATGTGTGCAACCATCCATCGATGCAGATGCAGATGCATCAGACACACAGGGAACAAACACGGTAAGAGTCTGAACGTCACTGCATTAGATAGAAAATCAAAGTTAGTGTCAGTTATTGTGACGAAACAAGCACACATAGTGTACACTCAAAACATCTGAGTACACTCAGTCTGAATGGCTTAAACAATAGATCTAGAGTTTAAAATCAAGGCTAAAGGTATTGTGTCTTGTGCTGGTGGTAACGTGTAAAAAACAATACATGAATATCTGTAAAAACAAAACATATTTTTTTTGGTTGTGTGAATGTTAAAGACAACATTAAGTGAATTCCATTATTTTTCAGACATTGTAGAAATGTAACTTTTTTTCTCACCCATCTGAAACTTTTACTTAAAAATAGAGAACATTTTAGTTTTAGGAAATGTTGTAGAAAAGCATTACTTATGTGGTATTTTTATACATGTTGTAAGTTTGCAAGCTATGCACAATATGAAGAAATATAGTAGTACAGTAGCACACTTTATTTTGGTCACATGAACTCTGACGCTGCATGAAGTTATATTGGGGAAAACATTACATGAAAATGTATTTATTGTATTAAATTAAAATTAAAATGCTAAAAAATATACATATTTACCTAAAAGTAATTTCTCACTACTTCACTCATTAAGGGTTTTTTGCAGATTGTATTATTATTATAGTTGTTGTTATTGTTATAATTATTAAAATTATTATTTGAACTAAAGAGTAAGAATACAGAAAATGAAAACTGTCATTTTACATTATTATTCCAATTTAATTCCTGATAATTGTGGAATACAATATGTGTAGAGTGCGATGTTAAACTATTGACCCAGCTTTTCATGCATAAAGACAGTTTGAGAGATTCACAATGTGCATTGTGTGGAAATAGTAGTACAGTCCAAAAAATAAAAAATAAAGGACCGCTATTTTCCAATTTTGCTCCACTTTTCTGTAAAAACATCTGCACTTTTGACAGTCTGATCACATGCATAGACGAGATGATGTTTATACTCTGGCTGATTATTGTGGGATAGAGTATGTGCATTGTGCAATGTGACATTTGACCCGACTTTGCATGCATAACATTAATTTGCACGTTATGCACATCATGCATACTGAAGAAATAATATTGCCATACCCTGCATCCAAGAAGAAATGAATGAGCCAGCAGGTGGCGCTCTGCATCAAACAAACAGAATACACTCACATCAGTTAACCATTATTCAAATGAAACAAAACAACAAAGAGTCACTGTCCACATTCATCTGTCCGTTTGCAGGCGCTTTAGCCAGCGTTACAGTGACCGTCCTCTGAGTCACGATTCACACGTCAGGACGGATAACGCAGATGACCGGTGTGATCTCATGCTGTCGTCTCCGCTCAGTGTTTCAAACAGGCCCATGCTGTGATTGACAGCTCATTACCTTCAGCCAAACACAAACAATAACCTTCAGAAATCTGCTACCTACCTGTGCCCTGTGTGAGTGAGTCAGAGCTACTGTAATGTGCTTTATATGAGCCCTGCTGCATGATTTCTGCTGGTTGTTGGGCAATGTCTCTTTCACAAGGGAGCGTTTACTGTTTCTGCAGGTCGTTCTGACCCATGCATCACTTCATCAAAAGCTGCTCAGATCTTCATGTTATTTTTAGCAGATGAACTCGGAGCTCTGCTTCATGTTTATGTGCTTCAATATGAATTTGGGCGCTTAGAAATATCTGAACATCAGTGCTTTATATATTAAACTATCTCTCCATCTGAAAACCCTGTATAACCTTCAGACTATACGCTTAAAACAGACGAGGCTTCGTCAAGGTGACGGTCACGTATTAATGCAGTGATTTTAAACATTTTTATCAAATATATATCAAATTGTGAAATATTATTATAATTCAAAATAGCTGTTTTCTATGTGAATATCTGTTAAATGAATGTTCAGCATCTTCGGTGTCACACGTTCCTACAGAAATTATTCTAACATGCTGATTTTTATCATTTTGATTAAGATCAATGTTGAAAAAAGTCAATATTTTTGTGGAAAACGTGATACATTTTATTATTCAAGATTCACAGATGAATAGAAAGTTCAAAAGAACAGCATTTATATATTCATCTGTGAATCCTGAAAAATAAAATGCATTACGGTATATATATATATATACTGACAAAAGCACATTATAAAATTACTATAACTGAAGCTAAAATTTGACCTAGTGACTAAAGTTGAGCTTTTTATGAACAACCTGTTAATTTTTTTGACATTGTGTAATAAATAATCAAGTTATAATGAATGAAATCAAAGTGTCTGAACCAGTATTGTTATTAACTACTAAAACTGTTAAAATCACTTTCATTAATTGAAAGAAAGCTTAAAAAATTAATTATAAGTATTAGATGAAAAACTTAAAATATTAACTTAAAAATGCTAAAATTAAAAATGTTGCCTTGAAAACTAACTGAAATAAAATACGTTTAAAAACGCTAAATAGCCTATACTAAATTAAAATGAAAACTGAAAATATAAAAGACAATAAAAAATGTAAAATACTATAATATTAGATCATTTAATACCGAAATTACATGGAATATATGTTTATTACAAAATACATAATGTTTTCCAAGCACGTTTAACCAATTACAAACCTTATCAATCTTTAACAAATTTTGTGTGTAATATTATATTATTAATAATTCATAATCATTATATTATATATATTCATTTATAAGTGAGATATAATTTTTAATTAAGAATGGAAGTAAAAAATTCGTAAAATACGGATATATGTGCAAAATTATTAAGCAGGTTTTCATTTACAGGTAAAGATATTTAACTTCCATTAAAAAGTTAAGAATTATTATATTTGTTAGATATGTATATGCAATCCAAATTCTGGAAATGTTGGAACATTTTTTTTACATTTGAATAAAATGAAAACTTAAAAGACTTTCAAATCACATGAGCCAATATTTTTTTCACAATAGAACATAAAATATTTAAACTGACAAATGTTACACTTTTATGCACAAAATGAGCTCATTTCAAATTTGATGCCAGCTACAGGGCATGTTTACCACAGTGTGGCATCTCCTCTTCATTTCAAAACAGTTTGAAGACGTCTGGGCATCGAGATTATGAGTTTCTGGAGTTTTGGTGTTGGAGCTGCTGGAGAGTTCGTAGTCGTCTTTGATGTATTGTTCGTATAATGAAGGGGCAAATGTTCTCTATAGGTGTAAGATCGGGACAATTCAGGCCAATTCAGCACCCGGACTCTTCTACTACGAAGCCATGCTGTTGTAATAGCTGCAGTATGTGGTTTTGCATTGTCCTGCTGAAATACGTCATCTGGAGGGGAGCATATGTTGCTCTAAAACCTTTATATACCTTTCAGCATTCATAGTGCCTTCCAAAACATGCAAGCTGCCCATACCGTATGCACTTATGCTCCCCCATACCATCAGAGATGCTGGCTTTTGAACTGAACACTGATTTATCCAGTTTCTCTGAATCTTTTGATGATGTTGTGCACTGTAGATGATGAGATTTGTAAAGCCTTTGCAATATGACGTTGAGGAACGTTGTTTTTAAAGTATTCCACAATATTTTTTACGTACTCTTTCGAAGATTGGAGAGCCTCTGCCCATCTTTACTTCTGAGAGACTCTGCCTCTCGAAGACATCCCTTTTATGTTACAGACCTGATGTCAATTAACTTAATTAGTTGCTAGACGTTCTTCCAGCTGAATCTTTTCAAAATGTCTTGCTTTTTCAGCCCTTTGTTGCCCCCGTGCCAACTTTTTTTAGACCTGTAGCAGGCTTAAAATTTGAAATGAGCTCATTTAGTGGATAAAAGTGTAACATTTCTCAGTTTAAACATTTGTTATGTTCTCTATGTTCTATTGTGAATATAATATGCCTCTCTCTCTCTCTCTCACTCTCTCTCTCTCTCACACACACACACACACACACACACACACACACACACCTGACAGCTCCGAGGGAATGTAGTGAATGGCCAGCAGTCAGAGGGTGGTCATCTCTGAAGGTCAGAGGTCATTCCCAAAGCCTCCGGAGGTCCATTGAGCACATTCCAGGTAAAGAGGAACAAACAACTGAGAAAAAAGAGAGAGAAATTTAACTTGCATTGAAAAGTTAAGAATTACGAAATGCCCAGCATGAGAAAGATGTGATTATATATATATATATAAAGAGAGAGAGAGAGAGAGAAGGTAAATCATTATCTTCTATCTTTTTCCAAATTCAACTTCTGCCCTTTTTTAAATTGTCTGAGAGAAAGGTCTTAGAGATTTTAGTGGATGTATATTGTTTGACATTTTAAATCAACATCAAGTGTTTAAGTTGGACTGTATCTGAAAGTACATGTGTTTTTTGTAGTTTTATGCATTTTTTAATAACCTTCAGTATTTCATAGTAAATAAATGGTCTTATTGTGAAGTACAAATTATTTCATGTAGTCAATTAAAAAAGCTGTTAAACTCCCAAAAGCGTTTCCCGTCCAGAACTCCCCACATTCCCTGCAGTGATTCATGCTTTATGCTTTAGTAGAGACACATCACAGCGACCGCTCAAGCGTCTCAGTAATCACAGACGCCTCTGACCTCTCGCCCGTCCTGCTCCAGCGCTCTGACCTTCAGTGTATCTCAGCACTCTCCTCCCTTCACACGCACGCACACACACACACACACACACACGTTTTTCACTATCCCCGTGGGGGATTTCATAGGCGTAATGGTTTTTCTACTGTACAGACCGTATATGCTATCGCCCTACACCTACCCTACACCTAAACCTAGCCCTCACAGGAGACATTTTGCATTTTTTAGATTTGCAAAAAAAACTTCATGCTGTGTGATTTATAACTGTGTTTCCCAATGGGGACCTCAATTTAGGTCCCCCACCGTGACACACAGTCCCCATGAGTCTGTGTGTATTCAGGTTTAAGTTCCCCCCACCGATATATAAAAACAAGCACACACGCACGCACGCACGCACACACACACTCTCATAAACACACGCTCTCTCTCTCTCACACACACACACACGCACGCACTCTCTCTCTCACACACACAACGTTGGTTTTTATGGTTAACGGGGACTCTCCATGGGCGTAATGGTTTTTATACTGTACAAACTGTATGTGTTATTGCCCTACACTTACTCACACACACACACACACACACGCTCTCTCTCACACACACAAACACACATTCACACTCTCTCTCACATGCACACACACACACGCTCTCTTTCTCACACACACACACACACACACACACACACACACACACATGCTCTCTCTCACCTACACACACACTTGTCTCTGTCGAACTCACACACACACACACACACTCTCTCTCACACAAACATGCACACACTCACACAATTGTCACTCTCGTACTCACACACACACACACTCTCACACACTTGTCATTGTCGTACTCTCTCACACACACACACTATCTGCATTCAGCTGAAAATTGAGTGTTAAATCCTATCATTTACATTATTGACACAACTTGCTATTTTGATACTGTGCAGTGCTTTGTTACAAATTTGTAATGTGTTTTTTGTTTTTTTTAATTTTTTTTCTTGAAACAACTCACATACAATGTCACACAGATAGAATATATAAAAGGAAAATAAAAACATCAAACACCTTTAGCTGCAACACTGTACATGGACACGAACATTAAGGCTTATATTAAGCATAAAGAAATTTAAATATACATTTCCAAACATGCTGAATTTTACTACATGACCATCAAGAATGAAACAGGGTGCCCTCTAACGTTTTACACTTATTACAGAGTGGGGAAATTGTGTGATAAATTTTATGAAGTTTAATTTGGAATAATGAAGCCTATGAACTACTTGAACTGATCAAATTATGTCTGGCATTTACAGAGCAACACATGTATGGACATTTCTCAAGCACTCATCCAAATGTTTTCATGAATATTGTTGTAAAACCCACCCCATTTTCCTCTTCCCAATCATGTTTTATTTTCTGAGTGTTATTGTCCACCTTTTACTACCAATAGTTTGTAAAAATGTGACACAGTACCACTCGCACCAGGGTGCATATTAACAATACTCTCTAAAGTTGGATTTAAATTCAAAACTTCAAAGTCTGGAATGTGCTTCCTAACGAAGTCTCTGACTTGCAAATAACGGAAGAAATGAGCAGGAACCAGAGACAGCATTGTTTTAGTTGTTCAAAGGAACTAAATGTACCTCCCTATAAAGATCTTGTATTGTTACTATACCCATGTGTTACCATTGAAAAAAGATCTTATCTTGTAACCCCGGAGGGAAAACATGATTGTTACAGATTGGGGTATCTAGATATAAATTTGGAATTTTTAAATATACCATTTTTGTTTCCATTGTTTCCATTTTAATTAGGTTTGAAATAACTATGTTACCATTGATATTTTTTATTTCAATTTTGATGGGGCTGTTAAGCAGAGCTGATAATGAAGTCTTATTACAAGAAGCTTCTTCAATTGCTAACCATTCTGGCTTGTCTCCTAACTCCACTGAAGCGATCTTCCTCCACCACACTAAAGTATTTAAGTTTGCTGCCCAATAGTAGAATTTAAAATTGGGAAGCCCAAACCCTCCTTGATCTTTAGATTTGTTTAGATGTTTCTTGTTAATTCTAGCTGTCTTGTTGTCCCAGATGAAGCTACTTATAATTGATTCTAGCTGTTTAAAATAATTAAAGGGGATAAAGAAAGGAATAGATTGAAATACATACAAAAATCTTGGAAGTACTACCATTTTTATAGCATTAATCCTGCCTACCATGGACATAGGGAGTGTCTTCCAAAAAATTATATCATTTTTAAGCTGGTCAATTTTCTTTTTCCAATTCAATTTTAATAACATTTCGGGTTTTTTGGTTATTATTACACCCAAATATTTAAAGGAGTGATTTGCTATTTTAAATTTGGTGCTAGCTAAATAGTTTTTATCTAAATCATCAGAGATTGGCATTAATTCACTTTTTTCCCAATTTATCGTGAATCCAGAAAGACTGCCAAATTTTTCAATAAGCTCAAGTAATGGTGGAATAGACAGTTCAGGGTTGGAAACATACAGGAGAATATCATCCGCATACAACGAAAGGTGTTGGGGTCTGCCCTCTATCACTATAGGTGCTATGTTAGGATGGTGTCTGATACTGGCTGCTAATGGTTCCATTGAAATATCAAACAAAAAAGGAGACAAAGGGCATCCCTGACGTGTACCTCGAGATAACTGAAATGGATTTGAAATGTCTTGGTTGGTAATAACAGAAGCTACTGGATGTGCATAGATTATTTCGATCCATTTAATAAATTCTGAACCGAATCCAAATTTCTTTAGAACAGCAATCATGTA
>CM049801.1:27585000-27587448 GCA_027422405.1 Ptychobarbus kaznakovi
GTGATGTTTGTCCTTCTGTAGGATATTTCTCCTATCTGCACATATGATCATGGAGCTCAACTAGAGTGACCATCAGTGTCTCGGTCACCACTCTAGACAAGACCCTTCTCCATCAGTTGCTCAGTTTGGACAGCAGGCTAGATCTAGGAAGAGTCCTGGTTGTTTCAAACTTCTTCCATTAAGGGTAACAGAGACTGCGCATGCTTCTGTGACCTTTCAAATGAAGCAGAATAAAAGGGGTATGAATACTTCCGCAAGGCACTGTATATAATGTTATAATATTGGTTAATATTGTTAGTAGCTTTTATATTTTCAGTTTTCAATTTTAGCTTGAGATTTAGTACGTTTTTTAATGTAATTTTTATTATTTTATATTTAGCATTATTTTTTCTGCCATTTTAGTTGCAGTAATTTCAATATTTTAACTTAGTCGTATTTTATATTCGTTAGTTTCCAGTAAAATGTTAAAAAAAAAATGATGTATGAAAAATGTAAGTAATAATAATAGTATTATTATTAATAATAATCATATAATTTAGCTTAGTTTATTATTATTATTATATATTTCTATTTAGGTTTGTCTTTGTTATAGTTCTAGTTGCAGTAATGTAATACTTTAACTTAATTAGTTCCCAGTACAAAATTCCTAAAAAAAATATTATAAATAATAATAATATAATTTAGTTTAGCATAGTTTTGTATTTCTATTTAGTTTTACTCTTCTAGTTTGCAGTACACTTTAACCTGATTGTATTTTTTATTTCCGTTAGTTTCTAAAACAGTTTTATACTGGTTTTTTTTGTTAATAATTATTTATTTATTTTTTTCACCTAATGAAAATTATTTTTAATAGTTTTAGTTAACAACACTAACACTCCAACTTTATTCGTTTTAACTTTATTTGTTCATTTATAACTATTTCCACAGTGACAAATAATGAACAGGTGGTTCAATGAGTAACATTTTAGTTTACGTTTTAGTAACTTGTGCTTTTGTCATTTTTATTATATTTGTCTTTTCTATTTAGCTTTATTTTGTTTCCATTTTAGTTTTATTAATTGTAATACTTTAACATAAACTTATTTAATTTCAGTTTCTTCAAGGCATAATTACTCATTTTTAAAACTTTTTAATTTATACTTTTATTATTTTTTTTTTACATTTGTTAATATTTATATTCTTTCAGCTCTATTTCAATTAATGATAATGATTCTTAATAGTTTCAGTTTGCAACGACGATGAATCACTTTAACATTATTTATTATAGCATGATTATTTACAAAAAATGTTTATGTATTATTTTATATATTTATATTTTTACTAATGGGACTAATGGAATGGAAAGTGATATTGAGGGCACAGGGAAAACCTATAAATTAATTAGCAGCTTAATCAGTTTTCCCCCAAAAAACAAGCTTTTAGTTTGAAATCATTTTGATTAGATAAAAAATTATGAAATATTTCTTATTAAATTTTCTGTTTTTTATTGTCGAAATTGCAGACCTGGAGACATGAACATCCACTCCAACCCAATAATTCATAATTTAGTTTAATATTTGATGCATTATAGGACCTGAAGATGCAGCGCATGGCAGGAATGACCTGAGAAAGCAAGGCATTAATAAGAGGTAATGAGCTATAAAACAATCAAATAAATGAATTAAACAAAGACGAGCATGAAGAACAGAAGGAGCGAGGCCTTCCCGAGTCTTCAATATTTGATTCGTTAACGTTTGATCTTTAATTGTAGCATTACACTGTAATTAGTGGAGATCAAACCTGCACATCATGTCTGTTTAATATGGGATGTTCTGTGGGAGTAACACAATAGAGCTCAGAATTCAGCATTAATTGATTTATGATTGCTGTCGAGAGGGATTAACTCGTTTCTAATCTCTAATGCAAGTAATCTGCATGAATAAGCTGTCATTTCTGTTCATTTCCATTTCATTTTACTTTATTATATTATCAGTAAACTCTGTCAGAGAGAAGTCTGCAGATGATTTAAACAGTCGTTAGACCCATACAGTAAAAATACCTTTAAATATATCAAAATATACAATACAATGGCTAAAAATATATTTGCTAAAATTTTTCAAAATATATTTTAAAATCAAAAGAATACAAAATGACATTTTTCTCAAAGAAAATGAAGCCATAAGGACCATATTATGTGAATATATCTTCTCTCAATACAATAATTTTTTTGTATATTTCTGAAAAAGAAAATTATATAAAAACATATTTTTATTACAGTTTTAGTAATTTTATTACTTTGGAAACTAATGGGGAAAAAAAAGTTTGTTAAAGAAACATTTCTGATTTTCTAGTTAAATTCCTAGTAATTCAAACTATTTTTAGTTTAAAAAATTCAGCTTTATTTTAATTATTGAAAATTATTTTTTATATTTTTAGTTATTAACAACAACACCGGTTCAGAGACGCTTT
>CM049801.1:27587548-27726705 GCA_027422405.1 Ptychobarbus kaznakovi
AATAAACTTTTGATATTTCTAAATGTACACGTTATCCCTTGTTTTTTTATTTATGTGTTGGTTTGTATCATCATGGCATTAATCATTTGTCTTTTTCAAGAGGTTCATTACGTGCTCATACAATACTAATTTTTTTAATATAGTCTGGATGTACACTTATTCGATCAGATTGTTTTTAATTGAAGCAAAACACAGATACAAAGGCAAAAATATAAACCGAAAACATACTATAAAAATATACAAAGTGCAAAAAGTATATACATAAGGCTTTTTCATTCAGCTCTCGCTGGATCCGCTCCTCTGCTATCAACGAGAGGAACGTCTGGACTTCCTCAACAGATCACGAAACACACAATTTTTGGTTGATACAAAAAGGTGCGTCCGATCCTTCGCTGGCGGTGCTGGTTTAAATCGAGCGGGTCTATGTTGGGTCTCGTGTCACAAGTTCAGTGACGCAGTAATGACTATTTTCTCCGGCCAATCAGTGATCAGTAGAGTTTACACGTCACGTTTTGGTAACGGTACGGATCGCTTGGAACCCCGGCCGAGGTGGTACTAAAAAATTATCAGGTACCAGGTACAGTACCCAGTGGAAAAACCCCCAAAAGTGAGCCGTACTGAACCGTACCATGCCGTCCATGCAGTGGAAAAGCGCCATTAGAAACAGCCGTAGATACAGGGTTATGAAACAACAGCTAGCGCTCTCAGGCCGCACCTAAAATACAAATAAAAACACGAATAGACATCCACTTTAAACAATTCCTACCCTTCAAAAGAAAGGAAACCCACAATAAAAAGTTTCTTACCTCATTCTTAGACAACAGTAAGCTTTACGCTACCTGCGCTCGTCACTTCGGACACACACACATCCCTAATAGCAAACACATATTTAAAAAATGTAAAACTGCGACTGTAAGGAGCAGCAAATCAGGCGACTCACCCGAAGAAAAGGGACCGGACATACAAACCCCTGGACCTTTACGGCCCACAAAACAGGAACACAGAGCAGAATGACCATGCCACACTTAAGACCTGCTTCTTATAAAGCCACTGGGCCTCCACAGAGTAGACTGTTAGTGTAGGTTTAGGGTTAGTAGAACAAGTTGACATATACTTGCAAAGTTTCTCATAGTCTGTATGTTGTTATGTTGTGGACCCATCTAAATAAAGTGTTAGAAGACACTCTATTAATACTCTAATGACTGCTAGTTAACATGTAGTTGCAAAGTTACTTACTGTTAGTAGAATGTCTAAAGTGGACTATCGAAATAAAGTGTTACCAAAATCAGTGCATCTCAAATCTGTTCATCAGGATCTTTTGAGGATCTTTACTTTCACTGTTCCTCAGCGGAGGAATGATCTTCATCTCACATCTTCTGAGGAGCGTTTATTTCTTCATCTCTCAATCAGCATTGGATTGCATTGCATTATATTTGACCCTGGACCACAAAACCAGTCATAAGTCAATTTTTTTTTTATTGAGATTTATACATCATCTGAAAGCTGAATAAATATTTTTTGCATTGTTGGGAGTTTTTGACTGCAACAATAATAATTTAGCACGAATTTGGCTTCCCAACATCTGAGATAGCTCTCACCATCTTTGATCACAGCAGGTAAATGATTTTGTCCAGGCATCATAAAATCAAAATGCTAAAAGTCAAACACAGGTTAAGAAAGCCAGGCAAAGACTGTACCATCTGCGACAGCTGAGGAAATTCAGGGTCTCACCAGCTATCCTGAAAACTTTCTATTCTGGGGCCATAGAAAGCGTACTGACTCAGTGCATCTCAGTGTGGTATGGAAATTCCTCAAACCAGGACTGCAAAGCTCTACAGAGAGTCGTGCGCTTAGCTGAGTGCATCTCAGGGTCTGCTCTCCCCTCTCTGCAGGACATCTACCTCAAACGCTGCAAAAGCAGAGCTGCTAAAATCATCAAAGACTCAACTCACCCCGGTAACCATCTTTTCTGTTTACTGCCATCTGGCAAGCGCTTCAGGAGCATGATGGGCAAAAAACCCAAAGACTGAGGAGGAGCTTCTTCCTCAGGCCATCAGGCTCTAAACACAAACCCAGCTCTTAAACATTCACAAGACTCATTGTTAACTGTAAATATTCTCAAATATTGCTGCTTATGTACAATACCCTGAACAACCCGTCTGCACATCCCTCATATTCACATTACTATTTTTAAGTCCCAGTCACTGTTTTTTTGCACATCTTATTGTTTTTTTGCACATCTTATTGTTTTTTGCACATCTTATTGTTTTGCTCATCTTATTGTTTTGCACTTTTTATTTCATTGCACATTTTACTCTTATTTCTCTTCTTTTACCATATATATGCTCTCGTGTTGTGTTACTTTATATAATTTATTATTTTTATTATTTTGCACTGTCCAATGAGCAGACCTGATTCGATTATATTTCACTTCTAATTATACACTGTATAATTTATTATGTGACGAATAAAGAAACCTTGAACCTTGAACCTTGTGTTACAGCATTCATCGGATCTTGCTCTTTAAACTCACGCTCCGTGTGCGCGTGCATCCATGTTGTAACAACAACATTCTAATGTCTGATTGGCTGTTAGGTAGCATTTAACTCTGAGACAGCTATGAGATCGGCAGAGAGACTTACAAATTCACGAAAAAAAAACCAGAGATGAACATTCCAACTGATTTTGTAGTTCAACAATATTTAATGCAAGAGTATTATTCTGTGTTACAGGTATTTACAGATGATCTAAGGAACCAGAATCTGGAAGAACAGCAGCAGCAGTATATATTCCTACTTTTAAAATAAAAATGGCAAAAAGATTATCAGATCATTTGTCAGTTTTTACTACTGAATTATTAGTTATCATACTAGCTCTACAGTGGATCGAAGAAGTTCAACCAGAAAGAACTGTGTAGTGACTCAATGGCTGCGCTCAGTAGTCTACTAAGTGGTAAATCTGAAGCTAGGCAAGATTTAGTATTTGAAGTTTTACTAAATTTGTTTAGAATAAGGCAGTTAAGGATAGAGGTAAATTTCCTCTGGGTTCCTGCACATGTGTGTGTGGATGGAAATGAGGGAGTAGACTTGCTAGCTAAGAAAGCATTAAATCATACACAAATAGAAATTAAGTTGGGTTTAAGTAAAGCTGAATTCAAGAGAGTGATATCAGTTGAAGTAAATAAGAAATGGCAACATTTATGGAATAGTGAGTCTAAAGGAAGACATCTTTTTCAGATTCAGGAGTATGTTGGAAATGAGAGAAAAATATATGGAAATAGGAAGGAAGATGTCATTATTGCAAGACTAAGAATTGGACATACAGCATTAAATCATAGTCTTTATAAAACAGGTAAGCATGAATCGGGAAAGTGTGACAAATGTGGACAGTTAGAAACAGTGATGCATATTCTTTTTGAGTATTCTGCATATGAAAGGGAGAGGGTTCAATTAATGCAATAATTAGGAAGGATCGGAGTTGATAATATTTCTTTAAAAGTATTGTTAGGAAACGGGTCAAGGCTATCAAGAGTACATTAAATATTATTTAAATACCTGAAAAACACAGGAATCATAGATAGAATCTAGTTTTTATTATTATTTTTTTAAATCGCCATAAAAAGACCAGAAGAAGGAAGAGATCGGCAGAGAACTCCCCTCCGTATGTCGTCTCGTCGATTAATTGTATATACAGCTGGACAAGTTACGCGTGATAAATACAAGGTGTGGCGTGTGAGCGTGTGACCTGGTTGCAGCACATAATGATACAGGGTCAGTGTCGCGCGCAGTGGAGAATGCGTGTGACGTCACTGCCAGAGGAAGCGCAGGTGAGTCGACGCAGCAGGTGACTTCAGCTTTCATATTTCTCCCCAAGGACGTCTGTTGTTTGATATGCGTTTATATCTTTATTTTTAATCAAAAGAAGTGGTTTCGTTGCATGTGTGTTAACATAAGACTAAGGTGTGTATTTGAGTGAACTCTCAGGATCGTTCAGCTGAATGATTAGTTTGAGTAAGTGTTGTAGATCTCGTTCTTCATCATGGATGAGACACAAACACCCCGAGATCACGAGCTTTCTCCGGGATACAGGTAATTTACATACATACTATATTAACCATAAAACAAAAAAAAGAGACATCAGAAAATTCATTTATTGCTATTCCGATCTTATTAGAACACAAATAATACAAATTCGTGATTTTATGTATTTTTTTATAGCTACATTTTTAAAAACATTTGTTGTCAAATCATGTTTAAACAATAATGTATAATTATGAATATATTAGCCTACTGTCTCATATTTGATACACACATTTCTACCGCCTATACATTATTAATATAATCAAAGTTTTGCTGATAAACCTGTTGTATCTACTTCATGCTCTCTGGTTGATAGTTCATGCTTTATTTTGATCAAGTAAAGTATTTTAGTTGTGAAATCTTTCACGATGTTATGTACATGTTCATCTATATTGTGTAAATGTAAGAATAAGTTATATTGTTAGTAATAATTTAAGATGACTCTCAATCTCTCAAATCACTGAATTGCATATGAGCTATAAAAACCTGATGTATGAAATATGATACTAAACAAAAACACAAGCTCTATATATTTTGTACATTTGTATTCATAAGTTTGCATGTGTTTTTGTTGAGAATCTAATTTCATAGATACATATTTACAGTATTCAACATTTGAAGTGGATCAAAAAAGTTCATCAAAGTTGTCCTAAGACAAGAAAACTTAGATGAAAGGTTGGTGTGTGTGTGTGTGTGTGTGTGTGTGTGTGTGTGTGTGTGTGTGTGTGGTGTGTGTGTGTTGTGTGTGTGTGTGTGTGTGTGTGTGTGGGTGTGTGTGTGTGTGGTGTGTGTGTGTGTGTGGGTGTGTGTGTGTGTGTGTGTGTTGTGTGTGGGTGTGTGTGTGTGTGTGTGTGTGTTGTGATGTGTGTGTGTGTGTGAGATGAAAAATATCCATGTTATGCTCAACTAAAATCAGTATTGCTAACGAAATGAATAAACAATAATTTAAGAGTTTGAAGTATTGAACCGATTTTCTGAAATAGGCTACAAAGTCTAAAGTCTAAAGCAGGCCACACCGCTACAGAGTTTAGCTCCAAGCTTAAGTAAACACACCTGATCCAGCTAAACAGGTCCTTCAGGCTTATCTGAAAATTGATGTGTTTTCAACTCCTCCTGGGACGTTCATACTTACGAGTTGAGAAGTCATAATTATGGCATCAGGTGTGTTCAAGTCAGTTTTGTCGGAACAAGATAGCGATTTAACGTTTCTACATAAAATGCAATGATTTTTTTTTAACTCTACATCTACAAAATGATGAATAAATCATGTGCACCATTGTGTTTTTACTGTTTTAAATCAGTTTATGAAGGTGATGTGAACTGAATCATGACATATTCTATAGTAATTGTACAGTAATATAATATTTTGTATTTGTACTTATGCTTTTATTTTACATTACAAAAAATATATATATAATTTACCATTAATAGAGACACCGTATATCTATAGTCTTTAGCTGCGTCCATTGCATCTGATATGTTTTCTTACTGATACGCCCTCAACTCAGAAACTCAGGGCTTAAAGGACATTTTGAGTTTCCCACTCGTAATAAAGACTTTCTGGCGTTCATGTGTGTTGAACTCATAAATACGATCTCTCCGACATGACTTGAACAGGATTGAAACTAAACTCTGCAGAGCTGTGGCCCTCCAGGAACTGAGTCTGACGCCCCTGGACTATATATGTCTATATGTCAAAAATATCTTGGTTTATAGCCCTAAAAGTGTGTCGAATCCCCTGAGATACAAACATGTACAGGCAGATTATGAAAAATGCAAACATTTAATTAATATCAACATAAACATAATAAGCTAACACTTAACAACAGCCTTTTAAAAGTCCCCTGCAAAAATCTGAAATACATCAACTTTTATATGAGGTAGTATTTTCCCACAACAGGTGGCCGTGATGTTTTAAATGGGGCCTGTGAGCGAAACAAAGAATGAACAAAGTCAACAGATCTAAATATTCACCAAAAAAACACCTTTTATTTAAAACAAAAAGTCCATAGAACCTCCGTATGAGGGGATTTTTTAAAATATATATATATTTTTTTCCTTTATTAAAATGAATGTCAGCATTAAATCTGTTCAGCAGAAAGATCAGAGCCAGAGCTGTGTGTCATATTTATATTGTGTTTTTGTTTTAGATTATGTTTACATGTTATTATGGTATGTGTATTAGTTATAATGGCAGATAGTCTATAAAAGAGCTTTAGTTGATGTATTCTGTATCAACATAGTGAAAATGAAAATACCATATATTTGATTAAAATCAAAAGTTAATATTAATACAGTAATTGAAAGGATTGTTTGTTATAGTTCAGTTGATCAGAAGAGATCAGAAGCAGAGACCAGCTGTGTGTTTATGAAGAGTGACGAGTCTATAGCTCATCCACAACATCTCAGGTACAATATTTCATTAACAGACAGAATTGAAATATTTGTTATGTTGTTTTATCATGTGATTATTTAATCTGATATTTTAACACTTGCTCACACACTCTCTGTTATAGTTCAGTTCATCAGAAGAAATCAGAAGCAGAGCCCAGCTGTGTGTCTATGAGGAGTGATGCTTCTTTGGATCATCTAATTGATTTTAAGATTGATGAGACAAGGTTTAACCTCAAATAGTAAATTGTTTTGTAAAAAATATGATTTTTGATATAGTAAGATATTTTAAATTAAAATGTCTTAATTATACAGCACTATAGTAAATAAATATAAGCAGAATTTGTCTGGCTGATGAAAAATGTAATGAAAACATAGCAGATATAGAGCACAGAGTAGAAATTGTTTTGTAAAAGATATGATCATCACTGTACACTGTAGCTAAGCAGATTGAGCCTGGTCAGTACCTGGATGGGAGACCTCTGAGAAAAACTAGGTTGCTGCTGGAAGAGGTGTTAGTGAGGCCAGCAGGGGGTGCTCACCCTGTGGTCTGTTTGGGTCCTAACGCCCCAGTGTAGTGATGGGGACACTATACTGTCAACCAGCACCGTCTTTCGGATGAGACGTTACACGAGGTCCTGACTCTCTGTGGTCATTAAAAATCCATGGCACTTCTCGTAAAGAGTAGGGTGTAACCCCGGTGTCCTGGCCAAATTCCACCACTGGCCTTGTCAATAATGGCCTCCTAATAATCCCCATCCACTTGATTGGCTCTATCTCTCTCTCCTCTCCATGTAGCTGGTGTGTGGTGAGCGCACTGGCGCCGTTGTCCTGTGGCAGCCGTCGCATCATCCAAGTGGATGCTGCACACTGGTGGTGGTTGAGAGAGACCCCCCACATGATTGTAAAGTGCTTTGGGTGTACAACAATACACAAAAAGCGCTATATAAATGCATCATTCATCATAGTAAGATTTTTTTTAATTAAACTGTCATCATTTTACAGCACTATAATAAATAAATATGAGCAGAAGTCTGGCTGAGAAATGTAATGAAAACAAGCAGATATAGAGCACAGAGTAGTATTGTTTATTTACATTTATGTAAATTGTATTTAATTTTTACAGCTTTGAGCTTGAGAGGGTTCATTTTTTTTTAAAGTCACAACTGTTATAAAGGTAAATGGAAAAATTTCACCAATGTCAGAGTATGTGATTCTTGATTCAAGGTCAATCCTGCAACACAGATCAGTAACAAAACCCGTCTGTAAGAAATATGACCAGTCTATGAATCAACCACAAGACAGGCACGTATCCTGGTGCAAGGTAAACTGTGGGATTTTTAATGCGATACATCATCACACATTACTCAAATACATCATTAATAACTGACACATTTCATAAACCCTATGATATGTTCTAAACACATTTTGCTCTGTACATTTACCTCTGTAGCTCATGTAATAATGTGGTATTTAAATTTTCCAGGCATGAAAGTCCTCAACACGTTCAGATCAAATCTGATGAAGAAGTTTGAGCGTCTGTATGAGGGAACATGCGACGCAGGGAAACCCAACACTCCTGAATGAGATCTACACAGAGCTCTACATCACAGAGAGTGAGAGTGGAGAGATCAGTAATGAACATGAGGTGAGACAGATTGAGACACAATCCAGGAGAGCTGCAACAGAGGACACAGCCATCAAATGCAATCACATTTTTACACCTTTACCTGGACAAGACAAAGACATCAGAACTGTGCTGACAAAGGGAGTCGCTGGCATTGGAAAAACAGTCTCTGTGCAGAAGTTCATCCTGGACTGGGCTGAAGGGAAAGAGAATCAGGACGTCCAGCTCATATTTCCACTGCCTTTCAGAGAAATCAATCTGATGAAGGACAAAACACTCAGTCTTTCAGATCTTCTTCATGTCTTTTTCCCTGAAACTAAAGAAATGGAAATATCCAGTGATGAATATAAAGTGTTGTTCATCTTTGATGGTCTGGATGAGTGTCGTCTGTCTCTGGATTTTCAGAGTGATGTGAGGTTGTGTGATGTAAGTGAATCAGCCTCAGTGGATGTGCTGCTGATGAACCTCATTGTGGGGAATCTGCTTCCCTCTGCTCTCATCTGGATCACCTCCAGACCAGCAGCAGCTGATCTCGTCCCCTCTGAGTGTGTCCATCGAGTGACAGAGGTACGAGGCTTCAATGAGCCACAGAAGCAGGAATACTTCAGGAAGAGAATCAGTGATCAGAGTCTGGCCAATACAATCATCTCACACCTGAAGTCATCAAGGAGCCTCTACATCATGTGCCACATCCCAGTGTTCTGCTGGATCTCAGCCGCTGTTCTGGAGAAGATGTTGAGTCGAGCAGAGAGTGGAGAGATTCCCAAGACTCTCACTCAAATGTACACACGCTTCCTGATCCTTCAGACCGACATCAAACGTGAGAAGGACTATGAAAAGGTGACAGATGAAGACATGATCCTCAAACTGGGGAAAGTGGCTTTCCAGCAGCTTGTGAAAGGCAACCTGATCTTCTATGAGGAAGACCTGAGAGAGTGTGGCATTGATGTGACAGAAGCATCAGTGTACTCAGGATTGTGCACTCAGATCTTCAGAGAGGAGTTTGGCTTGTATCAGGGGAAAGTCTTCTGCTTTGTTCATCTGAGCATTCAGGAACATCTAGCAGCTCTATATGTGCACCTCTCCTGGACAAACCACAACAGAGATGTGTTTGAGTCAATCACCAAACAGAGATTATGGTCTAAAGTGAAGAAACAGTTTCAACATGTTTCATTCTCTGAGCTGCATCAGAGAGCTGTGGATGAGGCTCTACGGAGTAAAAATGGACATCTGGATCTTTTCCTGCGGTTCCTTCTGGGTTTGTCAGTGGAGTCTCATCAGATGCTTCTTCGACAAATAATGACGCTGAAAAGAAGAAGATCTGACAGCAATGAGAAAACAGTTGAGTACATCAAGAAGAAGATCAGGACCATTGACTCTCCAGAGAAATCCATCAATCTGTTCCACTGTCTGAATGAACTGGGTGATCGTTCACTAGTGGAGGAAATACAGCGGTATCTGAAATCTGGAAATTTAAGTAAAGCTGAACTCTCTTCATCTCAGTGGTCCGCTTTAGTTTTTGTGTTGTTGACATCAGAAGAGGAACTGAATGAGTTTTGTCTTGATAAATTTGTTAAAGGAAATAATGATCCTGAAAATATGAAAGTCCTTCAGAAGCTGCTGCCTGTGATTAAAGAATCCAGATCAGTTCAGTAAGTATCACTGAGAACAATCACTTCACTGTTAAAACATTAAGAAAATCAAAGTTAAAAGCTCATATAATAATAATAATAATAATGCATTTTATTTATAGGTGCCTTTCTTGATACTCAATGTCACCGTACATCATAAACAAAACAATAAAGACAATAAGACACAATACAATTAAAAACACAATGCAATTATGATCAAAGGGAGTAAGCTATGCTGAACAGACGGGTTTTGAGTTTGGATTTAAAATGTGGGAGAGAGTCAGTGTTACGAAGGTCAGAAGGGAGTGAGTTCCAAAGCTGGGGAACAGAGATAGTAACAAGGCGAACAGCGGGAACAGTGAGATGAATGGAAGAAGAGGATCTGAGAGTACAAACGGGTGTAGTAATATGGAGAAGGTCAAGAAGATATGGAGGTGCAAGATTATGAATGGTTTTAAAAGTGAGAATTACTTTATAGTTAATACGGTAAGTAATAGGGAGCCAATGAAGCTGATGTAAAATGGGTGTGATGTGATGTATAGAGGGGGTGCAAGTGATCATACGGGCAGCTGAGTTTTTAACCAGTTGTAACTTATGGAGGGTTTTATGTGGGAGGCCAATCAGAAGCGAATTGCAATAGTCTAAACAAGAGGTAACAAGACTATGAACGAGAATGGCAGTGGAGTAAAGTGTGAGAGAAGGACGTAAACGGTAGATGTTTCAAAGGTGAAAGTAAGCAGACCGGGTAACATTATTAACATGGGTGGTGAAAGAGAGGGTCCTATCGTAGATGACACCCAGACTCTTAACCCGAAGGGAGGGGGAAATGAAGGAATTATAAATGGGAACAGAAAAATTCTGAGGTTTATTTAATCTAGATCGTGTGCTTATAAGAAGCAGTTCTGTTTTATTGCCATTTAATTTGTGGAAGTTTGAAGTGAACCATGATTTTATGTCAAGGAGACAATTGGTGAGGGAGGATGGTGGGAGTTTGGAGTTGGGTTTGGTAGAAAGGTAGAGCTGGGTTTCATCTGTGTAGCAATGGAAATGAACCTGATGTTAGCAAAAGATATAACCGCGAGGAAGAAGGTAGATGATAAACAGCAGGGGCCCTAGGACAGAGCCCTGGGGCACACCTGTGGTGACAGGGACTGGATCAGAGGTCAATTATTTTAATTGAATGAATTGAGTGCGGTCAGAGAGGTATGAATGGAACCATTTAAGGGGTGTGTTAATGATACCAATAGAAGAAAGTCTGTCAAGAAGAATAATATGTGAAATCGTGTGAAAGGCCGCACTGAAATCAAGCAGAAGAAAAATGGATAGTAAACCAGAGTCAGCCGCTAGAAGGAGGACATTAGTGATTTTAAGGAGTGCTGTTTCTGTGCTGCGGAGGGAACGGAAACCAGACTGGAATTGTTCATGTAAATTATTGCAGGAAAGATGGGTATGGAGTTGAGCAGCAACTATTTTTTCAAGAATTTTGGAGATGAATGGAAGATTTGAAATAGGACAAAAATTATCAAGATTGTTGGAATCTTAACCAGGTTTCTTGAGAATTGGAGTTACAGCAGCTGTTTTAAAGGAAAAAGGAACAATTCCAGTGGTAAGGGCAGAGTGAATGATATCTGTGATGAAAGGGGACAGAGTTAATGGAACAAAACAGCAGAATACTTGACAACAAACTTTTTAAGACAACGATTAAAGTCTACAAGATGGTTATTAATTATAATTTTGTTATTTATATTTTGAGTTTTGACATTTTACAGAAGGGACTCTTGTATGAAAATACATTATTTTTAAACATGTTAAACCAGATAGAAGTTGAATTACATTAATTAAATGCTTACTCCATTACAATAGTTACATTCAGTTACACAATTAATTGATAAATGTTGATTTAATCCAGTCTTAACATTTGTGTGTGCACGTGCGTGCGTGCGTGTAATTTTGCACATAAAACTTGGATAATTTAGAGTAAATTTAAATATATACTTAAATATAGCCTGTTGTAGTTCATTGCAGCAAGTTTTTTTATACGTATTTGATAGTGTTTCACGTGTATGATTTTCATCTCTCCACAGGTTGAGGGATTGTGGCGTCACAGATGAAGGTTGTGCTGCTCTGGCTTCAGCTCTGAGATCAAACCCCTCACACCTGAGAGAACTGGATCTGTCATTTAATAAACTAGGAGATTCAGTGAAGCTGCTTTTTGCTGGACTGGAGGATCCTCACTGTAAACTGGAGAAACTGAGGTAAGATCATACAGGTGCATCTCAATAAATTAGAATGTCGTGGAAAAGTTCATTTATTTAAGTAATTCAACTCAAATTGTGAAACTCGTGTATTAAATAAATTAAATGCACACAGACTGAAGTAGTTTAAGTCTTTGGTTCTTTTAATTGTTACAATTTAGGCTTACATTTAACAAAACCCCACCAATTCACTACTGTATATGTGTTGGGAAGGTTACTTTGGAAATGTAATAGGTTACAATACTTACCCTACTTAAAATGTAATAAGTAGGTAACTTTTCAATTACTTTATAAAAGTAAAGCTCATTTGATTACTTTTGCTTTAATTAATATTTTCTATTAATCATTTCCAAACATGCCTCAATTCGGCACTAAAACTGTGTCTCTCGCATGAATTAAGATTATAATATTTTAATTTTAAAGGTGATCAAAATATCTTAATCTGTTTGTGGGTGTGTGGACACAACCACCCTACAATGGTAAAAATTCATCTTTTTGATCAAAAGCCTACCAACGAATTTTGATTTTGTAACAACTCTCTCCGTCCTCAATACCACGGAGGTGAGACTGCAAGGCACCGAACCCCCAACTGCTCCCCGGGGGGCCTCATAGAAGGCTATTTGTGTATTTGTTCCTCTGTGTGTGTGCACAGAAACCTGGATGTCTGCAATCACTTCACTTTCACTAAATTAGGTTCCACAAATCATTTTACTCCAGACTCTTTCTGAGCCATCAAGCTCATGGGGTTCTCTGTGCATCGTTTGCTCTTCCACAGAAGAGAGGGGCAGAACTCATTAACATGAAAGAGCACCGAAACGAGTCTGTGTTCTTTTACAACCCACCGGACCATTTCAAGAAAAGCATACCAACTTGAGGTGGTCCCTTTGGGCATCTGTTTTTAAAATCTTTATTAAATACAATTTAAATCAACTTGTTTAATAGTTGTATTGATTTTAAAATTAAATATTTGAAAGGAACCTACACTCGATTAAATCCTTAGGAATATAAGACTGCTGATATAAATTTCCATTGGTGCCTGATCTGCAATTTATGAAAGAAATTTCATATGTGTGTTAAAAATCTTCTCTGTCGACCATTCTGGCTACCTTTATTTTGAATTAAATTACGTAATTCCGTTACATGAATTTACAGATATGTACTCAATACTTGATCCTTTTGCTTTATACTGCCTCATCGGCGTGGCATGGAGGTGATCAGTTTGTGGGTGCTCTCATACCAACGAGAAACAAGGGACTTTAGACAGAAACCTTCCTATGGTTCCTCAAGCCATGGGGTTCTCTGTGCACGTTTGGACAGACGAAAGAGCAGGGAAAAGTAGAGGTGGGGGCACTCAAACAACTTGGAAAAGGAACTACACTCGTATCCTTCTGCTCCCCTGGAATATATGCTTCTCTGTCGACCATTCTGTGAGGGAATTTACAGAAAACTGTTTAGATTCCTCCTCACACCCAAAAGGAACTGTATGGGAATATAAGTGAGCAGAAAACTGCACACCCAAATGCGGCGTTTGTTGTTACGGGGGACTTTAACAAAGCCAACATCAGAACAATAGCTCCAAAATACTTACAACACATCACCATGCGTGGTGATCATGTACTGGACCACTGCTACTCTCCTTTCCGGGATGCCTACAAATCCCCCGCCCACCTTTCGGCAAATCGGATCACTCCTGCCTGCTTATAGGCAGAAACTGAAATGAGAAGCACCCACTCTCAGGACAATTCAATGCAGGTCGGACCAATCGGACTCTATACTACAGGACTGTTTTGATCACGTGGACTGGGACATGTTCTGATGACGACATAGATGCATATTCAAATACTGTAACGTGTTTCATCAGGAAGTGTGTAGACCAGTGCTTCCCAAACCTGTCCTGGAGGACCCCCTGCCCTGCACATTTTGTATGTCTCCCTAATCAGACACACCCAATTTAGTTATTGCAGTCTCTACTAACAAACTGATGAGTGGAATCAGGTGTGTTAGATAAGGGAGACATACAAAAGGTGCAGGGCAGGGGGGCCTACAGGACAGGTTTGGGAAGCACTGGTGTAGACGACGTAGTACCGACAAAAAAAATCTGCATCTACCCCAACAAAAAAAGGTAGATTAACAGCGATGTTCGAGCATGCCTTGTCAGCACGGACATCTGCATTTAAATCCGGAAACATTGACGATCGAAAACAAGCCAGTTACGATCTCAGGAAATCCATCAAAGCCACCAAATGACAATATAAACCAAAGTTGAAGAACAATTCAACACCATCAATGCAAGAAGCATGTGGTAGGGCATCAACAACATCACATGTTTTAAAGGGAATAAACCTGCTACTGTGAACATTGCCGCCTCTCTACAGGTTCAAGGTTCAAGGTTTCGTTTATTCGTCACATACTCAATTATACAGAATATAATCAGTAGTGTAATGTAAATCAGGTCAGGTCCGCTCAATGGACAGTGCAAAAAAGTAACAACACAAGAGAATATATATAAATATAGGTAAAAATTAAAATAATAAGAGACAATAAAGAGTAAAAATGTGCAATAAAATAAAATGTGCAAAACAGTATACTGAGGACTTAATAAATAGTAATATAAACACAGATGTGCAAGAGGAATGTGCAAACAGGTTGTACCGGGTATATACATGTAGCAGCAATACGGATGATGAGAATAGTGAATGTATTACAGTTAATAAATTGAGTCATGTAAATGTTATGAAACTGAGTTTGTGTTAAGGAGCCTGATGGCCTGAGGGAAGAAGCTCCTCCTCAGTCTCTCAGTTTTTGCCATCATGCTCCTGAAGCGCTTGCCAGATGGCAGTAAAATGAAGAGACGGTTACCGGGGTGATTTGAGTCCTTGATGATTTTAGCAGCTCTGCTTTTGCAGCGTTTGAGGTAGATGTCCTGCAGAGAGGGGAGAGCAGACCCTGAGATGCGTTCAGCTAAGCGCACCACTCTCTGCAGAGCTTTGCAGTCCTGATTTGTGGCGTTACTATACCACACTGAGATGCACTGAGTCAGTACACTTTCCATGGCCCCTGAATATAACGTTTTCAGGATAGCTGGTGAGACCCTGAATTTCCTCAGCTGTCGCAGATGGTACAGTCTTTGCCTGGCTTTCTTGACCTGTGTTTGAATGTGTGCAGTCCAAGTCAGGTCCTCGGAGATGTTTACACTGAGGTACTTGAAGCTGCTCACCCTCTCCACAGGGGTCCCACTGATCATAAGAGGAGTGTAGGGCCCCTGCTGTCTCTTCCTGAAGTCCACGATCAGCTCTTTAGTTTTGCTCACGTTCAGAGAGAGACAGTTGTCCTGGCACCATGATGTAAGTCTCTCTACCTCATCCAAGTATGCGGTCTCATCATTGTTGGTAATGAGGCCCAGAACCACAGTATCATCAGCAAATTTAACAATAGAAGTGGAGCTGTAAGAGGACACACAGTTGTGTGTGTAGAGAGAGTAGAGCAGGGGACTCAGGACACAACCCTGTGGGGCTCCTACGTTCAGGGTGATGGAGTTTGAGGTGAATTGGCCCATTTTCACCACTTGAGGTCTGCCGGTGAGGAAATCTTGAATCCAGTCACAAAGTGAAGAGTTTAGGCCGAGGTCTGAGAGTTTAACAGCTAGCTTGATGGGGACTATAGTATTGAAAGCTGAGCTATAGTCGATGAATAGCAGCCTTACATAGTTGCCATTTTTGCTGTCAATGTGTGTGAGGGAAGACTGCAGGACCTGAGAGATGGCATCATCAGTAGACCTATTTGGGCGATTGGCAAACTGAAGAGGGTCCAAAGTAGCAGGGATGGAGGAGCATATGTGGTTCTTTAAAAGTCTCTCAAAAACCTTCATGACTATTGATGTGAGGGCAACTGGACGATAGTCATTCAGGCAAGAGGGTTTACTGTTCTTAGGCACAGGGATGATGACAGATTTTTTAAAGGAGGTGGGAACCACAGAGGTAGCAAGGGACTCATTAAAGATTGAAGTAAACAAACCAGCGGTCACTCTCTTTAGTTCCCTCCGAACCTTGTCCTCCGACACGGTGAAAACATGATCGCTGCTCTGTCTGCTGCTTCCTGACGCGCTGATCGGCAGAGTCGCGCTGCCGCCATTGCATTTCAAAGCGGCCGTAGAAGGTGTTTAACTCTTCGGCCAGCAACGGATCTGCTCTCACCTCCGCGGAGGATTTATTTCCAGAGGAACAGATGGTCTTCAGTCCCTGCCACATGCGTCGAGAGTCATTGAGCTGAAAATGTGACTCAATTCTCTCCCTGTATCGGAGTTTAGCGGCTTTTACTGCACGCCGGAGAGCATAGCACGATGCTTTGTACTCGTTCATGTTTCCCGACAGAAGACCGGCGTTATATGCGGCAGTGCGATGGTTAACCGCATCACGGATTGTTTTGTCCACCCACGGTTTCTGGTTGGAGAATGTCCTTATAGTTACAGTCTCAGTGGCTTGCTTGGTTAGCGTGTTGACAAAGCTTAATGCAACATCCGTGAACTCGCTGACGTCAGATGAACTCGCCCGGAACATGTCCCAGTCGACGTCATCAAGAGCCGCCTGTAGCATAGCTTCAGAGTGGGAGGACCAGCGCATCACTTCCCTCTCCATCGGGGGTTCCTGAACGATCCTTTGTTTATATTCCGGTGTGAGGAAAATGGCGGCATGGTCCGATTTGCCAAAAGCCGGCAGGGAACGAGTTTTGTAGGCATTCTTAAACTGAGTGTAGCAATGATCCAGTGTATTTGGTCCTCTAGTAGGACAGGATACATGTTGATGAAAGTTCGGCATGACTTGCCTGAGGTTGGCTTTGTTAAAGTCATCCGCGATGATAGAGGCAGCGTCAGGGTGTTTGTTGATGTAGCCGCTGAGCTCATCGTGGAGTTTGGACAAAGCCAAGCTAGTGTCTGCCTGTGGTGGAATGTAAACAACAGTAATGACGATCGATGAAAACTCCCGGGGCAGATAGAATAGGCGGCAGATAATGGATAGATGTTCCAGATGAGGCGAGCAGGAGCGCGACAGAATGGAGATATTCCTGGGGTCACACCATTTCTTGTTAATCATGAAACACACTCCACCACCTTTGGTTTTACCGGCCTCGGCTGTTCTGTCCATCCGTAAAACAGAGAAGTTATCAGACGGGGTTACAGCGGTGTCCGGGACCGAGGACCGTGAGCCATGACCGTGAGCCATGTTTCAGTCAAACAAAGGATGTTACAGTCCCTTATGTCCCGTTGGAAACTTATCCTGGCTCTAAGATCGTCCATCTTATTCTCCAAGGATTGGACATTAGCGAGCAGAATACTTGGTAGAGGAGGACTGTGAGCCCTTTTCCTCAGTCTGTTGTGGATTCCAGCACGTTTCCGCGGTGTTTCTTTCGCCTCCTGGGATTATTCAGGTGGCCTTTGTTCTCCTCGGTGTTCCGAAGTATCTCCAATGGCCACGTTGGATTCGTGGATAAAGTGTCCTGAAGCAGGTTAGTGTAGCGATGTCCAAAAGTGTTCTTTTGTCGTAAATAATCAGTGCAGACATTATATGTGTAAAAAGAGAAAGTAAAAATATGTAAAAAAGTAGATAAAAGCACATTCTGAGCGGAGCTAACTTACAGCCGACTGAACACAGCAGCGCCATAGTTAACAACTATGGCGAGCAACAGGACAAGCTTAATCATTTTTATGCTCGTTTCGAGGCTCACAACACCGTCCATGCAGAGAGTGCTCCCGCGGCTTCTGCAGAAGAGGTGACTGCACTCTCCATTTCTGTCGCGGATGTAACCCGATCCTTCCGACGGGTGAATATCCACAAGGCTGTGGGTACGGATGGCATCCCATGCCGTGTGCTCAGAGCAATGCGCATTCCAACTAGCTGGGGTTTTTACAGACATTTTAAACCTTTCCCTCTCTCTGTCTGTGGTTCCCTCATGCTTCAAAAAATCTACCATTGTGCCCATACCAAAGAAAAATAAAATCACATGCTTGCATGACTGGAGGCCCGCTGCTCTGACACCCATCTTCAGCAAGTGTTTTGAGAAACTCATCAGAGACTACATCTGCACTGTGCTGCCTGCCTCACTGGATCCGCTACAATTTGCATATCCACAGACGATGCTATTGCCTTCACCCTGCACACTGCTCTCTCCCACCTGGAAAACAAGAACACGTATGTGAGAATGCTGTTTGTGGACTACAGCTCAGCATTTAACACCATAATGCTTGCGAAGCTCCAGACTCCACACTGGTTGCAAAGCTCCAGACTCTGGGACTAAACAGATCTCTGTGCAGCTGGATCCTGGTCTTCCTGACAGGCAGAAGTCAGGTGGTCAGAATGGGCAACAATACATTATCTCCCCTGGTCCTCAATACTGGTGCTCCTCAGGGCTGCGTCCTCATCCCACTCCTGTACTCATGACTGTACAGCCACACACAGCTCCAATGTTATCGTCAAAGTTGCTGATGACACAACGGTGATAAGCCTGATCACCAACAATGATGAGACGGACTACAGAGAGAGGAGGTGAGTACCCTGACTAAATGGTGCCGGGAGAAACACCTCTCACTCAACATCGACAAGACTAAGGAGCTGGTGGTGGATTTCAAGAGACAGAGCAGAGAACACACACCCATCACCATCGACAAGACACCTGTGGAGCGGGTGAGCAGCTTTAAGTTCCTCGGCATTCACATCACTGAGGATCTCACATGGTCTGCTCACACAGATGCAGTGCTGAAGAAGGCACATCAGTGCCTCTTCTTCCTGAGACGGCTAAGGAAGTTTGGAACGAGCCCCAGCATCCTCAGATCCTTCTACTCCTGCACTGTGGAGACTGGAGAGCATCCTGACTGGCTGCATCACTGCCTGGTTTGGAAACAACACCGCCGGCAAACGCAAAGCTCTGCAAAGAGTCGTGCGAACTGCCCGCCACATTGTTGGAGGTGAGCTTCCCTCCCTCCAGGACATCTACACCAGGCGGTGTATAAGGAAAGCCCGGAGGATCATCAAGGACTCCAGCCACCCGTCCCACAGTCTGCTCTCTCTGCTGCCCTCAGGAAGATGTCTCCGCAGCATCCGATCCCGCGCTAGTGTAACGGATGTATGCCAGTAAGGGCTGTGTGTAAACCTCACTCTCCTGACCTCAAAAAAAGAGGCGCTCTAGTGACTGACGCTAGAGGCTGTAGCCTTTGGCGTTCCTTGTTAGAGTGCCCGCCTCCTGCACCGGAATCCCGGGTTCGAGACCCGCTTGGAACACGAACGAGTTGTGGTGGTGTGGACCTGGGGGGGTTACATTGGTGCCGTGACCAGGACGGGAGTGAGGTTTAGGGGGGTGAGTGTAACGGATGTATGCCAGTAAGGGCTGTGTGTAAACCTCACTCACCCTGACCTCAAAAAAGAGGCGCTCTAGTGACTGACGTTAGAGGCTGTAGCCTTTGGCGTTCCTTGTTAGAGCGCCCGCCTCCCGCACCGGAATCCTGGGTTCGAGACCCGCTTGGAACACGAACGAGTTGAGGTGGTATGGACCCGGGAGGGGGTGTAACACTAGCCAACTGAGGGATAGCTCTTTTTCTCAGGCTGTCAGAACTAATACACCCTACAGCATACTCCCACTTTACAGTATACCATGCACTGCACTTTATCTTTAACACAGTTCAACTGGACTACACGCACACACTGCACTAACACAACAATCTATCTGCTATCACTGGATACCATCCAATGCATATCCATGACATTGCATATCCAGCTTATGTATAAAATGTTGCACCTTCACATAGTATTGTGTGTATATATGTGTACTTAATGTAGAATGTGTACATACGGCGTATAATGTGTATTGATAACTGTAAGTATTTATGTAAGTAAATGTATGTGTATTTTGCACCTTCTCATTTGTTTAAGGCTGTAAGTATGTACTGTCTATATGTAAATTGTTTGTGCACTGTCTGGAGCACGCTCAAGAATTTCACTCACCAAGTGCTGTGACAATAAAAGTGATTTGATTTGATTTGTTTACAGTGCACATAACCTTTCAGAAAAAATAACTAAATTAACCAGTCACATACTGTATGTGGGAGAGTAAGGACAGTGGGCTTCGCTTTTGACACCAACCCGAGTACAAGCTCAGAGATGTTTATTTTAAAAAAACAAATCTTCAAAAAAATTGAAATAAAGTCTCAGACAGGTATTTGAAAGTGTAAATAAAGTACCTAATGGTTATTTAATAGGTCTTCTGATTGATCAAGCTGGCAGATCAGTCATGAGCAGCTCATAGTTTTTAACCATTATCAAAACTGTGGCTCTCTTCATGGAGCTTCACAGGTTAAATACGGTTAGGGTTAGGGTTAGGAGGAGGTGTAGGAGTGCGCTTGAGAGAGAGTGATAAGTAGGGTCCCAATAAGGCTGCATCCACTTAGGATTGGGATAAATATAATCATATACAGTCAATATGTAATTGCATACATGTGGCGGCAGGGTGGCTTAGTGGGTAGCGTTGTTGCATCACAGATAAAAGGTTTCCATATTTTCAGGGAGTTCGACTCTCTGAACTCCCAGCTCGACTGAACTATACGAAGAATATCTCACAATACAGGTGATCTCAGATTTTACTATCCTTGGTGATGGAGGAGAAACCTGTAAACACACACAAACACACAATCACTCCTCCATACATACCAGTACACATTTATGTAGTGAATCGTGTCATTAATAAAATATACTTTGTGTAGAAGCATTGATATAATGCAACAGAAAAATATTTCTCTCTTGAATGAGACTTTGGCTGTTTTATGATAAGTTTATGATGCTTTGTGTTTTTTGACATTTTAGACCTCAGTCCAATGATCCATCAAATATCTTAATTTGTGCTTTAAGTTTGTACTTTATCTTTAATAATGGATTCACAGTTAAACTGATCTGATCTGAGAGTGAAGAGTGTCTCATTGTTCTTTACAGGTTGAGTGATTGTGGCATCACTGATGAAGGTTGTGCTGCTCTGACTTCAGCTATGAGATTAAACCCCTCACACCTGAGAGAACTGGATCTGTCTGGGAATAAACTAGGAGATTCAGTGAAGCCGCTTTCTGATGTACTGCAGAATCCTCACTGGAAACTGGAGACACTGAAGTAAGATCATATATGACTCTCATGAAGCACATTTAAAGTAAATATGAAGTGTTCAACCTCAGCTTTTTAGTATTAAATAAACAGCTTTGCAAAAGTCATTGGTTCTGATGTTTACATTTACATTTATCAGACACTTTTATCCAAAGCGACTTACAGTGCATTCAGGCAATACATTTTTTTTTGTCAGTACATGTGTTCCCTGGGAATCGAACCCACAACCTTTGCGCTGCTAACGCAATGCTCTACCCACTGAGCCACAGGAGCACTATATATGTTCACTGTAGTGTAGTTTTGGCTGGTAACCTAAACTACATGAATGCGAAAGACGTGATCAACGACAGTAACCTCGGTCTCCTTGGCAGAAGGTTATTTGGGCAAGGCAATGAAATGGGCCGACTTCGAGAATTGGTCCACTACGGTCAAAATTGCCATATTGCCCTGGGAAGGCGGGAGGGCAGTAACAAAATCGAGTGCGATGTGGGACCAGGGTCTCGAAGGGACAGACAGCGGTTGAAGTAACTCTTGTGGGGGTCGATTGGAAGTCTTACTACGAGCACAAACTGAGCAGGCCAAAACAAAATCTTGGTTGTCACGAGCTATGGAACCTCACCAGAATCGCTGTTTAACAAGAAAGCTGGTACGATTCACTCCTGGATGACAAGCCACATTGTAACATGGCACCAGGTGCATGGTGGGCACCGGGGTGGAGGCGTTACCCCTTCTAAGGCCATGCGAACCTTCAACTCTACCTCCCATGTGAGTGTAGAGACAACAAGCTTCTCTGGTATTATACACCCGGGAGTGGACTTGTGCTCTGAATTATCAAAAATATGAGATAAAGCATCGGGTTTGATGATCTTGGAACATGTCAAAATGGACAAAAAATAGTGCTCACCAAGTCTGCTTGGAGTTAAGATGTTTAGCGTGTCTAATATACTCGAGGTTCTTATGATCGGTCCAGACAATAAAGGGTACCCCCAAACCTTCTAACCAATGACGCTACTCCTCCAAAGCTAACTTGACTGCCAGCAGTTCTCTGTTATCAATGTTGTTATTATGTTCAGCGGACGATAAACGATGAGACAACGAGCAAGGGTGCATCTTGTCATCCGAGGAAGAACGCTGGGTAAGAACCGTGCCTACCCCCACCTCTGATGTGTGGACCTCCACCACAAACTGACGTGTGGGATCAGGGGCTATAAGAATAGGAGCTGAAACAAAGTGGCTCTTGAGGTTGGCAAATGCAGCTTCAGCTGCACTGAGACCACCTGAGCTTCATTCTGGTGGAGGTCAAGGCAGTCAGAGGAGCAACTAGTTGGCTGAAATTGTTAAAAAACGCCGGTAGAAATTGACAAACCCCAGAAACCTCTGCAGGGCCTTACGAGAATCTGGGGTTGGCCAATTAACCACAGCCTTTCCCTTGTCAGGATCCATCCGCATTCCCTCGTACGAGATGATGTACCCCGAAAACGGTACTGACTGTGCATGGAACGTGCATTTCTCCGCCTTGACAAAAATTCCATTCTCGAGCAGCCTCTGGAGCACTCGCCTGACGTGCTGAACATGTTCCTGGAGAGAGGAAGAAAATGTCATCCAGGTAGACATATATGAACTGATCGACCATGTCTCTCAGCACATCATTAATGAGTGCTTGGAAAACCGCGGGGGAGTTGGACAGCCCGAAGGGCATAACCAGATATTCAAAGTCCCCCCTGGGGGTATTAAACACGGTTTTTCACTCATCCCCTTCCCTTATGTGGACCAAATGATTAGAGTTACGTAAATCTAGTTTGGTGAAGATGGATGCTCCCTGCAACTGCTCGAAGGTTGAAGACATCAACGGCAAAGGATAAGTATTCTTTGCCATGATGTTGTTCAACCCTCTGTAATCAATGCAAGGTCGAAGGGAACCATCCTTCCACATAAAAAAAAATCCTGCCCCAGCAGGAGAAGAGGAAGGACGAATGAGCCCGGCTGCTAGAGAATCAGAAATATATTTATCCATGGCCTCCCTTTCTGGAGCAAAAAGCGAGTATAACCTGCCCTTAGGCAGAGACGTACCTGGTACTAGATCTATAGCACAGTCATAGGGATGATGCGGAGGAAGAGAAGCAGCCTGAGACTTACTGAACACATCCTTCAGGTCGAGGTACTCCTTGGGCACGTTAGACAGGTTCACAGTCTCATTCTGCAACAGAGAACAAGACACAGACAAACAAGCAGACATAAGACTGGAAGCTTAACACAGGTCACTTCACGCCAAATGGAATTGTGGCCCCAATCCCAACCTAGGATTGTGACGAATTAGCCAGAGATGGCCCAGAACGACAAGAGCCAGCGGAGATTCTGTGAGCAGAAGTGTGAGTTTTTCAGTATGATTTCCTGAAGTAATAAGGGTGTGTGATGCTAGGAAGAGTCTGTCCATTGACAGAGATTTTATGGATGAGAGGAACAATGGGAATTTTAAGGTGTTGAGCCAAGTTAATATCCATAAAATTACCTTCTGCTCCGGAATCCAGCAGGGCCTGGCAGTTGTGGACTCTGGCTGCCCATTGCAGTCTTACTGGGAGGAGAGTTGTGAACGAGGATTTCTCCAGGGATAGGCCACCCGACGGTAACCTCAGCTCTACTGTCGGGCTTGGCCTTTTACTGGACAGTCAGCCAGGAAGTGACCCGCAGCGCCGCAATATAAGCAAAGTCCCTTTGCTCTCAGACGGTCCCTCTCCTCCTGGGAAAGCCAAGCTCTTCCCACCTGCATGGGTTCACAATAAGATGGGTGACTGACCATATTACAGGAACTGGCAGTGTAATACTCAGGAAATTCCAACACCAACTTTTGGCGGCCTCGCTGATCACGTTGCTGTAGACGTGCATCAACACGAAATGCTAATTCGATGAGTCCATCAAGCTCAGTGGGTAATTCCACTTTAAAAAATCTCCTTCTGAATCCGGTCAGCCAATCCATGCAGGAACATGTGCCTCCTCATTCCAATTACACTCAGCTGCCAATGTCTGGACTCAAATACCCGTCTCCTCTCCTCAGAGAGTGTGTGTAACGAAGCGCAGCAAGGGTGTTTGTTCTCCCACACCACCGTTCCCCACAGAGCTGCCCTCCCCGACAGCAATGTCAACACTAAAGCTACCTTAGACTCATCAGTAGAAAAAGTTATGGACTGCAGAAAAAGAACAATGAGCCTTTAGTTAAAAATGCTCTACAGAGATTGGGCTGACCACCATATGCTTCTGGTGTGGGTAGACGCGACTCGTGTTGATGTTCGGTGTTCATTAAAGTGGAGGGAACTGGCGGCGGAGGTGGTGCAGTGGGCGATCTCAGTTGTTGAAATTGGGTAGTGAGCTCGGACACCTGCGCTCCCGTAGATCCGATGCACTCACTGAATACATTGTGTGGTCAGATCGTTCTGTCACGATCACAAAAGAGGATTCAGTAGCGAATGTGAAATATAACAATTTATTACAGCAAGTCCAAGCAATACAGATGGCAAGAGTCAAATGAAGCATGTGCAGAATCACAGTCACTCTTGGCAGCGCAGGGACGCGAATGGGCAGCCGTGTATCTCCCGGGAACATTCGGAAAATTTGTAGAGAATTGGAATGGAATTCAAAGGACACAAAGAACAGGGAAACTCAAACAACTAGGAACATAGCGGGAACACCAAACGATCTGACAACACAGGACAGATAGCACAGGTCTGAAATAGCGGAGCTGATGAGCTACAGCTAGTGCTGATCAACCCGTCACCAGCAATCACAGACACACCCATCCCCACAAACACACAGACACACACAGAGCGAGAATGAGTCAGTGAACCCATAAACCGTGACGTATGTTTTGTGTTCTGGGACATTTTAGACCTCCAATGATCCATCAAACATATTGATTTGTGCTTTAAGTTTGTACTTTCTCTTTAATAATGGATTCACTGATCTGATCTGAGAGAGTAAAGACTGTGTCATTGTTCTCTACAGGTTGAGTGATTGTGGCATCACATATAAAGGTTGTGCTGCTATAGCTTCAGCTCTGAGATCAAACCCCTCACACCTGAGAGAACTGGATCTGTCTGGGAATAAACTAGGAGGCTCGGTGAAGCTGCTTTCTGATGTACTACAGAATCCTTACTGTAAACTGGAGAAACTGTGGTAAGATCTCTCTGATAGTAACACATGTCTTTTGTCTTCAGTAAAGCATCATTTAATATCAATTCTAAGAATAAAATCAGCAATGTTCAGTAAACACACTAAACTTAAATTAATTCAAATTCATAAACTTAATTTAATTAATTTCCATTACATCACATGCTTTGCTTATGATAGTTTGATTAATAATGAACTTTCAGATAACATTGCCAGTGATTTACTGCAGGATGAATATCCCAGGGGTTAAGAGTTTAACAGACAAGAGTCTGAATGTGTTTAACTCGGTATTACAGTGAACAAAGAGTGAATGAAAGTTATAATCACGTCAGCATTCAGCTTTAACATTGATAAAAGGAAAAACACCCTCAAAACCTGTAAAACAACAAGCAGTATTTTTAATTGAATTCATTCATTTATTTATTTGCTGCTCCACCAGCAGTTTGATGTTCCTCTTATATCAGGCATAGTTAAACTCGGTCCTGGAGGGCCACAGTCCTGCAGAGTTTAGATCTAACCCCAATTAAACACACCTGAACCACAGGACTGGATGATGACGTGGACCGATTTAAAGTCTCTCCTCGGTTGAAATAGTGTCCCGGGGAGAGCAGTATTCCGGCTGGGCCCCCCTCTTTTCTAGTGTCCTGTACACCTGTGTGTTAATCCAGCCTTTCTGAACACAGTAATCAGTGTCTCCAGGATCACTAGAAAGTTACAGCAGGTGAGTTTAGTCAGGGCTGGAGCTAAACTCTTCTGGAAAGTGATCCTCAAGGACTGTTCTCATCCTTGTCTTATATCCCGAGAAAACATTTTTAGTTAATCAAAGTGGAATAGAAACACCAAAGACAATAAAGCTGGAGGTAAATAGGTAATGAGAAGAAAAATTATTAACATGATCTCAGTGCATGTGTAGGCAAGAGTTCATTCTTTGTACATTTAAGCTCTTTTGAGTTCAACACATTTCTATTCAGTTTTGAGCTGCCTGATGAGACCAAACATGACACAATGATCAAGTGTTTGATCACAAGAGTTAATAAATGAGATGTAATGAGGAACACGTGGCTCCTGTGGAGCAAATGTCCTCCTGTAGGTGTTTATTAGAGGAGCAAGTGACTGTTTCTCCAGACAGATCCGTCCTTATATCACTATGAAACAATATCTCACATTCATCTCTGTGTGTCTGTTCAGTCCTGAAGCACATGACAGTTTCAAACAGCAGCATTGAGCATCAACATGCATAAATCTCATTCTGTCAGCAGCAGTATGTGGCAATGCTTGTCATTATATCTCCTCTCCTGGGGCCAGTACCATGATGGTAGCTAAAGAAATTCAGAGTTACAGGATTAGTTTCGAGTTGACAAAACCAAAGCACTCTAATCCGGCTTTGTTGGTAACATGATGCTGATCATCAACTTTCTTTGTCAATTCAGGCTTTGATCCTGAGTTTGTGGAGCGTGTGCGCTTGAATGTGTGACATCACTGGCGAACAGCCAATCACGAGCCTTGCAACACAAATCGAGTTTGATTTACTTCTCGCGAGATTCAAAACTAAAGGTTAAAGGTTTTGCTGAAGGTTAAGAAATCAAAGAATATGACTAATTTAAACGTCATATGAAACATGAAAGATGACAAATATAATAAATGATCTTGCTCTATCAGTGCATGAAACTTAAGTTAGTTTAGACATTTTAAAATACACTATATTGCCAAATATATTGAGTCACCCCCTTTTAATGAACAGGTTGGACTACTTTAGTAATTTCCATGAGTACAAATCTTAATGTTTAAGCATATAATGATATTCTAGGGAATCTAATGTTATAGCAACAGTTTGGACAGAACCCTTTTCTATTCTAACATGACAGTGTCTCTGTGTATAAGACAAGGATCAAAGATAAATGATGATTCAGTCAGTGTGGAAGAACTTGACTGGTCTGCAGAAAGCAGCAGAACACCTCTGGTGTGACTTTAAATGAGTCAAAAACTCATCACCAAACACCAATGTCTTGTACATTCATTATATGGACAAAAGTACTGGCACCCCTTCTTTAGAAGAGAAAAAGACACTTCCAAACTGTGCCAACAAAGATGGAAACATAATTCATGTACTTAAAAAATTGTATTTCCACCTCTGTTGCAACAGTTTTGAAGTGTATGTGTCACGAATCCGGTTCGTGATCTTACGCCCACTCACCACCAGAGGTCACTCGCTCACCACATTGACTCTCACACCACACACACCGTTACATATTACCCTGTACTACATTTCCCATAATTCATTGCACTTAGTACACACAGCTGTCTCAATCACACGCTCACACCTGAGAATTATCATCACAATCACACACCCTACTTAAGCCTTGGACTTCCTCTCTGTCTTTGCTGAGTATTGTTTAGCGTATAGCATTCTCCAAATGTTAGCTACAACCAAGCCTTTCCGTGTTTTGTTTTTGTGTTTAGTCTCCTGTGTTGTTCTGCGTTTTTCACTCTCCTAGTGTTAGCTGCTTTACAGAGCCTTTCCTAGTTTCCGTTTCTAGTTTTAGTTAGTCTAGTCTTTTTGTGTTGCCTTGCTGTCTGGTTCCTGACCTTCTGCTTGTTACCTGGATTTCTCTCTGCCTTGCCCTCTGGATATTGTTCGCCGATCACAGACCACGCCCGTTTACCTGAATACTCTTCTGCCTTGCCCTCTATATACCTGTTTGCCAGTTGTTCGACCCTGCCTGTGTTTTTGACCATGCCTCTTAATAAAAGCGTGCACGTGGATCCGCACGCCTCTCGTCGTCGGCCCGTTACAGTATGCAATTACTGTCTCCATATGTACAAGTCATTGGTGTTTGGTGATGAACATAAGCTGCCCCAGAGCAGGTTAGCCGTGGAGTGTAAGTTACAATGGCAACGAACGCAGCTAAAAGCTAGGGGTGTAACTATTCATCGATATGGATCGATATATCGATACAATGTATGACGATACGATGCATCGATTCCATGCATAAAATATCGATATCTGTAGTATAAAAAGGCACCTTTATTTTGGCACTGTTCACATTTTCACATAATGTCCGTCTATGCATTACAGGTAACGCGTGCATTCTCGTTCAAACTCACGTGTCAGGACTCGATATAAGGACTGCCCGAAGGCACAAGGCGAGCACAACAGATGCTTGGGATTGTTGGAGTAACAGTCGAGCGCTGTGAGAAGTTTTCCACGCACACATCTGAAGCGCACGGAGCCACAGATCTAAACTTGGCCACCCTGCTCAAAACTGCAGTTTTTGTCCCCTTTTTCTTAACAAGAAATGCCTTTATTAAGACGCGGAACCGGTGTATCAAACGAGACCTTTCAGATGCGTGCTTCAGCTTTGCCTCAGCGCTAGGCGCGAGTCAAATGAGCGCGGAAAAGATACGCCAGCCAAATGAGCTTCAGTAGAGCAATGAGATGCTGTAGTAGTAGCCCTTTATTGTCACTAGTCACAAGTACCAGCGAAATTAGCCATCAACCTGTCCATACATACACAACATACATACAAGGGGGTAGACAGGACAGGAAGACAGGGAATTGAAGAAAAATACAGCATAACATGAGGAAGGGGAGGAGAGAAAAAAATAACCCCCAGACTATGCTCCTTGGGGAGTACAGTGTGAGAACAGGAAAAACACCTCAGCAACAAAAGCACATAAATACACCATAGACACACGACTTTGCAACAGGGGAGGTAATCCAGCTCCGGCAAGCAGCCATCCGGTCCTGCAGCCAATCTTAGCGCTGGTCACAGACCCGCTTGTCAGGCTGGCGGTACAAAGCGACGGAGGCGAGGGATCGGGGTTGGGGAGGTGAATGCATATATGTGTGTATGTGTATGTGTCTGTAATCAGTAGCTGTCTGTACAATGGGGGAGGAACGCAAGAGCGTCCCACTAAAGTGCTCTTCCCAGGGTTGATTTTCCAACAGCGGCCTTGGCCGAGGCCAGTGCTGGTACAGGGGAGACGAAAAAGATAAGATTGCGATTTGTTTGGTCTTGGGGTGAGTAGCCGCATTCCAATTCCACGGCTACTCTCTTTGTCCATTTCTGGTCTCCAAAACCATCAATTTTCCTTTGCAAAGCCGTGAGCTTCTCCGTGATGGAAACCATATTGCGGTTAATAGTCTCAGTCTCAATGCTGACCGCTCTGCCCACTGCTTCAATCATGACGGGCAGCCTTGTGAGGCTTTGGACAACTGTTTCCGTTTTCTTAATTCTTCGATAACCCAGGGCAAAGCCTAATCCAATCAGCAGAAGACCTGTTATCATGATTCCGAATAGGTAGATATCATCAATGTCCTCCACGGAAAGAGCCGCCAGACACACGACCCGCCACCTCTCCCACGCGTCCATCGTGTAGCCAGCTGCGAACGTTCCGGCAGGGCAGTCAGGTTCCCCCGAACCCAAGCTTCTCGTCGAGAAGATGGTGTCAATTGCGTTGAGAGACCAGTTGATCAAATCCATGGTTTTTCAGTTTGGAGAGCAGTGCAGAGAGAGTCTCTCAAGTATTAGAATAGACGAGATGAGACAAGACGAGAGAGCAAGCAGGGAAGATAAGGGCGAGGACGGGGGGAGAAAAATGCGTCCGCCTCCGTTGAGTGCAGCAGAAGAATGGCCTGTTAGGCTATGTGTCAGTAAAACAAACTTCCCTGTCCTGTCAGCCGTCACTGTGCTCATTGTGCACGCTCTGATCGCGTCATCATAAATAATCGCACAAGAAACTGAGCTTACGACGTAGTTCTGTCATCAGTTAAGTCATGCAATTACAAAAAACGTGATCATAATGTCGATATATCAATCTATATACTCCTGCATCAAATCATTATCATATCGTATCATTTTTTGAGGTATCGGCAAATATCGTATCGCTGGGTATGAGAATCGATATCGTATCGAATCTTGACGAACCATCCAATTTACACCCCTACTAAAAGCCAAGCAACTTACATGATACCTACAACCCAGGATTGGTGCAAACTAAACTGAAACTTACCTGGCTAGCCAGCTAATCCGGCTTCATTGTACAGGCCCCTGCTCTGAGACCAGAGTCAATAACAAACTACACACACTTTAACTACAATTCACATTGTGTCATTGTTCTCTACAGGTTGAGTTATTGTGGCATCACAGAAGAAGGTTGTGCTGCTCTGGCTTCAGCTCTGAGATCAAACCCCTCACACCTGAGAGAACTGGATCTGTCATTTAATAAACTAGGAAATTCTAGTAGGAAGTTACTCTCTGACCTGAAGGACGATCCACAATATAAACTGGAGACATTGCACTATTGTAAGCGTTGTTTATTCAAATTTTCTAAATTAAGTAACATACCTCCTGTGTGTGTGATTGGAGAATATAAGATAATAAATCAGCTCCACTTTAGTCTCTGTACTTTAAACTGTGTTTAATTCTGTGATGCGACTGATTTATGAATACATTAATATTTTAATATATTACAGAGTCTCTAAGTGATAGTAGTTGTTGATCATGTACTGTTATCAATCTATGATCAGTTGTTCATTCATATCTCTGGCTGTAATATGAATATACTGTGTGTTTTCTGAGCTGGATCTGCTGATGTGATGTGACAGCAGTAATGTCTCAGACTCATATCTGACTGTCTGTGTGTTTTATTGTAGGACTCTCAGTATTTATCCGTCAGTCCGGTTTCGTCAGGATCAGCTGATGGTGAATAAGGAGCCGCTACAGAGACGTCACAGTCACACAATCAACTGAGACTGCGTGGGGGGGGCATAAAAACATTTTGGTTCATTATCCTGACCGACTCCCAACACTCGTTAACCAGTCATTGACCGTTAACCGACAAAATTAGAGTGTTAAATTAGATTTAAATTTAATTTGAGTGTATAAGTTTTTGTGAGCCATTAAAAGTGAACCCTTTATAGTTTCTATTAACGTCTTAATCTTTTCTGTATGACAGCGTATTTTAAGTCGTTTCCTCTGTTGTGTTTGTGCAGAATGAAAGATGTCTGTTTCTCTTTAAATAAATTAGTTTTTTTCTAGACGTTTATATGTTGTCTATAACAAAAAGTTTAAATTTTCAGATTTTTATTTTGCTCTTTTCTACCATGAATATTAACCCTTTAGGCGCCAGGTTTTTTTGGAAAAAAATACTGGCTTTTGACATCAAGATTTCAAAAGCTTGTGGCTTGACAGGGGTTAAAGATAGAGATCTACTGTACATTAGAAAAATGTTGGGCATGACCAAAAGTTTATGTGGGGTGTAAATATACTCATCTAATTTGCATATTATGGCGTCACCAGGGGGCGGCCCTCTTGAATTTCATAATATTCAGGAAATAGTAGATATTGAATTGATGTTTGAACTTATTTGCATGTTTTGTTTTTATTTATTATGTTTTGTATCCTCTTTACAAATGATCAGAAAAGAGGAAACCAACAATAAAACAGAAGAAAGTACAAAATTATTACTACATTACTATACTATATAGTAGTAAAACGCATGTGAGCAGTAGCCTACTTTTTGATCAGTTCATCAGTAATACTCAGGAAATAATAAACATTGAATGGTTGTTTGAACTTATTTGCTGACAATATATATTTTTTTCTCAACACAATTTTGACTGATATGTGCAGAGCCGATCCTCCCTATACGCAAGCAATAATACGGTAGGGCCCCCGAAACACCAGGGGCCCCCCTTGCTCTCAAAGAGGATTTCATTTTAGTTTCGTTTTGAATTTGGCCAGCGGCTATGAAAACATGAATGGTAATTTATTGTAATGCGGTGCTGTCGCCCTTTCTACGTAAGAATCAGTCAAATCATGTAACGTGAATGTCGTAAAGTCTCGAGACTAATACAACGAGTTGAAAGCATAGCGAGCCGCAGAAGAGACTCTGTTTCTCGAGCGCGATTTCAAGACGGAGTGAAACACGGACAAATGTTCTGGGGGCCCCCAGAAGTTTATCGTGTGTTTCATTCATAATTTATTTATATAGCATATTTAAAAACGACAGAGCCGACCAAAGTCGAAAAAAAGTAGAATTAAGCCAAGAGCCATAACCCCCCCCCCCCCCCCTAAATATACACACAGCAAAACTCTCTCTTTTTTACTGCGTAGGGCCCCCAGAAAACTGTAGGATCGGCTCTGGATCGCAAGTTATTCCACAACTGTGTGTGGCAGATATTTAACTGTATCTTTATATCCATGCAGCAAATGTTTAAAAAATATCTTTATGGCATTTTTTCATTAGATGCTTTTCACTATAATGTTTATGGGTAGCTTGATTTATAGCATTGTCATGAATTCACTGTACTCTCATTTGTACAAGACAAATGCATTGTTTTATACAGCAGAAAACAGGTTTAGATATCAGAGATCTCAGCCTAAAGATGAGATATAATATAATATCTGTGATCGCCAAACTGATTCGAAAGGCTTGCAAAACTTTAAAGCAAGGGGTCGCCAAACTTGGTCCTGGAGGGCCGCTGTCCCGCAGACTTTAGCTCTGATTTGCCTCCGCACACCTGCCTGGATGTTTCACGTATAATTAGTTAAAGCTTGATTAGCTGGTTCAGGTGTGTTTGTTACGGTCAGTGTCGGGGGGGGGGGGGTAACGCATTACAAGTAACGCGAGTTACGTAATAGTATTACTTTTTTCAAGTAACTAGTAAAGTAACGCTTTACTTTTTAATTTACAAGAAAATATCTGAGTTACTTTTTCTCCATTTATTGATGACAGTGCGCCGTGTGAACATGATCTTACTGTAGATCTAATCTAGACTAAATATGAATGTGTATTAATTCATCCCACTCGCAAAAAAACAGATTCAGTATTCATCAAAATGAATTAAAACAGTGAAATACAAACTCAGAATATGACGCAATCCTGCAATAATTAAATATGTTAAACAACACAAATATATCTAATCTCATTTTATTAACCGATGTGTTTGCTGCTGACCTTTGATGATCAGTTCAACCATACTAATAAACACAAATTACTTTAGATAAACTAACATTGTATTTTTATTCTTCTGTACAGACGTGATTTACTCGTCCTTCAGTCTGAGGTTTATTCATTACACTTTTTGGTGTGAAAGGCTTTTATATTTGCTATAAATAGAACTTATTATATTAAAAACAAACAATCAAGCCCTGCTCATATTAAAAAAGTAACGCGAAAGTAACGCAAAAGTAACGTAACGCATTACTTTCCATAAAAAGTAACTAAGTAACGTAATTAGTTACTTTTTTAGGGAGTAACGCAATATTGTAACGCATTACTTTTAAAAGTAACTTTCCCCAACACTGGTTACGGTTGGAGCTAAACTCTGGAGCTAAACTCTCGGCCCTCCAGGACCGAGTTTGGTGAGCCCTGCTTTAAAGAGTCATGACCCATACAAAACGAGTTTAAGCAGAAATAATGTGCAATACTGACTATATTCTCTTTATCTCTTGATATCTGAACCCCTGAAATATTCCCTAAACCTGATGCTATAGCAAACAGAAGCGTTTTGACTGCTCGTATATCTGTCCACTCAGTGTTTGACATGAGAAAGTGTTTCTGAGTCTCTTCTCCAGGAGTGATGCTGATTTCTCAGCGGAACAGATGCCTGTCAAACACTGAATTACTGAATTAACAAAACACGCGGAGACTTCATCCCCAAAGAGCCCATTACATGTGCAACTGCAAACCAATGCACAACCAGCTGGGAACTAAAGAGCTCGCTGTAATTGACTCAATTCAGATTGCTGTTAGAAAATGTACAGGCTAATTTAAAAACGAATAAATCAATACATTCACCTCACATACTCATGCATTCACACTGAATGAATGATGCATTTATATAGTGCTTTATTGTGTATTGCTGTACACCCAAAGCGCTTTACAATCATACTACTGTAAATCTCTCAGTTAATCTGAAGCATATTTATTGAGACAAACCCTGTCTATAATATTTAATACCATACCAAACATTTAATAAGATAAAACTGTAAACATCAAGAGTAATTTGAGATGAAAACTGTAATTAACTTTTTTTATTATAGTGATGGAAAAAAAAATACCATACAGCATTTTATGTTTTTTTATGTTAATCTTTTTTAATCCTTTTTTTCAAGGATGTATGATGAACTGGAGGGAAAAAGGCATATTTTGCGTTTATTAATTTTATTATTTAAAAAACGTTTATTAAAGTGTTAGACAATTGAAAGAAGTGACAGGTTAAAAAGCGGTATGGATCCCTATTTGCACTTTTTTAATCCATGCATATATTACATTTAGTTAAACTAATGCCTTTAAATTGCTATTATCGATATTAAACGTTTAATATTTATAACACGTTTTAAGTCTGGTCTGTTGTTGGAAACGCGTTTGACCCTGCGCGCTTCCCATTCAGCGTCCCGTTGCTAAGAGACGCGTCCAAACTCTGGCTAGTTACTCAGCGCAACGCTCAACATAAACAAGAAATATATAATAAACACAAATCAATATTTTTCTTTTTAACGTCAACTTTAACCGCGGAGCTGCTGTCCTAAAACTAGTCTGAACGGCTGTGAGGTGAAATGGATCTTCGCATCCGACAATATCTATCAAAAGCTCAGGAGAAAAGAGGTAACCGAGAAACGACGCGTTTATTAGTCGATAGCTCATTAAATGTGTTTATTTGATTATCTTAGACAGCTAATTAGTGTTAGTTTGATCTTATATTGAAAGCAAGGGGCTAGTTGTCACATGGAGACAGTCAAAGTTCACAAATGTTTGTTTTCTAGCAGTGTTTGGTTGATTTTAAACACACAACGTTAGTATGAAAATTTCAATATTATTCTAGTTATGTCTTTTCAAAATGATGTTTTTATAATATTTAACATTTATTATGACATTAACCCTAGTGAAAAATGAATACACCTAAATACATTTCATGCTAAGTATACTACAAATACATTTAATATGCATGTACTCAATTAAAATACCCTGAAATTGTACTTAAATTATGCTAAATTGGAACAATTAATGTTGTGCTTAATGCACTGTAATTGTGTGTAAGTCGTAATGAGGTCCAGCTAAAGATATACTGAAGTATATTTGTGCTAAAGTGGAACTATTGCATGAATACTTCAGGTACACTTTAAATATCTTGACTTTAATGACCGATATTATTCAAAGATCATACAATCCTCATCAATAGTGACATTAAAACACATTTTGGGCTTAATGATAAGAAATGTGTTTTGTGCACAAGTACATAGTACTCCAAATAAAGTTGAATTATCATTAAGTCTCAAGCGATACATTGTAATAGATTTGAATTATACTTTGTATGAAATAAATGCATTATTTTGCAGGAGTCTATGTGATAAAGGCAGACTGAGGTGTGTTCTCGGCTCAGTATATGTGATGTGTGTGTACTTGTTGTTGTTGTTGTCAGATGCTGTGTATGTGAGGAAAGCGTATGAGCTGATCCGAGCTTCAGCGTCTGATGGCAGATCTCTGTGTGAGCTCCGTGTGCTGTGTGCTGAACTATCTCTACAGGTGCCGTCAGAAACCATACATGCTGACATTTAATCAGGCAGACTTTCTACTTAATTTCAAGCAGGATTGTGCCTTTTTTATTTCAAGTGTACCTGAATTTATATTTATCGATTGCTCATGAACGGATTATTCATCCATATATAGATCTTGAGAGTTTCATTAAGTTCAGTATAGTTGCAGCTGCTTATTATACTCTGTATGTTTATGAGGTCAAACTATGAGATACAAGCCTGAATGTTGTTTTTGTTTTTAAAAATGTGCTAAAAATGTGCTCACCTTTCATTCCATCCAAGATTACGATGAGTTTGTTTCTTCATCAGATTTGGAGAAATGAAGCATTCAGTCACTGTCTCAGCAATGGATGCTCTGTAGTGAATGGGTGCCGTCAGAACGAGTCCATAATCCATAATAATGCTTCCTTCAGTGTATAAGTGTTCTGGTGTGAATCAGGAGAGAAATCTGCACAGATCAAGCAGCGTTTACAAGACAAAACAGCTCTAAACTAATACAGTATGTGGATGGATTTTGATGCGAGAGACAACAGAAGATGCACTTTATCACAGAGGAAGAGTTATTATGGATTATGGACTCTTATTTGAGTTAAAAACATCTTAATGCTGGGTTAGTTTCAACTTTTGTCTTCTCCAGATGTTAACTGATGGACTGGAGTGGTGTGGATCATTGTGATGTTTTTATCAGACTCTCATTCTGACGGCACCCATTCACTGCAGAGCATCCATTGCCTCTCATTCTGATGGCACCCATTCACTGCAGAGCATCCATTGACTCTCATTCTGACGGCACCCATTCACTGCAGAGCATCCATTGACTCTCATTCTGACGGCACCCATTCACTGCAGAGCATCCATTGACTCTCATTCTGACGGCACCCATTCACTGCAGAGCATCCATTGCCTCTCATTCTGACGGCACCCATTCACTGCAGAGCATCCATTGACTCTCATTCTGACGGCACCCATTCACTGCAGAGACACTGATGCAATGCAACATTTCTCCAAATCTCATGAAGAATCAAACTCATCCTAATCTTGAATGTCCTGAGGATGAGTTCATTTTTGAATGTTCCTTTAAATCTTTATTGATAAGAAAAGTAAATACACACCTCGACAGTGTTTTTGGTGCGGAGAAATTCAAATCTCTAGCTGGATACACATGAGGTTTTATTTCTTGAAAGTGCTGTAGCGTAGGATACGACTCTTCCCTGCTGGTTGCTTGAACACACACCTGAGACATGCTGCAGAATCATCTCCGTGTGTGCCAGCGAGGTTTGAGTGTCACAGTAATGCAGCGCTCTGCTCTCGGGCTGAACACATAAAGTGTTCCTGTGGCTCAGCGGTAGAGCATTGCGTTAGCAGCGCAAAGGTTGTGGGTTCGATTCCCAGGGAACACACATACTGACAATACAAATGTATAACCTGAATGCACTGTAAGTCGCTTTGGATAAAAGCGTCTGCTAAATGTAAATGTAATAAAATGTAATAATGCTGGGTTAGATAACAGCCACGGCCCTTTTGTGTGGCGCAGGATTACTGTAACAGCGGCTTATCTCAAAACGTGCTGTCGTTTTATAGAGCAAGAATCTCACAGAAACACGTCTATATTTCAAACCAAAAAGTAAGGTATTATATTTTGCCCTAAACATTTTGTCATGAGATTTTAATGAGGATTTTTATTACATTGGAATATAATTTTTTTAGGCCGAAATTAAAAAAAAATTCCCCTTCAAAATCGAAATACTGCAAGGCCTCCAGATGTTTTGCATGCAATTTTTTTTCTTATTCTCAAGGTTGATTCTCAATACAGTAATACTGTTATTTTGTAAAAAAAAAATATAATACAACTGTCACTGTCACCAGTTAAATTGCATGAACCAGACACTCCATCTCCATCTGTTACCTGGGGGGGGGGGACTGTCACAGTCACCAGTTGAACTGCACTGCATTTCCCAGCATCCCTCTGGCCATTCATCTGCGCTCCATCATAATCACTCACACCTGACCTCCATCAGGGAATCCTCCTCACCTGTTACGACCAATCAGCTCCCCTACAAAACAACACTCACTCCATCTGGTCTCGAGGTTACAAGCGCTTTGTCGGTCTTATCACTTACCCGCTGGATCCCTGTGGATGTCTTCCGCCAGTGGACTCTACTAAAGGAGAGAGATAAGGACTACTAATTCCTCAGTTTATAGAGCGTCATTGCACTTACCTGTTGAGGTTGTTTAATAAAGAAGCTCTTACTTTACTCCTCCTCGTATGCTATGTCATCCAGTGTGTGACAACAGCTAATTGCAGTGACCTGGAAAATGTCTTGACCGGTTTTGTGAGATTCACCTCAAGACCTTTAAAACTAAGTACAGACTGTAATTAGATGCTGTTTGGATTAAGTTCCTTAGTAAAAATAGCTCGTAGAAATTAGATGCTATTTGCATTAAGTGAAACTAGTAGTACGTTTTTACACTAAGTGCAAGCCGTAATTAGAAACTATTTGCATTAAGTGATAATACTAGTATTTTCTTTGTACTTAATGCATATAGTAATTAGGTATAATTTGCATTAAGTGCAGTGCTTTAATTGAAAATAGCTGTTTTTTTTTCACTAAGTGCAAAAAGTAATTGGATGATATTTGCATTAATGCATGAAGTGAAAATGTAGTATTTTCTTTACACTATTTGTGCAGTTAGATGCTATTTGCATAAAATGCATTAGGTGAACATTTCTATTTTCTTTGCACTAAGCCTAAATAGTAATAAGATGCTATTTACAATAAATGAATTAAGTAGCAGTAATTTATTTACTTTAAGTCCACATAGTACTCAGAAGCCATATGCATTAAATGAAAATAGCAGTATCTTCTTAATTAGATGTTTTTTGCATTAAGAACAATTAAATGAAAATGGCAGTAGTTTATTTAGACCATGTGCAAATAGTAATTACACCACATCCAGGTTCAATTATAGGCCTATTAAATAATAATTAGTGACTTTATTTCTTCAAATAATTTTTATTTAAACTAAATGCCTCTGAGCTGATGTGCAATGAAGGAGCAAACGAGGTGGTCTATCTGCACTCGTGAAACAGTGTAAGATATAAACATAGAGCTGATATAGAAGTGTTTTCACATTGCTTGGTCATCCACAAGAGCAGAATAGAGAGTGATTGTGTTGTCATGTCACTGTAAATATGTGTGTATATATCATCCCCTACATGCTGACACACTTCAAATATCACATTCGACCAGCAGAAAAAGCAATCATTTGCCGCGTCCCTTCCTGAGAAGAGAAAAGCTGACCAATAGAGCGGAGCAGGATTTTGCTCAATGACTTGTGAAGAGAGAAATCCCAAACAGATAAACGAGCAGTATAACTCTCATACAGAGACCGCGCGGGTTATGAGCATTGTGAATTCATTCCCCTCAGAAGTGAAGGAGTGTATAATCATATATAATGCAGGAGCTTGTGCTGAATCACTTACTTTTTGCACCCAAGCACTTTAAAAAGTTCTAAGGGCCATTATGTGTTTCCTGATGTGATTTCCATCTGGGAGATATGTTTGAGGCTTAAGGATTTCAATAGTTGAGACTTTTCTGATGCAAGTGTCTCAGATGTTTCTGTTCCAAAAACTAGTGTGTAATCTGCCTACATAGGCAGCATCCTAACTGAAATGAACCCTCATTAGTGACTGATAAGGCATCAGCATTGTGCATCACACAGATAGAGCTCAGCGTTTTAGGTGACATCATGACTCAACATTGATTTCATATAGAGTTTACATTAGCATGTCGAATCTCAGCTGGGATTGTTTATATCATCACAAAATGTAGATATTGTATATAACATATCTATTTATATAGTTCGATTTTACCCACATTTATACAGGACATATTACGCACTAATATATATAGATATATTGTACTATATAGCATACCTCAACTGCTGAATTGTTTATATTGTTGCAAAATAACTATATTCATCCAGCTCTAAGCTGCTTTGAAACAATGCATATTGTTCATTTAACTGAATTTGAATAATAACAGTGCACTAATATGCATAATAAAGCATAGCATGACACTGTCCTTATTTAGTGACTTCCTGTTCGTATTGGTTTGTTTGTGTCAGCTGTGTTTAGTTATCTTTAGTTTGATTAGTATATAAGTTCATGTCTGTTCTGGTATTGTTCATCAAACCCTTTGCTGTGTGTGTTCCTGCATGTCTTGAATCCCTCTGAGAGACGATTAAAGTCTGTTTATCACTGTTCTCCTGCGTTCATTGCTCCAGCACAGGAGCTTAAGCGTGACACACAGATATTGTTCAAATGTGTTTATTTTTATTTTTTTGTGCACATAATATAATGCAGTTCAAGTTTTTGGTCTGAGCTTGTGTGTTTTGACCAGTGTTTTAGTATCATTGAGATGCTATTTTAGTTTTTATGAATATTTAAAATATTCTTTTTATTTTTGGAATGTTCTGTTTTCTCTTTAATTTGAAAGTTTTTGTCTTTTTTTTGTAGTTTTATTTTATGTCTGTATACATGTACTTTTTTGTTATTTTAGTGCAAGTTAAACTAAAGTAAAAACAATTTTATTCAGATAATTTTTTTTTTTTTTTTTTTTTTTTTTTTTTTTGACAACTTTTTTTTTTGATGTTCAAAGTTTTTGTCTTTTTTTGTAGTTTCATTTTATTTATTTTTTTTTTTTGTTAGTTTTATTTTATATGTGCAATGTTAAAAATGTAAATTTTATTCAGTTAATGTTTTGTTTTTTATTACAACTAACAGAATTTTTTTTTATGATTTTAGTTTTAGTGAACTATAATAACCCTAATTGTGTGACCTGTGTGCCGGAGGGCTGACTCACTCCTTGTCTGTTGTTGTGTTGTGTTGATAGCTGGGCTGTTGGGAAATCACACAGGACTGTTTAACGATGTACTTGGAAGGGAAACCTCCAGCCAATCAGTTCCTGTGTCGAGCGTATCTGTGCCAGGGTCAGCTCATCTCCTCACGCTCCCTTAGCACCGCGGTGAGTCCAAACAGCCTGCTGGACTCATTAAAGACTCGTCTGTCTTTGACCTCTGAACCCTAAAGAACATATAACATGATCTTTATAATGAGGAAGCTCACAGAGACTCTTTCACTTGAGACAGTAAACTACACTTATTCCAACAGTTGTGTTCTGAAGTCAAATCCCATTCGTTTCCTCCATCGGGAATTAATCTTTAACGATAACTTATAAACCATAAAGAGATACCAACTGTGAGCTTCAGGGTAAATGCAGTCGAGTCATTCTCGAAACACTCTCAAAATACATCAATTTTTGTATAGTTATAGTATATGCAATAAACATTTCTGTATTTATAATTAACAACTTTAATGAATAATCTTATATTTTTCCATTGTTTTGTAATTCAATCATGTCATTCTCAATGCTTCGTGTAGTTCTTTCCATCGTTAAAGTTTGGAATTTTTGCTTTAAATAAAAGTTTGTTGTGGTTCTCCTCGAAGCTGGTTGGTTTGTTTCATGGTTCTTTAAATGTAGAATTTTTAAAAATCCCTATTAAAAAAATAAAGCTTCCAGACATCACCACTTGTTCTTTTATAGCTTAGGTACATTTAATATAAATCATGTTTAAGTCTCAGTATTTCTTCTCAGGGGAGTTGCAGGTGTCTCGTTTCTGCCTCGCAGAGATAAATATGTCCGTCATATCTTTAATGTTGTCCCTGTTTTTGTTGTTGTATTTCCAGGAGGACTTGGATACGTGTGTGATGTACTATCTGAAGGCGATCGAGATGGCCAAAGACAAGTCCAGGTAGAGTAAACTATCCAACAGAGAAAAGATGATAGAAACTGATTCTTCTCTCTCGTCTCCTGTCCTGACGTGACCCACTTCATCACGAGGAGCAGCGTATGCTCCGAGATGACTCTTTCATAGTTTAGGAGACGTATTGGTTCTTAGCATTCATGACAAAAGTGTGCAATCTCTGATTTTTGATTGCACATTTGATGAATCGGAGCACGCTTTGAGACTATTGAGATGATCTCATCTGAACCTAGAGAAGTAGAAGACTTCAAGCTATTGAGAACTATAACAAAGATCTCATTTGGGAATTTTTTTTACACATATTTTTGTGGAAACCGTCATACATTTTATATTTAAAAATATAAAAGAACAGCTCAAAAGAACAGCATTTGCAATATAAATATTTTGTAACAATATAAAGTCTTTACCTTCACTTTTGATCAATTTAATACATCATTATTGTATGAAAGTATAATTTTTTCATTCTTTCTTTTGTAAAATATTACTTTTATATCATTGTTTACACAAATTCTGGACAGCACGACTGTTTTCAACATTGATGATAATCAGAAATGTTTCTTGAGCAGCATATTATTATGATTTCTGAAGATCATGTGACACTGAAGACTGGAGTAATGATGCTGAAAATACAGCTTTGATCACAGAAATAAATTAGAGTTTAACACATATTCACATAGAAAACAGATGTTTTACATTATAATAATATTTCACAATTTTTACTGTATTTTTGATCAAATAAATGCAGTCTTGGTGAACAGAAAAGACTTTTAGAAACAACAAAATCCCAATATTTTTTTTTTGTGAAATATAATTTAAGTTTTTTTCTTAACCGCAGGGGTTGTAATGTTTCCTCTGAAACACCTTGTAACAGACTCTGAGATGGAAATGAAATCGTTTCAGGCTTTAACACGAGTGCAGAGATTTTAAATATTTAAGCAGTATGCCAGATCATCAATCATAAACACTGAGAAACTCCTCGTGGAGTTAACTTTGAAATATTAACCCTAGCAAAGTAACAAACTATCAAGGGACGTCCAGCGCGCAGGGCTCGACTGGATGATGTTATATCTACTTGTAATTGTTGTGTAATCACTGCTTCAGTAGTGGCTCAGATACTCGCGGCTAAAAGACCGTTCTCTGGTGGATAAATTAGCAGCTCTGGAATAGAGTCTTCAGCCGTCTTCCTCGCCCATCCTGCAGTAAGTGCTTTCTATCTCATGGACATTGAGGTCTCCCGTGGCTCTTTGAAAGGCTCATGCGCTTCGAGATCTAAGGTCGCTCGCAGGATAATTGAGATGTAGTGAGAAATCGGATGCTGATCTTCCCAACAGTGCTCGCTTGAATAATTAATCCGACTATTCTTATTCCCGTCTCTCTCTTTCTGCTTCTCCTCCGCCTCGTTCTTTCTTCATTAGATATCATTTCCTGGTGTTCAACGCCTCGCTGCTGTATCTGCAGTCCGTCAGATGCTTTCTGAGGCCCGGACAGAGACGGCTCCTGGTTTCTTCTCTCACGCAGGTGCTCAAGGCTCTGGAGGAGGTTCAGGATCCGGATCACGCATGGAGAGCTGAGCTAATGCTGTAGGTGGATTCATGTTTGACACTTAATTACTCTTTTATACATGCATAAAGTGTGAGTGGAATATCTCGAATCCAATCAAGAACGAAGTCCATAATTCAGTCCAGTGTCATAGAAAAGAAAAATACAATCATATAAGTAAATTAAGCATGTTTAGATTTTTTTCTCACAGTTTTTGCGTGATGACTTCTCCTATACATTTCTGTTTATGCAAATAAAGTATTTCTATGCGTTTGGATTAAAGTTTTAACATAAATGGCTAAACTCAGTCATACATAAATGAAACGGGTCAGATTTCTGTAATCTTACTAAATAATGGGTTTTAAATACATAATAATCAGCTTTATGTACCATCAGTAAATCCAATCTCACATGTTTAACCATGTTCATAATTTTTAACTATAAATGTAATTGTTTTCATAATGACCAGATTTATATTAAAGTTTCGTACTTTGCTTAAAAAATGTACGTATACATGGTTATTACAGGCTATAGTGCGTTATAATTATTAATAATGTGCATTGTAATACATTATATCTTGTCGTAAATAATTATAACCGAATTTATTTACAATGCATTTAATGAGTTAACTGTGGTTACAGTTCTTCATGAGATTATACAAAGCATTATAAGGTGCATTACGAGGCATAATTCATGCATTAAAACTACTTTATAATGCATTATACACAAAGGCTTTAAGTAAAGTGTTACAAAAGTTTCTTTCCACCACAGAATAAAAATGAAAAAAATTAGGTAATTATAAAGACATTGTTTTCTCAGAATTGCTTACATCTCATCATTCTGAGGAAAACGAATTGTGGTTTATGTCGTCAGAATTGCAGGACATAGACAATTAAAATCGACATTTTGGGGGGACATGTCAGATAACGATTCTGTTTATATCATGCAAATCTGAGAAAAAAAGTCAGGATTGTGAGAAGTTAGAATTATCTTCATGTTTTAATGGAAACGGTCTTCCATAGATTTATGCTGATTCTAAGCAAATCAAATAAATGCATTTTGAAAAAAATTAATTATGCAAATAGTTCATAATAATATATGCATAAATATTAACTTTCAAGTATTTTGTATGCATTATGATAGTTTTAGTTTCACTTAAAAAATGTAGATTTTAAAAAAAATGTTACGGTAGAGAATTTAACTCTAAAAAGTGTGTAACATGTTTAATTTTCTAAATGCATATGAGATTCATATGTAAAATTATATGTTAAACGGTAGCAAATGCAATCAGTAGTTAGAAAGTTAATAAAATCAATAATCAGGGCGAGTACGCAGTCTTCAGATGCTCTTTTGATGCCGTCGTGACTTGTGCAGCGCTGAAACGACGGCACAGATCTCCAGTGATCCTGCAGTTACAGCAGCGTTCAGCCTGTTTTACCACACTTATACTGAGACGATAGTTTAGAGATGGGGTTTAAAGGTCATAATAAATCTCTACGATGTGCTCAAACTCCTTTATGGTGGTTTCATTGTTGTAGGATCCTTGTCATTGATCTCAAATCGAATCTGGCTCCTTGCCTTGACTCTACAGTCTTTGGTCAAAGAGGTTGCATTGGGAATTCAAATGCATGCTAAAGCACCAGACACATAGATCTGACTGAAGGCTCATCTTTCATGTTGTTTTCGTCTTCAGACATCTTGTTGAATGTCTGCTCGATGCTGGGAAGAGGACAGAAGCATCTGTCATGGCCAAGGTCACCTCTGATTTCATACAGTCACATAAACCAGAGCTTTATCCCCGGCTTTTCTCCATCCAGGTAAATCTTTCTGTTTTGTACCGCGTGTCACTTCATTTATCAATCCTGCTCACGCAGATGCAGCCTCATTCAGATATCTTTTATTCTCCACAGAACTGATCATATCTTATGTAGTTGCTCTTAATTAATGCACACACATAATAAAGGCAGGCATATTATTCTAGTTATGCAGTATGTTTTGGTCTTACAGTGCAATTATTGCTGCTTCTGTATGATGAATTGCATTTGTGTTTCCTCCCTACATGCAAATGACATATTTGTGAATATATTAAATATATTGTTATATGAAGTAAAACACAATTTGGAGTAGTTTCATATATTAATAATTATATCCAGCCCATGCAAATATATGGTCATAAATGCTTAACATATACTGTATAGCATATATATCTATATTCATCCTAAAACCCATCAATACATGTTGATATTACATAAGTAAATATAGAAGATAGACATGTTTAAAAAAAATTATAAATACAGATTTTTGTATATATGTCGTTGTAAAGTGATATTAATAAAGCTGCATGCATAAATAAAATATATACTGTTGACATAAATGTTTGCTACGTATAATATCATATTAAATCATCATATTGATACATTACATATTTACATGTAAATATTATTTTTAAAATATATGCTGTATGCATATGTGTGTGTGTGTGTATGTATGTATATATATATATATATATATATACATATACACACACCCCCATATATTATGTAAACAAAAACGTTTATTTTGGATGTGATTAATCATTTCACAGCACTAATTTTTATATATACATTTCAAGTAACAAGGTTTTATTTGTTTTGTTTTTGTTTAGTTTTAGTTAACTATTATAACCATTCTTCCCAGAGAATACATACAGTATGTGAAAATTATATATCGCCTTATAGGTCACATATATGGCACTATCACTCTTGATATAGCGCTATAAATGTCCTATTTTACATGTAAGCGTCTGCTGAATGAATGAATGTAAATACAGCTATATGATTCCTCCACAGGTTCGACACAACCTCATGGATGTCTCTGAAATGCCGAATGATGGAAACACTAAGTTGCTTGTGATGTACAAGATCCAAAAGCTTAAACAGTAAGATCTTTCTCCCATTAACAGTGATGTCATCACTTATACTGCTGTACCTTTATTTGAAGCGCTGCTGTCAGCACATCTTAACTTCTCCAGTGAAAACAACACATTTGTGTTACGTTGTGTAGCCTAGGCTGTAAATAAACAGTGTTTTCGTGCTTCATCAAAGTCTATTTAAAGCTGCTGTGTGTCGGAAGTGGAAACAAGCCGAATAATGATTGTTTTCAAACAGGTTTCCTACAAACTCGCCCTGTCGGGCACTGTTTGGACAAACAGGTGCCCTGTTCACATGCCCAGTCGCTCAAACAAACAGATCAGTGTTTTGAAAGTGTTACAGACGATGCTTTCACACATATACAAGCTTTTCTGGAAAATTCATCATCTTCTTCTGTTGTGATGCTATCGTGCACGTCTCGTTTTGTTCTTCAAAGCAGGAACACGTTCTGTGTGATCGTTCCTTTACGCGGTTACTCAGAAGTCAATGAAAAGCTTGTTCGATTGGACCGAGTGCTTCTCCTCATCCGTGTGGATGAAGAAAACGGTAATTTCAGATGTTGGCGTTGATCTGTGAATAGGATCTTAATGGTGAAAAGACGGATAACTGTTGCTGAACGTCGATATGGTTTTGCAATTTTACAGTAATTTATCATTTTTAATGTACAAAAGTGGCTATAGAGTCACGGTATTTCATTCTTTTGAATCTAACTTATGGTGACTCTATACGATAGATACTATCAATTATTATTTTTAAGATTGAAAAATTACTTACAGCAGCTTTAAGACATTTTGAATAGTTTTATGTTCATCTTCTCACCGCAAAAATAATTTCTTCCTTAATATTTTTGTCTTATTTTCCAGAAGAAATATCTAAAGATGGTTAAATCAAGATATATTTACTTCAGATTCAAAATGACTTAAGTCTTGTTTTTTGAGAAATTAAGTGCTTTTAAGCTTAAAAGAAGAAAATGACTGCCAATGGGGTCGGAAAACTAACATGTTTTCCTTTCAAAGCTTAACATCTTTAGTATTTGAGCTTCTCCAGTAAATGCATGATGATTTAAGTTAACTACTTGAAAATAAGACAAAAATATTGAGGAAGGATTTTTTGCAGTGCTTTAGATGTGCTGGTTCTCTCCGTCTGTTATCAGATCATTTATTTAAAAGCATTAGATGTGAATTCAGAGCAATACTGCAGCTTTATTCCTCAGAGAAGGGTACAGATGTTTTCACGAGTCAGTTAAGCTTCTCTCTGTCTGTCGCAAATGAGTCAAGAGTGACATAAAATACACAATTTACACCAACTCCGTTATGTCCAGCAAGGGCTTCTGTGTCTTCTGAGGCGGTAGCAGTAAATATCCCCGGATATGAATCAAAATGAAAAGAGAGCAGAGCTTTTTTTGTGCCCCATCATCTGTTCACAGCAGCTGAAGCAGCATCTTCAGGGTCACAAATCCAGGATTGTTACAGGTCTATAAGCACTTCTTCACATCCGTCACCTGCTCCGAAGGCTTTCTTCATACAGCACTTCACCTGAGGATCATCCCTCAGGTTTGCCTTCAAGGGCACTGCATGTGTTTACATTCATAGCTTTCTGTCGCCTGCTGAGACAGACAGCAGCGATCGGGCCACAGACGTGTTTGTCACACTTCAAATGACGCTCCTGATAATAAACCGCAAAAAGATGCTCTGATCCATGTAAGAGAATCGTGTTTCTGGGAATGGAAATAAATTCTCTGGTTTCAGATTTCTACAGCTGTTTTATCCTCCAGAGGCTGCAAGTATATGCATACATTAATGCACGTCAATACATATCCAGCTTCTTCTCTTCAAAAATCTCTTTCTCTGAATATTACTCTACAGCTCTTGGTCTGTGAACTGAACTTTATGGATGTGTGGTATATTAGTGTAGTCAGTGACCTTGGGTTTTGGAAAGGTGCTATAAAATTACAATTTATTATTAATGCAATATTGATTACACAACTGTGGAATTGAAAAGCACAAAAACCCACTATTTAGTAACATCCCTACATTTGCTCCTTTTACTTTGACATGTATAATGCATTTACATGTGTGCGTTTATCCAAAGTGACTTATTATTTGATCAAAAATACAGTAAAATTGTGAAATATTATTACAATAGCTACAAAGTAGCTGTTTTCAAGGTACTGTATTTTCTAGAAAGAAAGTTGGAAAATGTGTAAAATATAGAGCAACCAGGTAAATATTACAACACCAATATGTATGTTATAATCTTAATCTCGTCATCTACCAAGCAGTGTTTTATTATATATCCTTGAGATGCTATTATAGATTTTATTAATTTTGAGTATTTATATTTTGAGAAATTTAAGTTTAATGTTACATTTTACCTTAATTTTAGTTTAAATTTTAGCAATGTTGCTGTTTTTAATCATTTTAGTAGTTTTGCTTTGATAATGTCTATACATTTATTAAAAATTACATTAAGAAAAAACAAAAACGTTTGAATTGCATCGGTGTATGTCGAATTTCATTATTACTTTCAGAAATAATATTTAATACTGATAAATAAAACATAAACACTGTTTACGTATTTTATTTCCTCTCACTCCACATTCAAATTATAGTGGCAGTAGTAAATTATAGTAGCATTTATTATAAATCATATTTATTATAAATGGTCTTATTTAAAGAGAAAGTGTAATGCAAATGCTTTGTGTACTTGACGTTTATTTGTTTTAAGTTGCTTTGCAGTATTAATAGAAGCATGATATAAGGTTTGTATTTTTGTGAATTTAAATTAATTTCAATGCTTTGCCTAGAAATCAAACCCATGATTCGTCTAGTGCCGTGCTCTACTGTTTGAGCTACAGGAGCCTCAGCGAGACTAAGTGTTTGTGTTTGCATGTTCTTCACAGGACGGTTGATGTCGGTGAAGTCAAGAGAGATGACGCAGCTACACTGAAGGAGATATTCCTGCTGCTGACGCAGTCATCAGAACCCAAAGCATCCGACCTCCAGGCCTCCAGTCTTCCACCGGACATCCACAGAGCCAGTGCTCCACCCAACATCATCTCTGCATCCAGTCCTCCACCGGACATCCTCCGATCCAGTGCTCCACCCAACATCATCTCTGCATCCAGTCCTCCACCCTTCACCCAGAGCATCAGCGCTCCACCCAGCATCCTCCACTCGAGTCCATCCTCCTCCTGCAGCTCCAGCGTGTGTCTGGACCAGGGCTCCTCCATCCCTCGGACCGACAGGTGCGTCCAGCACTCATCAACACAGATACAGAGTATGCAGTGTTTAATTGTCTTCAGGATCCAAGACGTTATGCTTCCTTTGTTGATGTGTTTCCTTTTAAAATAGGAGTTGAGAAGGGTCATAGCTGGACTTTTATTAAGTTTGGTTTATGGCACATCTGACAAAATTGCACTTGAAAGATTGAGCATAACAATAAAGCATGCTTTGATACTAGCTATTACTTAGAAGCATTTAAAATTTAAGTTTAGAATTATTTTTTTATTTTTTTGTGAAATTGCATTGCACAAATGATCTCATTCATATTTTTGGCCCTGCAAAAAAAGGCATTTTTATTATTTGATCAAATACAGTAAAATTATGAAATATTATTACAATATAAAATAGCGGTTTTCTATGTGAATGTGTTAAACTGTAATTTATTTCTGTGATCAAAGCTGTATTTTCAGCATCATTACTCCAGTCTTCAGTGTCACATGATCTTCAGAAATCATAATAATATACTGCTCAAGACACATTTCTGATTATTATCAATGTGGAAAACTCAATATATTTGAGGAAACCGTGATGCATTTAATTTTTTAGGATTCACAGATGAATAGAAAGTTCAAAAGAACAGCATTTATTTGAAATAGAAATCATTATAAATGTCTTTACTGTCACTTTTGGTTAATTTAATGCATCTGTGATAAATAACACTTTAAAATATGACCCAAACTTTTGAACAGCGGTTTATTAATCTACCAGAGCCAGAATACTAAGAGCCTTCTCTCATCTCGATGAGCTCCTACATACTGGATGTGATGGTTTGTCAGAAAGCGCCGGGAGTCCGTTGATTTCAATGCGGTCTGAAGTCTTAAGAAAAGTGATGCTCTATCACAGGGTTCCTCAAATCTTTCCCTGGAGGTCCAATCTGCTGCAGAGTTTAGCTCCAAGCCTGATCAAACTCACCTGCCTGTGATTTTCTAATTATCTCAAAGACGCTGATTAGCATGCTCAGGTGTGTTTGATTAGGGTTAGAGATAAACTCTGCAGGAATGGTCCAGATTTGAGGATCCCTGCTCTATCGTGTGACCAAAAGTTGAGTTTCGCAGCATCACACGCTGATGTCCATCGAGCAACGAGAACTTCAGAGAAGCAATAAAATCAAATCCTGCATTACTTCAAATGCACAGATTCTTCCCACTCCCTCAAAACACAGAACATTATTTCTATTCATCATCCTTTCTGTCAGAGTTTGTCTAGTATGCACGCACCTAAGCTCATGATATACTTATGATGCCCTTTCATAGCCACGAAGCCAGTTGGACGTGCTTTTAAATGTCTGTATAATCATTATAACCTCATGATTTCAGGGTTGAGCTCCTGCTGGACCTGGCTTTCCTCTCTCTGCGTTTACAGCATCACCAAACAGCGTCCGACTGTCTGAAGGAGCTCCGAGCCACAGACGTCACAGTGAGACTTCCTCACAGAGCCCTTCTTTCCTTACTTACAGTGTGTGTTTGTTACTCAAAGGTCTGTTGTGTTCCTGAAGGTCGGTCAGCGTGTAATGACGGAGTGTGTGCAGTGTGAGCTGGAGCTGAACAAACACCGAGAGGGAATGGAGAAGTACTCCAGATCCAGCGTGGAGGTGCTGCTTCTGTTATATTCATCACAAGATCTCGGGTTTTATTGATGTGGACCGTTTAGTTTCAGGCTTTGGGAACGTACTGGGAAATAGTGGTTTGAACAGGATATTAATATTGATTCGTGAACCATATAAACAACCTGAGAGTAATCAAAACTTTGGCGGAGATGTGCGCTAACACTGATTTTTTTCCATCCGCTTCTGCTCAATTTAACATTTAAAACAACTCGGCCAAAGTGCTTTACATGCAGTATATTACATATAGTACGTGAATATAGTTAAACAGTATGCATATTTGCTGTAAAAACAGTAAACCATATATGTGACCCTGGACCACAAAACCTGTCTAAAGTGTACATTTTTCGAAATTGATATTTATACATCTTATGAAAGCTGAATAAATATTTCCATTGATGTATGGTTTGTTATGATCGGACAATATTTGATAATCTGGAATCTGAGGGTGCAAAAAAAATCTAAATATTGAGAAAATCATCTTTAAAGTTGTCCTTAGCAATGCATATTACTAATCAAAAATTAAGTTTTGATATATTTACTGTAATACATTTACTAAATATCTTCATGGAACATGATCTTAATATCCTAATGATTTTTGGCATAAAATAAAAATCGATAATTTTTAATCATAAGATGTATTTTTGGCAATTGCTATAAATATACCCAACGACTTCAGACTGGTTTTGTGCTCCAGGGACACATATAAAGAATGCTGCAAAAATCATCTTAATCTATATTTGTGTCTTGTTTTCCAGTAATATCCCTAAATCTGTCTATTTGAGAAATGTTTAGATTTCATTAACGAGCCTTTTTTTTCTAAAGTGTAAACACCATAAAATTATGCTAAAACAACTATTGATATTTAATATCTTGCTTAATAACGTAATATCTTACATAGTTGTGCTTCTTAATTAAATTAAGCTTGTTTTAAGTCTATTTGTACTGGAAAATAAGACAAAAATTGAGATTTTAATTTTTTCTTATGACAAAAAAAGAAGAGTTCCTATATTCCTGTATTATTTTAGTCATATTTATTATTATTGTGATTAACTGGGGGTGTATTTTTATATAATCAGTTTTTAATTTTAGTTTAGGTTTTAGTGATTTTAGTACTTCAACTTATTTACATCACTTCTTGCCAATGTAACGTTTGTAATTTTTTCTAATTAATCAGTTTTTTGAATTTATATTTTTTTCAGCTTTATTTTAATTACCCCCCCCCCCAAAAATACAAAAAATAATGTTTTTTTTTTTTATATATATATATTTATACAATAACAACACTGCTAAATGGGCATAGATTTTTTGCTGGAGTACTAATTAAATCTCAAATCAACATCTCTAAATATCAATGTTTACATTAATAAATGCCAAAGCTAGATGCAAATTGTAATTGTAAATGTTAAGCATGTTAACGACCACACAATATTAGTGTGCTGACCATCTGAGTGCTCTTTCAGATGAAGATCTGCTTCATATGCATGTGTAATAAAACATCATGAATGTGAGTGTTGAGTGAAGGTCTTGTTTCTGGCAGCTGCGGCTGAGTGTAATCTCTGGCTTGGATGCGCTGCTGCAGACGGCGCTGACGCACGCAGACGCTCGGGCGACTCAAGCGGTGTGTGTGTGTCAGTGGAACGCCTGTCTGCCGCTTCTCCAACACAACCTCCGAAAGAGAGTCCAGAAACCCCTGCTCACCCTCGCTGGAGCGCTGGAGCACAGCGACAGGTCTGAAACATCTCATACGGTTCACTGCGGCAATCTGAGTTCAGTATCTTAGGTCTGCTTCTGAATAGCAGAGTCATTAGGAGAATGAAAGAAAATGTGCTCCTCGTCATATTTAATCACTGTGTGGAGCATAAACAGAGATTGTAAAACATCTTCATGACAGTGACCAGAGGCTCCAAACAAGACAAAAAATCACCCTAAAAATATCCTAGAATTAGTCGCATGCACTATATTCTACATCTTCTGAAGTCATGCAATGCTTTTTTTCACACTTAAATATAAGTCACTATCACTGATGATCTTCTCCTCGCCAATAAACCTTCTGCTAAAGGACTACTTTTGTGATGTGAGACGTAAAGTTTAAGTGTAAAGCTATTTGTAGTGTTTTTTGCGCAATGACAAAACACTCCTATGTCCCTATAATATTTATTTATTATTTATTATGGAAGCCTTTTTCCTCCACTGAATAAACTTTCTCACAATTTTGACTTTTTTCCTCATAATTGCGTAATAAGTTAAAAGTTAGTTAAACTCACATCTGTAAGTTATAAAGTCCAATGCTGAGGATAAAAAAGTCTGTTTTCTTACAATTGCAAGCTTATATCTCACAATTCTGACTTCATAACTCACCATTATGTGTTATGAAGTCAGAATTGCAAGATTAAAAGTCACTTCACTTTTTATTTTTATTCAGTTGCAGAAGCAAGCTTCCATAATTTATATATTTTAGTATTCATATTTTGAATGAGCTTTTATTTTAATATAATCAGTTTTAATTGTAATTTGTTGTTGGTTTTTTTGGCCTTTTTTATGAATTTTAGATTATTTTTTTTAAATGTTTCTAAGATCCAAAAAATCACTTTAACCCCCGGTTTCACAGACAAGGCTTAAGCTAGTCCCAGACTAAAATACATGTTTGAGCTCTAACATGTCCTAAAATTTACTCTTACTTTGTCATTGTTCTGTGTCAAGATGCACACCTTAATGTTTTCTTCTAAGGCCTTTTTATAAAAGTTGCTTCAATATCTTAATTAAACTAAGGCCTAGTCCTGGCTTAAGCTAAGCCCCATTTGTGAAACCGGGCCTAAAATTAGTCTCATGCACTTTATTCTATGCTGTGTGTGATGTAGTCCCAGTTGTGCAACATTGACGATGTTATTGAATTGAATCAACACTGAGCTGAATAAAGAGAGCTGATTGGATTTGTCTATTTGCATCATTGATTCAGCTCTTGTCTGTTTTATTACTGTGAATCTGTATTGTGTAAAACTCTATAAATGAAAGTCCTGTATCGTTTGTGCACAGTTTGCTGCTGGATGTGCTGTGTCGGGTTCATGCTGAACTGGCCGCTATAGACGAGGAGAATGAAAAGCTGGATTCTGCCGTGAAGCATCTTCAGAAAGCCCTTGAGCTGGACCCTGACTCCGAGCATCTGTCCTCCTGCTTACACCTCCTCCAGCTGCGCTCCTCGGTCCACAGCGCTCCCACTCGACCGGAGGAGCGCGCCGCCAAACTCATCCAGCAGGTGCTTCACACTCACTCAATGAGCGGCTCTCCTCGCACATAGACCGCTGACTGCTGAGGGCCGTTCACTCGCTGCTCTGCTGAGCAAACGCAGCGAGAAACAAAACATGGGATGTGTTTCTCAAAATAACTTTTTAAACTTAAAAATGCTGGAAAAACAGCACGATGTGACACAGTGGCCAAAGCCTTCTGTCTGATGCAGATGTGTACAAAGTCTAAAAATAAAGCTTAACAGAGACAGAGCAAAAGATTGTGTCCTGTGTGAACAGATCCTGAAACAGAACCTCATTCGTTTTGTACCGCTCTGCATTTTGGGACATCACTTTGATGTACAATATACAAGAAACTTTTTTGAAAATTGGAAATGCACAACTATTCAAAAGTTCGGGGTCAGTAAGAGTTTTTTCTGAAAGATATTAATAGTCTTATTCAGCAAAGATGCATTAAAGGAGTAGTTCACCTATAAATAAAAATCTGTTCATCCAAGATCAGGATGAGTTTGTTTCTTCATCAGGTTTGTAGAAATGTGTCTCAGCATCAGTGTCTCAGCAATGGATGCTCTGCAGTGAATGGGTGCCGTCAGAATGAGAGTCAATGGATGCTCTGCAGTGAATGGGTGCCGTCAGAATGAGTCAATGGATGCTCTGCAGTGAATGGGTGCCGTCAGAATGAGAGTCAATGGATGCTCTGCAGTGAATGGGTGCCGTCATAATGAGAGTCAATGGATGCTCTGCAGTGAATGGGTGCCGTCAGAACGAGAGTCAATGGATGCTCTGCAGTGAATGGGTGCCGTCAGAATGAGTCAATGAATGCTCTGCAGTGAATGGGTGCCGTCAGAACGAGAGTCTGATTAAAAACATCACAATGATACACACCACTCCAGTCCATCAGTTAACATCTGGAGAAGACAAAAGATGAAACTAATCCATCAAGACGGATCCGTTGCTGAGACACTGATGCAATACTACATTTCTCCAGATGTGATGAAGAAGCAAACTCATCTAAATCTTGGATGGATTTTTATTTTTGGGTGAACTATTCCTTTAATTTGCTCAAAATTGACAGTAAAGACATTTATAGTGTCCCAAAAGATTTTAGCTTCAAAAAAATACTCTTCTTTTGAACTTTCTATTCATCTGTGAATCCTGAAAAAATAAATGTCACAGTTTCCACAAAAATATTGTGCAACATTGATAATAATTTGAAATGTTTCTCGAGCAGCATATTAAGATTTCTGAAAATCATGTGACACTGAAGACTGCAGTAATGATGCTGAAAATACAGAAATAAATTACAGTTTAACACATATTCACATAGAAAACATGTATTTTAAACTGTAATATTTCAACAATACTGTATTTTTCATCAAATAAATGCATTCTTGTTGAACAGAAGAGACTTTAAAAACATTTATAAAAACTTACCAACCGCAGATTTGTGCATTTTGCATATGAAGTCTCAACACATTGTTCAGACGGGCCGGTGTCTGGGTTCAGTATCAGATCAGTGGAGTACTGTATGTACTGTATTGATTATGTGGTGATATTTTAACAGGCTAAAGAGGGAAGCGTGCGCGAGGCTGTGAGAAAGCGGCGGCCGCTGCTGGTTAACGCTGGACTCGCTCTGGCACCTGATGCTTTCCAAACCGTCCTGGATGCTGACCGTACACTCAAAGGTTTAATCTCACTCGTGGGACTTTATGCTAACACTAGTCGACTGTCTTGATTGGTAATACAACTACAACTCTCTGTTCAGCTTTCTTTTGGTAGGTCTTGTAAATTCTCATCGCTGCGTCCACACTGAAACGTGGCACAGATTTGATGGTGTTAATGAAAGGTCTGGCGAACAGACGTTAGTAGCGTCAGATCCACATGTGGAATATCAATCCAGTCCTCCTTTACTCCCATTAGTCAGTGTTTAATCAGTGTCTGAGACGACAGACTGAAGCGTTTGATCTGTGCAGACATCTCTCACACATCAGATGCATGTCGGAAATCATTATATATTATAAGAATTATACTTTAGATAATCGGGCTTACATGCAGAATCATATATAGAATGCCTTCCACACTGAACTCTATCTTACATGTGTTTGCACAATTAATTATGATTGTTTGCTGCTTTATGTGTGTTTGACCTTCTAAAGTCATATTTTTCACCAGTTATTAATGCCAGAGTTTATCTCATAACTTAAGATGATTCTGCTGCTGCCGCACGAAGACTGACGTCTCCTTCGGGAAATATTAATCTAGTGTTTTCATTTTGTGTTTAATGTTACAGTATATCATGCAACAGCAGAAATAGAGATTTTAGCAGTAGATATATTCAACCGTTTAACATTGTATTCATCGAGGATGCATTAAATTGATCAAAAGTGACAGTAAAGACATTTATAATGTTACAAAATATTCCTATCTCAAATAAATGCTGTTCTTTTGAACTTTATATTCATCTGTGAATCTTGAAAAATAAAATGAGTCAGTTTCCACAAAAATATTGTGCAGCACGACTGTTTTCAACATTGATGATAATCATAAATGTGTCTTGAGCAGTAAATCTGCATATTATTATGATTTCTGAAGATCATGTGACACTGAAGACTGCAGTAATGATGCTGAAAATACAGAAATAAATTAGTTTAACATATTCACAAAGAAAACATCTGTTTTATATTCTAATAATATTTCATAATTTTACTGTATTTTTGATCAAATAAATTTTGGTGATCAGAAGATATATATTTTTAATGTTAGTGTACAAGTGAAAATACAGACTCTCACATGTCAAATATTGTTAGTAAAGGTGTTTGTTAAGCAGAACATAAATTGCTTGGCCATATTAATTAAGTAATTTACAGCAAGGTTATTGTATATGCAAACTATCTCATCATAGTCTTTCCATAAAAAATACTATATTATTATATATAACATAATTGTTATATGAAATTAGTCATACTGTGTAATAAGATTTAGTTCATGCCGCCCACTAAGTATGATGATGTCCACAGATATTAATATTTTCATCATCACACTGATATGCCTGCAGCTCATGATTTTGTCGGGCCTGAAGGCAGTTCATGCAGCTCCTCTGATTATCAGGACCGAGCTGATTGTGTTTGTGTTTCTCTAGATGATGGAGCTGGAGATCGTCTGGAGCGGCTCGCTGCTCAAGCCCAAGGTCACCGCACCTGTGTGCAGAAGGTCAAAGGTCATTTGGAGGACGCTGATAAGAGCGCGGATGATAAAGAGAGGTGTGTGTTTACGCTCCATGTTACAGGACACGTTATTTTCAATGCCGGTTACAAGTTTGGAATAGTGAAGATTTTTTATGTTCTCTTCTGCTCACCAAGGCTGCATTTATTTGATTAACAGTGAAAATTATGAAATATTATTAGAATTTAAAACAGCTGTTTTCTATGTGAATATGTGTTAAACTGTAATTTATTTCTGTGATCAAATCTGTATTTTCAGTGTCACGTGATCTTCAGAAATCATAATAATTTGCTGCTCAAGAAACATTTCTGATTATTATCAATGTTGAACACAGTCGTGCTGCACAATATTTTTATGGAAGCCGTGATACATTTTATTTTCCAAGATTCACAGATTAATAGAAAGTATTCTAAGCATTTATTTGAAATATAAATATTTTGTAATGTAACTTTTGATCAATTAGAGGTGTCTTTGAACAATTAAAGTAATATTCTACTTATACTTTACTACAGTTTCCACAGAAATATGGGCAGCACAACTGTTTTCAACACTGATAATAATCAGAAATGTTATCAGCATATTAGAACGATCATGTGAAAATTCAGCTTTGCATCACATGACTAAATTACATTTTAAAATATATTCACACAGAAAACAGTTATTTTGACTTTTACTGTATTTTTGATCAAATAAATGCAGAAGAGACTTCTTTCAAAAACATTATATAATCTTAATTATGAGTTTATTTTACAGTGATGGCATGATGACATCACTCTCACAAATCAACAGCTCTTATTTCTAACATTTGTGCTGATGTTTTACTCCCTCCCTGAAGCCATGAGTACTGTATGTGTAAATAAAGCAGGCTATGAATTCCCTCCATCAGCTTCACCCTCGAGTTCATCACGGTGCATTTCTCAAGGCCAGGATCACACAGGACTTCATTATGATGGAAATCACTTGATTATGCATCTCTGTTTTCTTCCACGAGGAAGGAGCACGTGGATAACACCAGCACAGCTGAAGAAGGCACTGGTTATTCAGTGTGACTGAGATGTGCGCTCTCTGTTCATTCTGTGGTGTTTGTGTCTCTCTCAGGGTGAAGTTATGGGCTTCTCTGGCCAAGACCGCCCGGAAACAGCAGGTGTTTGACGTGTGCCGGGCGGCCTGTCGCTTCTGTCTGCTGTATGATGATGGACGATGGAAAAACACCAGTAAGGGAATAATGACATGATGTAGAGCTGCTGGAAAGCCGTTTACAGCCAATGTGTGTAATATTAAAATCATTTCAGGTTTCCGAGTTTAATGTTAGGTAAGTCGTTGGTTGGTTGATTTCCCTGAAGATGTTTGAGCGTCTCGAACAAACTCACATCAGCAGCATTGACGGAGTTTGACAAGATCATTGTTTTTATTTATTTTGGTGGCACTCGTGGCATACGCTAAATAAAATGTGTTTTCACTATGAAATTGCAAGTCAATTTCACATGGCTTACACATGGCACGTATGCAAGCCCATTTAACAGTGACCGGGACTTTTTAATCTCATAATCCTGACCTTTTCTTGCATTTCTGAGGAAAAAAGTCACATAAAAGAAGCACTAAACTAAAAAAACAGTTTTTTGCAATACTGCGTTCACGTCCTTTTAATGATTAGAAATGTAAAAGGTAGTTATGATTTTTATTTCACAATTCTGACTTATTATTTCTTGCAATTTTGAGTTTGTCTCACAGTTTGACTTTTCTTCTCAGAACTGAAAGCTGAAATATGAAAAATCTTGACTTTATTCTACCTTTCATATCTCGCAATTCTAAAATTATATCTCATAACTGAAAACTGTAAGAAAAAATGCAAGAATTGTGAGATGCAAACTTAGTATTGCAAGAAAAAAGTCATAACTGTGAGATAAAAAGTTGCAGTTTATTTTTGTTATATTATTTTTATAGACGTTTTTATCATATTTTTTTAACTCGAATAGTGTTTTCTTATAAAATATGCAAACATACATAAAAAACAGTGTAGAAATTGCACACTTGACTTTTAAATAATATTTATAAAATATAATAATTTATTGAAAGTTTTTATTTCAATGCAAACTAGTTTATAATCTGATTCTGGGAAGCATTTTTCAGAAATATTAGGTGTAAGATGAATCAAAGGATTTGTGTATGTTTTTACTTCATGTTTTATTGATTATCTTATTGATTTATTTAGTCGTTCAGTTCAAGCTTCTTATGAATCCGTGAGCTGAACAATACAGATGAGTGAAGTTCAGATGATGATTCGATCTGTCGATTATCATCAGTGTTTTACAAGCACATCATTAAATAATTAGATCGTCACGTCAAAGTGAGTGAATAATTAATCACATCAAATCATAAATCATAGCTTCAGTGATTCTGATAAATTGACCATTAAACTGCTAAATGCTGTTTCAAATCATCTCAAATGCTCAGTTTTATGAGATGAGACTTGATCACTATATCTAATTATTTTCCTTAGGGATGTTTCAATTAAGGAATCATGACAGAACAAACAAGTATTGATGATAATCTGTGGTCATTGTGAATATTGACCACACAATAGGCGTTTTGTGTACTGCTGATGTGTAAATATGTCCGGTTTGTGAGACTGCAGGCTTGTGTGACACGGTGAAGGCCTGTGAGATGAGTTCTGCTGATTGAATCCTGTCTGATAGCAGGTGAACCCAGGAACCGAGCGAGTCCAGAGCAGAGGAACCAGACCGACCCGAGCACACAGAGAGATCTGCTGCGTCTGCTGGCCGAGGTGCACTTCATCAGCGCTGAGGTACAAACACATTCCTTCTGATCAGGGAACATAGTGTCAAGTATGCTTGATATTGACCCCAAACTAGTTCAGAAACCAGCGCTGTATGAGGTTAAGGCTAGAGTCATGGGTTAGTATTTGTGTGCGTTCAACTCGAGCAAAGAAACCTGTAGAATCGGGTTTGCACTTCAATAGTTCAGAGGAAAAATACTGTGTAAATTAAACAATATACATTACGACTGCTTCAGAGCTATAATACAGATCTCATTATCATAATGCACATTATATTAGATTAGATTTTATATCATGTTGCATTATTTTATATTATATTAAATTATATTTTATATTATATTTAATTTTATATGTATTATTGTATTATTTTGTATTGTATTATATTTTATATTGTTTTATATTTAATTTTCTATTATATATTATTTTCGATTATATATTATTTTATATTAAATGCTATTATATTAAATTCTATTTTATATTATTATTGTATTATTATATTTTATATTGTTATTATATTACATTTTATATTGTTGTATTTTATTATTTTATATATATTTTTTTACATTTATTATATTTTATATTATATATGTTATTTTATATATATTATGTTATATTATATTATATTATGTTATTTTATTTTATATGTTATATTTTATATTTATTATATTATGTTATATTTTATTATATTATAAAGTGAGTTTTCAGCTGAATGACGGTCTCGGCAGAGCAACAGTTTAGTTTTGAGGCTGTTAGTTAAAGTTAATTAAGGCAAATCTCTACCGCTAAATATACTGAAACATTACTGGTTTAGGATTTCTCAGATTCAGCATTTATGGAAATGTGCATGTAAATTTCTCAAGTAATTACAAAGGAAGTGCAAGTAACACATTAAGTTAAACTTGACATTTTTAAGTTTTCTTCTAAAATATATTTTATATTTCGTCTTATATTTACAACTTTGAAAACATATTTATTACATTGTAGGAAACAAAATGACTAATACATATCATCAAACTTTCCCCAGCGGAGGATTCACAGTACATTAACACAGTTGTTTTCATATTGTGTGAATATGCAAATGAGGCATTCCATTAAATATGCACTAATTTGCATACATTTCCAGAACAGCAATCTGAACACTGGATAAAGCCAGATTCAAAATTCTCGTCTGATTTTTGTCGTCATATTAGAGTTAAAGGTGTATTTTTTTTTTTATCACTGCATAAATCAGAAAATACTGTCAACAGACATGAAAACACACATTTTCATCATGTTTTTACGAATCAAATGTTAAATATAAATCAGTGTGAATGATATATGAACAAACACCTCTGTAACAACCTTCAGAATATGGATATTAATAAAATAAATATAAATATATAGATTGCAAATATTTAAATGCAATAAAATAAAAATGTAAATATGTATTTTGGATGCGTTCTTTCCACTAGTCTGAAAAGACGTGCTATTCAGTTAAAATAGATGAAAATCTTAAAACTAGTGCATTAAATAAAAACAAATTTCCTGTAGTGTCTCACCTTAAACCAACTCTAGACGGGAACTAATGAGTTTTTCTGAATGTTAGTAATTGTTGTCGGTATGTTTGTGCAATAAAGGGCCAGCATAGAAACACTAAAACACTGACAGATATTAATCTTTCCAGCATATTGTCATCATCAGTGTTGGGGAAAGTTACTTTTAAAAGTAATGTTACAATATTGCGTTACTCCCTAAAAAAGTAACTAATTACGTTACTTTTTATGGAAAGTAATGCGTTACGTTACTTTCGCGTTACTTTTTAAATATGAACAGGGCTTGATCGTTACTTTACTAGTTACTTAAAAAAAGTAATATTACGTAACTCGCGTTACTTGTAATGCGTTACCCCCCCGACACTGGTCATCATTTGCTGACTTGCTTTCTTCGGAGCAACACAAATGAAGTATCTTTAACTAGTGTCTCCACAGAAACAACAACAGCGAGTGTGGAGTCGGTAAATAATGAAATAATTCTCTTTTTGAGTGAAATACTCCTTTTAGAAAAATGATGTCCCGCTCCATAAAGCGATGCTTCTTTAATGCCTGCGTTAGACCTCCAGGATCATCTGTGTAATGACGTCTTCAGAGACACGCTGGCTTTTGGCACAATGCTTTGACCGTGACAAAAGCCGAGCCTGTCGGAGCAGCTTCTCTTTGATACAACATCACTTTGTTCTCAGTGAATGTTTCCTCTTGTTTTTTTTATAAGACGTCCTTTTAATTTGATGCACGCTCGTCCGGGGAAGAGAGAGGCTTCCCTCGTGGACCTGAGCGGCTTTGATCCTCAGTCATCATGTGTTACTGTTTGAGCCGTTCAATCCCATCGGCCCCGTCTGCGCAGACGACACTGAATCTTAGTTCATTAACTCTTTAAAGATACTCTGTCGTATTAGATGCTTGCATTTCTAAAGCTCTAAATGATCAGTATTTGCTGTTTCACGCCGTCTCCTCATGTCTTCTGTCGTCTGATTGATAGTTTAGAGTTTATCCAGTAAAAGCTTGTTTAGTGTAATTGTTCAGAGTCAGATCTGGACTGGTTTTGATCAAGTAAGCGTCAGAATAACTGCAGTCATATCTCCAGATCAACACTTTCTGAAGCAGCTCAGCTTTACTTGATTCTCCATCAATCATGTTTCAGTCTCAAATCTGATCAGGATCTTTACTTTCACTGTTCCTCAGCGATCTTCATCTCACATCTTCATCTCTCAATCATTATATGTGTGGATCATTTACATCTCATCTTACTGAGACATATTAATGCAGATATAGAGTAATATTTACATCATTTTATCTCAGTATCTGCTCTACAGATATCATTGATTTACATTAAAAACATCATAATTTCATCACATTAATATCAGCATCTGTACCAAATTCATACTTTTTTTTGCTCAGTTTGTGTCTCTGAATAAATTTGAGCGGTTTCGTATTCTCATTATATCAAACTATATGAGCCATAAAAGCCTGATGGATCAAATAATACAAAACACATGCAAACTTTTTTTTCTCCAAAGATTTAATTTAAAAATATATATTTTTATGACTATTTCATACATGTGCCTGTATGCATTTGCTGTTAAAGACTTATAGACCCGGTTTCACAGACACGGCTTAGAGTAAGCCAGGATTAGGCCATAGTTCAATTAGGACATTTAAGTATTTTTATAAACATGCTCAGAAAAACACATTACTGGTGTGCATCTTGAGACAAAACAAAGGCACTGATGTATTGTAAGATCAGTCAGTGCACGTTTCTTTCAGTTAAAACCGCTCTGACTTACATTTAGTCCAGGACTAGACTTAAGCCTTGTCTGTGAAACCGGGAGATAGAGACTTCTGGGCGCATAACACCATTTCTAAACTAAACACAAGTTCTCATCAAAACTGGCATCCCATAAAGCACAGCATTGTGTTGTCTAGGTAACCGTCCTTAAACTCCGCTCTGAGGGGGTGGAACTAAACGGCTCTGCTGTAGCACCTGATGAAAGACGGACACGCCCACCTGAAGACGACGCCCACTGGAACCAGTACAGGTCAATCTCATCATATACTGCTTTTTGTACATATTAAAAAAAATATTTTATTTTTATATTTTCTGTTTTCACTTTAATTGTAGTAATTTTTATTTGTATTTATTTATTTTTAAATATGTCTGTATATTTTAGTTTTTGTGTATTTAGATTTTTCGTATTTTATTACATTCATATTACTTATTTATCACATTTATATTAAGTTAAACTAAACAAAAACGAGCTATATATATATATACACATGGTTTAAGTTTTAGATAATAACACCGACTCATTTTACTCATATGATATGCAAATGTAAGCTGCATCCTTGGTTCGATATTACATGTATTATATATTACAAACGTTCATCTCTCAAACTGATTGGGTGTGTTTAATATTGAGCGTGTAATACTGAGCTCCTGATGTGGACCTGAACAGACGAGATAATCACAGAGAGCCGCTCTAGTCTATTCCACATCCCAGCATGCATTAAATTACTTATAAGCCGCATGAAACAATAAGCTTGACTCTCAGCCAGACAAACAAACCGTGCGTCACCAACACATTCAAACTATTACACATGCTGCTTTAATACATGCCGGGCGTCCAAACGAGCTCAGATTCAATTAGATTCATCTTTATTATCATTGTGCAGAGCGTGTGATTCAGTTAGCAGCTAAACACAAGCTCCAGCAGCGCATTTAAATGCATATCATGTGCAAGTGGAGATTGTTATGGTGGTATAAAGGCACATTAAAGTGCAGAGTAGAATATTAAAATACATCTTAAATGGCAATAGTATATAATTGAATAGTAAAATTAAGTCTTTAGATTGAGGTTCGGTGGATATTGTGTTGCATCAGGTGACTTTTTGTAACAAAACATTGAATTATTTGCTGACCTGAGCAAATATATATCAATGCATTATTACTATGTATTAGTATAAATACATAATAGTACATTCAAAAGATGTTAAAAATGCAAAATACAATACTGCAGTAGTCAGTACAATGATCTGTAAATTAATTGTTTTCGAACAATATAAGTGTAATATAAATATATGCATAATCATGGTCTCAGCAATAAAACATGTTTTATTGTATTCTATAAATATATAATATTTTATACGTTTATAATTGTATTTATTTTCTATATTTTATTGAATTCTATAATATTGTATAACTTTATCAGTGGTGTTTGATTTGTCAGTTTTCACTAGTATCAATGATAAACCTGATACTAATAATATAAAGCTGACATAAATGATAATTTCTTCACTTAACGGACGGTCTTTGTATTTTTTGTCTTTCCTCAGTGATTGGATCAAGGATTTATCGGCGCACGCCACTGGTGGTTTCCTGCGAGGGGCGGAGCTTGGGGCGGAGCTGCGTGAGGATTGGCTGGTGGTTAATGCAGCGGTGTATCTGTGGAACTACAACAGCTGGCTGCTGAGCACCGGAGAGCATCGGCTCCTTCTGCCCGCCTTCAGACGTCTGCTGGAGCTCCTCAGACAGACAGGGCATGCTGGGTAAGATATGGGGCGGAGTCGCTTTATTAGTGCTTTAGTTAAGTCAATCCTCACTAGTACTAGTGCTGATAGTGACTGGTGCTGACACCTAATACTGAGTACTAAAGATGAGTGTGTGTGTGTGTGTATTAAAGATATGTGTGTGTGTGGACCGTTCTCAGCGGACCGTAAAATTATCTCATGTATAACTTTATTAGTTAACATTCATTTAACATTTGTTATATTTGAATAAATAATATTTCCATTGATGTATGGTTTGTTATGATCGGACAATATTTGAAAATCTGGAATCTGAGGGTGCAAAAAAATCTAAATATTGAGAAAATCATCTTTAAAGTTGTTCAAATGAAGATCTTAGCAATGCATATTACTAATCAATAATTCAGTTTTGATATTTATGGTAGGACATTTACTAAATATCTTCATGGAACATGATCTTAATATCTAATGATTTTTGGCATAAAATAAAAATTTATAATTTTGACCCATACAATGTATTGTTGGCTATTTCTACAAATATACCTGTGCTGCTTATGACTGCTTTTGTGCTCCAGACATGAATGATTTCTCAAATTCCTCTATCATCAGGAGTTATTTAATTTTATTTTTATTCTATAATACTATTATTATTTTATATATTATTATATTATAAAACATATTTTATTACTTTAATTATTCTATTATTATATATGTATTGTAATATTGTAATAATATTTAATAAAAAAAAATATTTTTAATGAAAATATGTTCTTGAATTATTCTGTAATTAAACACATATTTGTAGATGTTTTTTCTGGATGGATCATGTCTGTGCTGTTGTTCAGGGAGGTGGTTCTTCTGGCGATGCTCTGTGACGCTGTGGCTCAGGGACTCATCCAGACGTCTGTTCGTGCCAATCAGGAATCACCGGACGCTGGGAAGGGAGGCGTTCAGCTGCCAGCCGAGAAGACCAAGAAAGTGCGAGGGAAGAGCGTGGAGAAATCCGGCTCGACTCAAGGCCCTCAGCTGGACGCGGCTGCTGTGCTGGACGTTAAGAAAGCTTTGGAGGTGAGAGACTGTTTCTCAGTCGACAAAACCACTGCTTATCTACAGACACACATGCACTCACACGCACACACACACACACACGCGGACATACACACACGCACGCACGCACTCACGCACACACACACATACACACGCACTCACACGCATGCACACACACACGCGGGAGCTCACCTGGGAACAACACCTGTGCAAAGCATTGTGGGTGGTCTCAGACCGTAACTAGGCTCTGTGAATAAACTGTCTGGCGAGGGGCTCGGAGGATTGGAGACAGGCCTTGAATTTAAAACAAGCAAAGCATGAATGTGAATTAAATTAGCTTGGAGTAAATTAAATTTGAATCTGGATCACAGTTTTTTCTGTCACTGTTTGTTAATGTTAATTCATCTTGACAAATTATATATGCAGAAGATCTAATATAAACTTTGCATGTTTTCAAAAAAGCATGCACACAATGATAACAAAACCAAGCCAATAACTCATGCAGACTATTTGCATCTATTTGACTTTGTTTAATAATCATATTTAAAAAATGCATTGATTCAAAGTGCTTAGGATCAACATAAATCTGCTCACTGTGAAAATATTTAAATGTATTAAAGTAAAATTGTTAAAATATGACTAGCTGTGCAACAAGCAAATATAAATAGGCTGAACATTTTAGTATTTTATAATTATATAATGATTTATGTATATAAAAAAAATATTTTAGTATTTTATATATTATTATAGTTTAATATTTTTTTTTTTTTTATTATTGCTATTTTTATGTTATTCTATTTTTAAAGCATTATAAAAAAATACTTCATTATTAACATATAATCATTTAACTATTCTATATATTATTTTATAATATTATTATTCTGTAAATATATTATTTATATATTTTATTTTATAGTTAAATAATTATTTTAAATATAATTTGAGTAGTTAATTGTATAATTGCTTTTTGCATTATTTATTGTATGTTAACGTTTTATTCTATTCTATATTAATTCATATTATGATTGTTTAAATTTTTAAAATTCCATATTTAAATAATTATTTATAGATTATTATGAAATTTATAAATTAATTTGAATCCGCATAAATATGCTCATTGTGAAAACAATTAAATATATAAAAAATGAATGCTTAAAATATGACTAGCTTTGAAACAAGCCGTAATCAAATAGTTAAAATGTATGAAATTAAAACAAACTGGATTTATTGATGATAAACATGTAAAGCTGGCTATTGTATATTTAAACCACATTCAGCTTATTAGTATTCTTACAGAAAACTGACCTGATTCATTAATGTATGACTGACAAATATACATCACATTAAGTTTGTTATTAAACTGTGATCCAAATGCATGGAAAATTGATATGCTATTCAGATACATAAATCTTAAATTTAGCCATGAGAGTGTGTTTCTGATCAAAGTGAATACATTTGATGAAAAGAGTCCGATTCAGGCCTTAAATACAGCATTAAACACCTCATGCATTCTGCTGCTTCCCTTCACATTCTCTCTCATTACATTTCATTCTGCTGCCTTTTGTGCAGATTTACAGCCCTTTCACTGCACGTATCAGCGCTAATTCCACATGAAAGTCTTTTTAATAGGGAAATGAGTCACTAACAACTTTCCTAACCCTGCTCTATTCACACTCGACATGAGAAGCTAATCTCGCTGGCGTTTTATCGGTTTGAAGATTTATACCTGAAGCTAAGAGCAGAAAGTTTAAGGCCGGATGAGGTTTGGACGTCTGTGTTCTGCTGATGTCTGTGTCTGTCTGTCTGTGTCTGTCTGTCTGTCTCTGTCTGTCTGTGCTGTCTGTCTCTGTCTGTCTGTCTCTGTCTGTCTCTGTCTGTCTGTCTCTGTCTGTCTGTCTCTGTCTGTCTCTGTGTGTGTCTGTCTGTCTGTGTGTTGCAGGTGTGTGAGTTTGCGCTGCGTCTGTCCAGTGGAAACACAGAGTCGTTGCCCCTCTCTGTGAGGAAGCAGCTCTGCAGCACGTGGGTCTGTGTTAAACAGCTGCTTCAGCAGCAGATCGGACACAAGCTGGACATCAACGATGAGGTGACCTCAACAACACAACAATCAAGTCACGTCAAGTCACCTGTATTTATAAAGCGCTTTTAACAATACAGATTGTGTCAAAGCAACTTAAAATAGGAAAATAGTGTCAATAATGTAAAACACATTATTGAATTCATTGATGTTATCGTCCGGCTCAGTTCAGTTCTAATAGTATCTGTGCAATCAAGTTATCGCTGTAAATTAAGTGTCCCCAACTAAGCAAGCCAGAGGCGACAGTGGCAAAAAAACGTTTGCATGTGTTTTTTTTGTTTTGTATTTGATCCGTCAAGCTTTTATGGCTCATATAGTCTGATATGAGAATATGAAGGAAAAGACAGCTCAATTTTATTCAGAGACTAAAACTGAGCAAAAGAATGCAATTTGGTGCAGATGCTGATATGTATGATACAATTCTGCTGCTTGTAATGTAAATCAATGAGATGTTTCTAACAGTAGAGACATAACATGATCTAAATATTACTCTATATCTGCAATAATATGTCTCAGTAAGATGAGATGTAAATGATCCACACATATAATGATTGAGAGATGAAGGCTCCTCAGAAGATGTTTCACAGACAAGGCTTAAGTCTAGTCCTGGACGAAATGTAAGTCAGAGCGGTTTTAACTGAAAGAAACGTGCACCGACTGATCTTACAATAGATCAGTGCCTTTGTTTTGTCTCAAGATGCACACCAGTAATGTGTTTTTCTGAGCATGTTTATAAAAATATTTAAATGTCCTAATTGAACTATGGCCTAATCCTGGCTTACTCTAAGCCGTGTCTGTGAAACCGGGTCTATAAGTCTTTAACAGCAAATGCATACAGGCACATGTATGAAATAGTCATACAATATATATTTTTTAAATTAAATCTTTGGAGAAAAAAAAGTTTGCATGTGTTTTGTATTATTTGATCCATCAGCTTTTATGGTGATATATAGTTTATGGCTTATATAGTTTGATATAATGAGAATACGAAACCACTCAAATTTATTCAGAGACACAAACTGAGCAAAAAAAAGTATGAATTTGGTACAGATGCTGATATTAATGTGATGAAATTATGATGTTTTTAATGTAAATCAATGATATCTGTAGAGCAGATACTGAGATAAAATGATGTAAATATTACTCTATATCTGCATTAATATGTCTCAGTAAGATGAGATGTAAATGATCCACACATATAATGATTGAGAGATGAAGACTCCTCAGAAGATGTGAGATGAAGATCATTCAGTGAAAGTAAAGATCCTGATGATCAGATTTGAGACTGAAACATGATTGATGGAGAATCAAGTAAAGCTGATGATTCAGAAAGTGTTGATCTGGAGATATGACTGCAGTTATTCTGACGCTTACTTGATCAAAACCAGTCCAGATCTGACTCTGAACAATTACACTAAACGAGCTTTTACTGGATAAACTCTAAACTATCAATGAAACGACAGAAAACTTGAGGAGACGGAGTGTGAAACATCAAAATTTGATAATTTTTTTGTGTATCAAATATGAATCCGTAGCTGTATATGGTTAATATTCCTCATGTCATGTCTGTACCTGCTTTATTTTGTCTGTCAGAGTAAGAACGAGGCGGTGGCGGCCGTGTCTCGTGTGCTGGTCGCGGTGGAGATGCTTCGGTGTAACAGGAGCTCCAGACTCATGCAGTTCATCGTTCCCAGTCTGTCTGTGGTGAGAGCGGATCAATATCAGCATCACCTGCTCAAATTGATTTGATCAAAATACAGTAAAAATTGTGACATTATTTCAATGTAAAACATCTGTTTTCTATGTGAATATCTGTTCAGGCTGTATTTTCAGCATCATTATAGTGTCACATGATCTTCAGAAATCATGTATCGTGGAAACTATGATTACCATTTAATGTTTGGATGCTTTGAAATTAATACTTTTATTTATCAAGGACACATTGATCAAAAGTGACAGTATAAAGACATGTATAATGTAGCTAAAGATTTCAATGTCAAATAAATGCTGAAAAATCCTGAAAAATAAATGTATCAGTTTCTACAATAATATAAAGCAGTGCAACTTCTGATGATCATTACCATGTTGAATGTGTTTGCACTTCTCTCTGTAGTTGACACACTACTTTATTGAGAGGCTTATATATATATATATATATATATATATATATGCATAGATAAATGAAGTGATTCCTGACAGTCTTGTGTCCAGCTCTCTGTCAATCAGGCTAAACGCCGCTGTCACGATCAGTTGATCAGATGTAGAGTGTGATAAATATATATATCAGTAACATCATGTCTCTTCTTCAGCTGGTTCAAATGGCGTCGGGCTGTCAGTGGTCTGATCCGGTCGTAGAGCTGTGTGTGTGGACGCAGCTCGCTCTGTTCACCCATCAGACACAAGACCACGACCTCGTCCTGACCTGCACCCATAATGCACTGCAGCTGGAGCAGAACGCAGCACAAAGAGTGAAGACGGCCGCTTATGCTCTGTGAGTGCCAGTGATGTGTATTTATGTGATGTCCCTTCATTAATGCATCACAAATGTGACCCTGGAGCACAAAACCAGTCATAAGGGTCAATTTTATTTCTGAAATAATATTTCCATTGATGTATGGTTTGTTATGATAGGACAATATTTGAAAATCTGGAATATGAGGGTGCAAAAAAATCTAAATATTGAGAAAAATCATCTTTAAAGTTGTTCAAATGAAGTTCTTAGCAATGCATATTACTAATCAAAAATAAAATTGATATATTTATGGTAGGACATTTACAAAATATCTTCATGGAACATGATTTTAATATCCTAATGATTTTTGGCATAAAATAAAATTTTGACCCATACAATGTATTGTTGGCTATTGCTACAAATATAGCTGTGCTGCTTATGACTGGTTTTGTGCTCCAGGGTCACAAATATATATCGACAGTACTGCCTACAATTAGACTAATAAACTAGATTCTTTGTCATGTTTGCTGGATGAAATCAGATAGTTGTTTCTGTATAACTTTGAGGTACTGATTCCAAAAATAGTGGTCGTTTTGCTCATTCATGTCAAACTTTCTTATTCAAATGTGTTGCATTTTTGCTTTTGACAATCATTTGTGTGGTGTATTAGTCTTGTATTCTCCCTTTAACAGCAGAAAAACACCACGAACACATGATTCTTCTCAGAATCTGAACCTGATTACAACTGTTGTTCATTCCCAGCCCATTTTCATACGCATGGCATTATTTTATGTCTAATCCTTAATTATGGCCAGAGACTGAAGAAAATGCAAATGTGAAAAACTTCTGCATCTGTGAGTGTTTGACTGCATCCAAACGTGTGTGCACTTGTGTGTGTGTGTGCACTTGTGTGTCTATATGTGTGTGTGCACTTGTGTGTGTGTTCAGGTTCAGCGTGTGTTCGGTGCAGGAGATGTTGAGCAGCGCTGCAGGGGTCAGAGGTCAGAGTCTGATCCAGGAGGCCAGAGGTCATCACAGCAGATATATGGAGGGTCTGCTCATGCTGCAGAACAGCATCAGGTTTGAACATCACTGCACGAGTCCAACAGATTACTCCACAGATTTCAGAGTTTATAACCGTTATCTGCTATATATCAGGTCTGAACAGGGTGTGCCATTGTTTTGCACATGATTTAATATGTTTGTGAGTGAAAGCACACCCTGATATGAATAGTAAACAAACAATTAAACCATTACATTTGCATGCTTTGTATTCACAGTTTGTGAAAATTGTAAATATTGACTATAATTAGAAAATGGTTAAATCGTTTTTTTAACTGTTTTTGTTTATCATGTTCTCATTTTTTTTGTGAATTCATAATTGGAAAAAAATATATATAATACTGTTTTGATCTGTTTGCTATTGTTAGCTTTCTACTGTTTTATATTGAAACTAGATTGGCTTCTTCTCCAAAAAAATAATATATTAATATAATATATTACCTGCAACAATACAAAAACAAAGAGATTTCAATAATATTTGGAAGAATAACTTTTATATATTGTATATATCACTATATATAAATAGTAAATATAAATTTCCAAAAGCACAAACATTAAATAACATAAAAAATTATTACTGTATATAGTGTATTCACAGTTTGTGAAAATGTTAATATTTAATATAATAAGAAAATGGTTAAAATATTTTTTATGTTTTTGTTTATCATGAAGTCATTACTGTTTTGATTTGAAAAAATAAATACAAATAATATATGGAATCTGGAACAATTAAACAAATATTTGTAAATAATAAGTGAGATTTCAATGAAGATTACTAAACTCACTAAGCTACAAACAGTCCCACGTTCCCATCTCAGAGATCTGCTGAGTTGGATGCTAAATGCAGTTCTCCTGCGGTCTCTGAGCGGCGTGTGTTGTGTGTTGTAGTTTTGCGGCGATGCTAACTGCAGTTCTCCTGCGGTCTCTGAGCAGCGTGTGTTGTGTGTTGTAGTTTTGCGGCGATGCTAACTGCAGTTCTCCTGCGGTCTCTGAGCGGCGTGTGTTGTGTGTTGTAGTTTTGCGGCGCAGGCAGGCAGCTGGAGTCTGTGTATGAGTGCAGTCGGTCACTTCTGGAACGCATGTCTGCCTCTGCTGGACTCGAGACGGGACAGACGAGCACTGAGAGGAGCTCTGGAGCTCATCCTGAAGACATGCAGCAAGCACATAGCCGTGAGACACCACAAACACACGAGGGTTTAACACTCAACTCATCACTAACAGATGAATGTGATGCTGCCAGAAGCAGCTGTTTAATATGCTTTATTCCCATGTGTTCAGGGCAGAATTAAACGAGCATCTGGACTCAAGCGGGACGGATCAGTGATGGAGACACCAGACCGCACAAGTGAGAATTAATTGGCTTTTACTCAATTAAGCGTTTCTGGGATGTACACAAAGTTTGGGATCAGTAAGACTTTTAAAATAAGTTCTTCTGCTCATCAAGGCTGTACCTATTTGATCAGAAATACAGAACTTATTTTGTGAAATATTATTGCAATTTAAAGTAGCTGTTTTCTATGTGAATGTTAATTTATTTCTGTATTTTCAGCATCATAACTTCAGTCTTCAGTGTCACATGATCTTCAGAAATCATAATAATATACTGATTTATCATCAGTGTTGAAACTGTTGTGCTGAAACTGAAAATGCATTTCATTGAGTTTGCAACATATATTTAGCATATATTAATTTGTTTGGAAAGTGAATAAAATGTGCACTATGTCTCTGTTTTACTGGAAGAATCTGAACAGAAATTATGTGTAAGGGATCGAGTTGCTCACTGAAGGTGTTCTGAATATAGCTGGCTGTGATGGTTGGTTCTGGTGTGTTTTCTAGATGCTGGTGTTGCTGATGATGACCTGAAGGTGTGGATGTCTGCGGTCAGCGCTCTGCTTCAGATTCATGCGGACGCTGGAGACTGGAGGACAGGCCTGCAGCTGCTGGATGAGTCTGTCAGAGAGACGCCACACACCGAACACAGACTGTGAGTGCTTCTGGTAACACACACCGCTGCAGTGCTTCATGGGTCACTGAATACTTTTTTTTTACTTTTACTTTTTAGTCATTTAGCAGACGCTTTTATCCAAAGCGACTTACAAATAAGAAAAAGTAACTACAACTATAAGTTAAAACTATAAATACTATAAAACTCTATTCTAATATAAAAAAATAAAATGACAAATGCATACAACAACATTTCAAAACTTAACATTTAAATGAAAACAAAAAATAAAGCTAAAAACATTTCAAAATATTAAAACAACAAAAGGTATGAGTATAAAAATTATTCTAACATGACACTAAGCCAAACACCCATATATGCATATGCTATTTCATTTCCATGTAGTAGGTTGAAGTAACGAAAAAATAAATACAAAAATAAATTTTATTAAAACTAAAACTACAGAAAATACTATAGATAAAATTCATACATAATTTATCTAAAATTAAAATAGATAACAAATCAAATGATCTTTTTTATCTTTAATATTACTTGCAAAATATTTTTGCAAGTAATATTAAATGAAGATTTTTTTCAATGAATATGATTTGAAACAGTATTTTAGATTAAATTTTTGCATGCTAGTGTAATTGTCAGGTGCATTAAATGAATGATCAGACACGTCTGATTCTGTGTTTGCTCCAGGGCTCTGCTGAAGCAGCGTGTTCTGCTCAAGGCCCGGCTGGGTGAGTCGGTTCTGCTGGACATGCAGTGGGTCACTAACGAGGGAGAGATGGTCTGCGCTCACATGTGGAGACGTGCAGCTCTCTGTGCTAAAGACAAACAGCAGCGGCTCACCTGCTATCAGAACGCCATCACAGCACTGCAGGTCAAACACCTCCGAACACACCTGATCTCATGTCCACACTGAAAGTGCCAAGAAACCCTGAAGAGAGGTTAACTTACATGTACAGGCTGCACATCAGTCAAAACAGCAGTGGCACTCATTATGTCTATTATTAGGAAAAAAGTGGTTATTTTTTCATATTGTGTGTTCCTGTGACACCTGCTGGTCTTAAACGTGTACTACATGTTTTCATTTGTGCTTGGTAGAGAGTGACGGAAAAAAGGAATATAGTTGTTGGAGAGACTTTTGACTGTAAGGATCTGATTTGCAATTGGATGAGTGAACCCCCTGGGTGCCGGTTAGAGCACAATATTATATAAGGATGAGGAGACAGGTGATTGGGTTTAGATGATGTATTGATATGAGATTATTGCTTTACAGGCAGTAGAGGCATTAGTCTGGAATACAAGAAATACAATAAACAATCATGAATAACAATAATTAAGCATATACACAATGATAAACATCCATTGGTACATAAAGGCAGCCAAAGTATGCTAAATCCTCATCTATAACATTCCTCAGTGAACATTACAATCCAAGAAGGGATAATAAAAGTATCACAGTACGCACTATAAGCCATAAGCAATCATCTAACATGATAAACGTCCCTCCATATATGGCTATAATCACTGCACATCAGAATGTGATCGCTAGTTTGGTATAAACAGCTCAAAATAATCAATATCACGTCACCGAAGTATCATGGAAAACAAAACAGTGATTTACATATCAATAAACAAGAAATAATCACATCTCGAGCAGCATCATTAAGCTAGATTAACAGAAACAATGGCTGAGGGCATGTCTTTACATGCACAGGTGACGCGGTTATAAATAACTGATTCAATAATAATACCGATCTCAATAAACACAAAAATAATGCAAACAGGCTTACTTGTAGGTCAATGACTAACACCTTAAGGTAACAGCTGCAGGAAATAATCGCAAATGAACAAGTATAAATGTCCTTTCAACGATCGACTCGACAGATGAACACTTCAGCAGGCAACAGCGGCTAAACTAACGAGATGGCTGGTGCTGAACAGCTGGATCAACAGTACGCAGATAAGCTACGGCTCCGTAGGCTTGCTCAGAGCCATCTGAGAAGATGTGGACCTCGCGAGTAACACCTTCAATCCCTACTGCCGAGGGAACATAAGGCTGAGGAAAAGAGACACTTTAGGAAGACAGCAAAGTTCTTCTTCCCACTGCATCCAGGAATTGAGAAGGTCAGGAGGTAGGTTAGGATCGTCCCACCCTCTTTGTTTGTTCCAGAGGTATTTAACGATCACTTTGGCGCAGGTTGTGTAAGGAAGGAGCAGTCCCAGAGGGTCGTACTGTGTAGCAAGGACCCTGTAAATGTTCCGCATTGTAGGGGTCTCATAGATCACAGGTTTGTGCTTATAGGACAAGGTATCAGACTGCCAATTCCAACTCAAACCTAACGTGGACTCAGAAACATCTGTCTTCTCCTGTGTCAGCCACAACTCCATACTGGTCGCTCGAGCCTCAGGAGGGAGGTGTCTTAATGCAGCAGGGTCGTTACAGGCCCACTGCCGTATCTCAAATCCAGCCCCAGAAAGGATAGTGCGCAGGCGATCGATCAGACTCCGGGCTGCCTCAGTGTTAGGTAGGCTCTGGAGGCAATTATCTACGTAGAAACATCTTTCTACAGAGAAACGAATCTCCTCATCTGTTAAGGGGTGCTGACGAGTGTGGCGCTGGAGTGCGTAGATAGCACAACAAGGGCTGGAGGTGGTGCCGAAGGGTAGGACCAACCACTCGAAAGTCTGAGGTGCCTCATCCATCTGCAGGTCTCGCCATAGGAAGCGGAGTAGAGGACGATCTTCAGGCAGCAGGTGAACTTGGTGGAACATCGCTTTTATATATCCACTCACGGCTACAGGATGCTCCCGGAAACGAAGGAGGACACAACAACAAGGCTCCAAGGGTAGGTCCGGGCAATAGGTATTGGTTAAGGCTCTGACCTCTGTACTTATGGGAACAATTGAAGACGAGATGGGATTTCCCGTTGTGGCTGACAATGTGGTGAGGAATGTACCAACACTCAGGGGTATCAGGAACCGGATCAGGCACTACACAGACAGCTCCAGTCTCAATGAGTCTACTCATCTCTACTTGGTAGGTCTCGGCTTTCTCAGGATACTTCAGTAGTCGCCGCTCCATGCTTCTGAGATTAGGCAAGACTGAATCTCTCGTAGCATTTAACAAAGGCATGTCTTTATGACGAAGAAGGGGAGTGGCAAGGCGGCGAACACCCTCAATCTCAAGGGTAAGGGTCTTACCGGTCAAGTAGCTGAAGGGCTTCCTGATCTTGCTTGGAACGGGTAACTTCTTTACACTCCCGGTAAGTAACTGTATCCAACTGCCACAATCTCTGTACGTGGTGTAGGAGCTCATCCTGGACAGGACCCAAGAGGTAAACATGCACTGGCGAGGGGTGGAAGGACAACCTACGGAAGGAACAGGACCCTGAAGTGTCCATCCCAGGACCCTAAAGTGTCCATCCCAGGACCCTAAAGTGTCCATCCCAGGCGGGTACGAACAGCAACTGGAGCTCCTGGGCCGCCCCATCGAACAGGCTCAGTAGGGGTGATAAGGTGGGGCTGATCAGAACCTATAAGGAGCAAGGGCTGGACCTCCGTAAGGGTACGGATAGGAAGAGTCCTCAAGTGTCTGTACTTCCGCCTCAATTGTTCCACAGGATAGGACTGGCACGACAGGTTTAAGGCGATCAGCAGTAAAGGCATGACTGATCTGATAACTGATCTGCGGTGATAGACGGATGAGAAATCTGGAAGGCAGTGGAACAACCACGAATAACCTGAACATCGTCTCTGACTGTCCGTAACGGAAGGTCTTCAAGAACACCCTGAATGCTCAGGGCTTCAACGGCAGCGAGAGCAGGATCGTTCTCTCAGACCCGTCATCCAAGAGGGCGAAAGTATCCAGTGTACGATCCTCATAACGCAGGTGCACTGGAACTACTATAAGCATCACACGGCCACTAACAGAAGGCTTATCCAAGAAGAACCTATCCGAGGAGAAACTCATAAAGCAACTCTTCTCTACAGTAGCGGATTCCTCAGTAGAAGAAGAACTGATGTTCACATCATGCAGGGAACGAAGATGTAGGCCACGGCAAAGACTGCAGGGCTTCTTCAGGTCACATTGGACTGCATGGTGGGATCTGGCACAACGCCAACATCGATTGTGACGACGGATCCAGGTCTTAACTTGATCAGGGATTAACTGGGCAAAGGAAGCGTACTGACTCAGGTAATGCTCAGACGCATCGCAGAAAGGACATTATCGCTTCATTCTAGCAGGCTTAGCTGGCTGAACATAACCTCTACAAGGCCTGGCAGTCTCAAATGAGGGAGGGGATGAGACTGGGGCTCCAACTCTGTGCAGTATAGCAACAGATCTTTTGCCAGCATGTGAGCTCCTAGACATCAACTCTGCATCATAACCATGACACCAGGTCTCATAACGAAGCCAATTAGAAAGATCAACAAGTTTAGGCGTAGAACCAGGTGGACGAAACGTGGCGACGAAATTCTGCTCTTTGTTCTGGAGGAAGCTTACTTAGAATGCGTGCGACATGGGAGCCACAACTTAACTCCAACTCCCCATCGCGTCCTAGGGTTCTCAACAGGCCAATTAAGGACTGGACTTGGAGAGCAAATCTTTGGAAGGCTGGGATGTCACCTCGTCTAACATCAGGACTGTCCAGGACACTAGCTATCCTCCTCAAGGTTAACTGATGTGGTTGTCCGTACTGGTCACAAAGTGCTGGCATAGTATCGTAATGGGGGTAGGGGGGGAATTCAAGTTAGCATCAGCTATCATCTTAGCTTCTTCAAGCTTAAGGTGGTCTACTAGGATCTGGTACTTAAACAGCTCAGTGCCATCGCGGGAAGCAGGTTTTCTAAGGCTATGCGAAGGCGAGCAATCTCACTAGGATCTGGATGCGTAAACTTAGGGATGGTAGGAGGGGGCCATGATACACAGCCTCAAAGGAAGGGACTACAGGGTGCACCTAGGCTCTAACTGAGGAAGAAAGGCTGGGACACTAGGAGAGGCAGGTGCTGCCTGGCGGTGGGCAGGCACTGGCATGGCTCTAGGAGTGAGCAACTCTCTGAGGTCTTGAGGAGTAGGAGGCGGAGGGAACTCACCAGCATCAGGAACACTAGGCCGAGGAGGGCATGAACGAGTGGTAGGTAGCACTACGGGATTCTGCTGAGACCCTGAGATCACCGGCCGATAGGAAGCTACTGCATCAGACAACTCGGGGGAACCGAACTGTCTAGCTAAGGCTTTGTCAGACTCAGGCAAGGTGGTGGTGGAGGTAGATCAGGGAAAGGATCACAATCAACTACAGGAGTGGATACACAGGGCTTCACTGGAGAACTGGACATCCGCAATGCTGAGGGCTGCACTGGCGAAAGAGGTTGGCCTCTGGCTTGGCTAAGGTCTGCTCGAAGGGACTGCGCTGCTTGAACTAACTCTCGAACTTCTGCACGAACTGCTCTCAACTCTCTCAGATCAGCTTCTAAGGCTACACGCTCATGACGTAGGTGCTGTAGCTCACTGAGATGGGCAGAAGCAATTGAATCAGCTGCTGAAGGTGGGGAAGGGACCTGCTGAGGGCACACTGCACGCTGGGTAGGCTGATAACTGGATGACAGGATCTGCGAGCCATCCGGACGGACACGGTCACCACCAGGGAGGGCAACACATGGCTGAAAGGACAGGGACCAGGCTGGGACAGGCGTCTCCACAGTGCGGGATACACCAGGCTCTGAGACGGGTCTACTACCGGAAACTGCCTTTCATACTGCTCTAGGTAGGCTGGAGGACGAGTGAAGCGTTTAGGGCGTGCTCTGCCTACAATCTCCTCATCAGAGTCCATCATATCAGAAAGGAACACTCATCCGGCTCGAAGGACCACAATGTTGGAGAGACTTTTGACTAAGGATCTAATTTGCAATTGGATGATTGAACCCCCTGGGTGCCGGTTAGAGCACAATATTATATAAGGATGAGGAGACAGGTGATTGGGTTTAGATGATGTATTGATATGAGATTATTGCTTTACAGGCAGTAGAGGCATTAGTCTGGAATACAAGAAATACAATAAACAATCATGAATAACAATAATTAAGCATATACACAATGATAAACATCCATTGGTACATAAAGGCAGCCAAAGTATACTAAATCCTCATCTATAAAATTCCTCAGTGAACATTACAATCCAAGAAGGGATAATAAAAGTATCACAGTACGCACTATAAGCCAAAAGCAATCATCTAACATGATAAACGTCCCTCCATATATGGCTATAATCACTGCACATCAGAATGTGATCGCTAGTTTGGTATAAATAGCTCAAAATAATCAATATCACGTCACCGAAGTATCATGGAAAACAAAACGGTGATTAACATATCAATAAACAAGAAATAATCACATCTCGAGCAGCATCATTAAGCTAGATTAACAGAAACAATGGCTGAGGGCATGTCTTTACATGCACGGGTGACGCGGTTATAAATAACTGATTCAATAATAATACAGATCTAAATAAACACAAAATAACGCAAACAGGCTTACTTGTAGGTCAATGACTAACACCTTAATGTAACATCTGCAGGAAATAATCGCAAATGAACAAGTATAAATGTCCTTTCAGCGATCGACTCGACAGATGAACACTTCAGCAGGCAACAGCGGCTAAACTAACGAGACGGCTCATATGACGTCAGAATAAAAGCCCTCTCTTAAAGGAGCCTTTACAACAATAGTAGTGATGTATTATTTGCATTTTGACATTTTTGTCAATTTAAATTAAGCACATTTCCCCCGAAACTAGTTCAATACATAACCAAGAATTGTCATTTTATGGACACTATCATGTATTATACAAAAAAAATTAAATGTTGCAAATTTAATTCAGTGGAGAAAAACAACACTACTGTAATCTACATCACAAATTTCATTTACAATTTTAATATTATATCTTGAGAATTTGGGGGAAATTAATTATATTAGCATTTTTCAAGAATGTAAGTCTTTAGATCAGATGTTTTTTAAGATTATGAGATGTGTGTGAAAAACATGAATTGTGTTTATTTTTTTAATCATCCATGTATTATATTAATTGTGGCCATGTTTTAGTGAAAATTAAGCGTATTTGCTTTAAAATTACTGTAATCTGATAATATTTTTTTTAATTAGATTAAATTCAGAAAAAAACACTTGCATATGTACTACGGCTGTCAAAATGGCTGTAAAACTCAATTTGATTTTTGTATTATCAATATTTGAATTATATTCAAATTTAAAAGGCATAATTTCAATTAGGGGGGGGGGCAGAGATTTTGGCGTCTCTCCTGCGGCCACAAGAGAGCGTATCGAACAATGCATGTAAAATACCACGACTATCTTTGAAAAAAAGTGCACAATGTTTAAATTAAAGTTTATAAACCATAAACAATTAATTAATACATTTGATAAGCTTTAGAAACATGCGGCTCTCTTGTGAGACACGAGTGCAACGCTGATAGACGTCTCTCTAGAAAATGTGATAAATATGTGTTGAGTTTGGACATAAACATGATCTTATTCACATTGATGTTGTGTTTTCCCGCTATATTGTGAATGAGCAGCGCCGCATCGAGTGGGTTCAACTGGATAAGCTATAAAAAGCATTAAAATGCAACGAGCATCGTCATCACATCTCGTGAGCCACTGATAAAGCTGCCTGATGCACACCTAAAATCCGTCGCATCTACAATAAACGTTATTGTTTTAAAGTTGAGGAATATTCAAAATTAATTTTTGACAGCCCTAATGTGTTCACAAATGTCATTTGCATTTATTTAATATTATTATTATTATTTTGTTTCCTGACAGCAATGAGAATTTTGGGTAATTTTCTAAATGTATTTTTCATTGTTAAAATGTTTCGCTATCTTAATTTAGTTTATCTATTATTTTTTTTTGTGAGCAGCATGAGGCAGCGGTTCTGAGAGCAGTTTTGTTGGTGGGTGTTAATCTGAGCTCTCCTGTGTGTTGTGCAGTCTCCGGGGGGGCAGGGGCAGAAGGTGGACGTTCTGCTGGAGTTTGGCGAGTGGCTGTATTTAACACACTTTCCTCTGACTGACGTCCGGTTTCAGATCGAATGGGCCGTGGACATGCTGCTGTTCACAGACGGTGACTACATTACCTTTACACACACTAGATTCAAAACAGCTGCTTTCTATGTGAATGTATTAAACTGTAATTCATTTCTGTGAAGACTGGAGTAATGATGCTGAAAATTCAGTTTTGATCAGAGTCACACTCGCTTTTTTGCAATTGCTGTCTTTGTCACACTTCTGAGGAGGATTCCTCACCATAGTTTTACCACTGTATTTGTAGTAAAACTGTGGTTATACAAAAAAACATAAACATGGTTTATTTTCTTAAGGGATTTGTATTTGGGTGTATTCTTTCTTTTTAGTTCTTATAGCTGTACTGCTTAATAGTTATGTTTTGTACTGTTTAATAAAAAAATAAATCAGAAAAAAAGATTCTCTAACCCGCTCCGAAGTCCCGATCTGAATCAATGATTCTCGATTTGAAGTCCCCGATCTGAATCAAATGATTCTCGAACCCACTCTGAAGTCCCCAAGAAAAATCTACAAAGCCCACTCATCCGGCTTTTGGAAATGACCATTCCCATTTTCCTCACACTGAAAAAAACCGGATGCCAAGTCCCCCCCGGTGGAAGGGATCCGTTGTCCTCCCATCTGAATATGCAAGGCGTCTCTTGATGATCGACTGGGACACGGGCGATTTGACGTCAGCGAATCCGGATGTAGCATTAAGCTTCGTCAACATCTAACCGAACAGGCCACTGAAACTGTAAATGATTCTCCATGAAAACCGTGGGTGGACAGAACAATCCATGATGCGGTTAGTCCCGATCTGAATCAACGCCGGTATGATTTGTCGGGTAACATGACGAATACAAAGCATTGCTGTGCCCTCCGACGTGCAGTTAGAGCCCAACTCCGATCAAGGAGAGAATGAGTCACACTCAGCTCAATGATTCACGCATGATTTGAAGGACTAAAGACCATCTGTTCCTCTGAATCAAATCCTCCGCTGATGAGAGCATGATTTGCTGCCGAAGAGCTAAACCCTTCTACGGCCGCTTTGATGTAATGCGGCAGTGACTCTGCCGAACAGCGCATCAAACAGCAGACAGAGCAGCGATCATGGATTCACCGTGTCGAGGATGAGGTTGAGGGAACTAAAGAGAGTGAACCAGGAAAGCGAGGACCCGATGGGATTACTGGCCGCGTTCTGAGGTCCTGCACCGATCAAATGCTGGTTTGTTTATTCCATCTGATTTGAGTCCCTTGATCTGTGGTTCCCACCTCCTTTAAAAAATCTGTCATCCCTGTGCCTAAGAACAGTAAACCCTCTTGCCTGAATGACTATCGTCCAGTTGCCCTCACATCGACAGTTGAAGTTTTTTGAGAGACTTTAAAGAAACACATTTGTCCCCATCCCTGATTTGGACTCTTCAGTTTGCCTATCGGCCATAGGTCAACTGATGATGCCATCTCCCAGCTACTGCCTCCTCCCAAGTCACCGATCTGAAGCAAAAATCAAATGAGGCTTATTCGTGATTAGCTGCTTTACACTATAGTCCCCACCAAGATCTGAATCAACCTCGGCATAACCTCTTCACTTTGATGGATCGCGATTTCCTCACCCCAGAACAAGTGGTGAAAGTCGGGCGTTCATCCAACTCCATCACACCTGAATAGGAGCCCCAAAGGGCTGTGTCCTGATCCCTTGCTATACTCTCTATACACCCATGATTGCGTGTCCTCTCAAGTCCCGATCTGAATCATTAATGTTGATGATACTATGGTCGGGCCTCAACCAATGATGAGGCGCTCCGAAGTAGAGAGACTTAAATCCTGGTGCCAGGACAACTCTCTCTCTGAATGAGCAAATGATTTGTAGACTCGAAAGACCCCTACACTCCTCTTATGAAGTGGACCTGTGGAGAGGGTGAGCAGCTTCAAGACCTCGGTGTAAACATCTCCGAACCTGATGATACACACATCAAACACAGGTCGAACCAGGCAAAGTGTACCATCTGAAGTGAGGAAATTCAGGGTCTCACCAGATCTGAAAACTCACTCAGGGGCCATGAAAGTTCTCTCATGATCTCAGTGTGGTATGGTAATTCCCGCCAGGACTCAAAGCTCTACAGAAGTCATGCTGGCTGACGCATCTGGGTCTGCTCTCCCTCTCTCTGCAATTACCTCAAACGCTGAAAAGCAGAGCTTAAAATAATCAAGGACTCGAACCGCTCCGAACCATCTTTCTGTTCTGATCTGAAGCGCTCAAATGAAAAACCGAGAGACTGAGGAGGAGCTCTCCCTCAACCCGCTCCTTAAGTCAAACTGTTTCATAAACTACAAGACTCTTTATTTTTACATTTAATCATCTGATTCTCTACATGAACCCGGTACAACCCGTCCACCCCTCCTGAATCCCTGTCTTTACTATTTATTAAGTCCCTGTATCTGTTTTTTGCAATCATTTGTATTGCTCATTATTGTTTTGCATTTTTATTCTTTTTTATTTTTATTTTTTTTTATTGCGATTTTACCTATTTCTTGTTTTACTTATATTATATATGTATAAATATATGCTCCTGTTGTGTTACTTCTATTTAACATTTATTTATTTTTCACTGTCCACTGACACCACTGATTTGCTTTCATTCTGAATCCCTGTAAATTTAGATTCTCGAATAAACAAACCGCTTGAACCGAAGTCCCGATCTGAATCAAATGATTCTCGAACCCGCTCCGAAGTCCCGATCTGAATCAAATGATTCTCGAACCTGCTCCGAAGTCCTGATCTGAATCAAATGATTCTCGAACCCGCTCCGAAGTCCCGATCTGAATCAAATGATTCTCGAACCCGCTCCGAAGTCCCTGATCTGAATCAAATGATTCTCGAACCCGCTCCGAAGTCCCGATCTGAATCAAATGATTCTCGAACCCCCGATCTGAATCAAATGATTCTCGAACCCGCTCCGAAGTCCCGATCTGAATCAAATGATTTGCGATCCGATTGGTGCGTGAATCATTTTGTGATGCAGTGGTTTAACTGATTCAGAGTTTTGAAAAGCTCCGTTTCACCCATCAATATACGTGTTTTTTTATATTCATTACAAGCAATGTTGAAATATGAAAATAAATGGCTCTTTTGATCTGGTTTTGCTAGTGAAGCGCTTGATCTTGATTTGAATTCACGAGTCTGAATCAATCGGAGCACTTCCAGCATAAATGACTCACTCAATTGATTCATCTCGTCTGTTCCTCATGTTGCGTCTTCATGTTTACACGACACTGTCAGCACAACCATTCCCTCTTATTAACTGATATTTACAAATAAAATATCCATATTTCCATTCCATCCAATACAAATATATGAACATATTCAGGCGAGGTAACCGGTTTACTGCTAACTAGTGAAACACTACATTAATATGACGAGCTGCAGCTCAAAACACGTTAGATGGAAACCAGTGCTTATGATGGAGTTTGTAGCTTAATTCACTAGATTTGAAATAGTTTGAGCTGCAGTTCAATAGAAATCAGTTTAAAGCCTCCAGTTTCTCATAGCATTTAAGTGAATGTTGAATTGATATTGTGAGAAATTATTGTTGTATCTGATTGTATTAGTGTATATAGAGTGATAGTTAGTGTAAAAAAGTGCAGATGAACAAGTTAAAGATGATAAACTTAATCATTCAGCTGAACTGTGCTCGTATGTTTCATATGTTCTTACTCCACACATTTATTAAACGTTTCTAGCGTATTTACTTGAACTTCTCAGTTAAAATCAATGCTATGACATATTTCAGATGCAGCTGAAATTACATATACACATAATTAATTGTTTGATCAAAATGTAGTATGTAGTAAAAAAAAAATGTAATACAACATTTAGTAGTCGCAAATTCTACTCTGAAGACTGGAGTAATGATGCTGAAAATTCAGCTTTGATCACAGAAATAAATTAGTTTAACAGATATTCACATAGAAAACAGGTAAAATGTAATATTTCACATTTTTACTGTGTTTTTGATCCAATAAATGCAGCCTTGGAGAGCAGACGAGACTTTCAAAACAAAACAAAAATCCTAATTATCCCAATCTTTTGACTCCTGTTCGTTCCAGAGGAGCGTGGCGCGGTGTGTCTGTCTGAAGTGCGTGCGGTCGGTCGTCTGGAGCGTCTGATGCGGTCACACACACTGCTGGCTCTCACAGAGGAGCGGTCATCTCTCAAACAGCTGCAGCATCTGCTGACGGCCTACAGCTGCTCGCTGCACATCTGGAAGGTACTCGCACCTTACACAGCTGACATGATCTTACTGTAGATCTAGACTAAATATCAACACGAACTTTTGCTCTAGTAAATAAACACAATCTTACTGTAGTTTCACTAAATATCGCACGAGTTACTGTAGTTCTAGACAAATAACGCATTGCTAGACTAAATAACGAAATATCTTTATTAGATAGACTGAAATATTGCAGTTCATTTTTCAAATAAGTAACAGTTACTTTGTAGATTAGACTAAATATCTACACACGATCTTACTGTATTCTAGACTAAATATGACAGCTCTGGTGTTCTAGCTAAATACAACATGATCTTACTGTATTCTAGACAAATATTTGAGATCAGGTTTCTAGTAAGTATCGCAGAGCCGTTACTGTGTGTGAAAATATCGACATGATCTTACTGTAGATCTAGACTAAAATATCAACATGATCTTACTGTAGATCTAGACTAAATATCAACACGATCTTACTGTAGATCTAGACTAAATATCAACATGATCTTACTGTAGTAAAATCGACATATCTTACTGGAGTTCTAAATATCGACATGATCTTACTGTAGAACCTCTAGACTATCTTACTGTATAACAATCAACACGATCTTTCTGTAGCTCTAGACTAAATATCAACATGATCTTACTGTAGTTCAAGACTAAATATCGGACATGATCTTACTGTAGTTCTAGACTAAACATCGACATGATCTTACTGTAGCTCTAGACTAAATCATCGAACATGATCTTACTGTAGCTCTAGACTAAATATCGACTGATCTTACTGTAGCTCTAGACTAAATATCGACATGATCTTACTGTAGTTCTAGACTAAATATCGACATGATCTTACTGTAGTTCTAGACTAAATATCGACATGATCTTACTGTAGCTCTAGACTAAATATCGACATGATCTTACTGTAGCTCTAGACTAAATATCGACATGATCTTACTGTAGTTCTAGACTAAATATCGACATGATCTTACTGTAGTTCTAGACTAAATATCGACATGATCTTACTGTAGTTCTAGACTAAATATCGACATGATCTTACTGTAGGTTCTAGACTAAACATCGACACGATCTAACTGTAGCTCTAGATAAATATGACACGATCTTACTGTAGTAGTTCTAGACTAAATATCGACACGATCTTACTGTAGCTCTAGACTAAATATCAACACGATCTTACTGTAGCTCTAGACTAAATATCAACATGATCTTATTGTAGCTCTAGATAAATATCAACATGATCTTACTGTAGTTCTAGACTAAATATCAACATGATCTTACAGTAGCTCCAGACTAAATATCAACATGATCTTACTGTAGCTCTAGACTAAATATCAAACATGATCTTACTGTAGTTCTAGACTAAATATCAATGATTTACAGTAGCTCCAGACTAAATATCAACACGATCTTACTGTAGTTCTAGACTAAATATCAACACGAACTTACTGTAGCTCTCGACTAAATATCAACACGATCTTACTGTAGTTCTAGACTAAATATCAACACGCTCTTACTGTAGTTTAGACTAAATATCAACACGATCTTACTGTAGCTCTAGATTAAATATCAACACGATCTTACTGTAGTTCTAGATTAATATCAACATGAATTACTGTAGCTCTAGACTAAATATCAACACGATCTTACTGTAGCTCTAGACTAAATATCAACACGATCTTTACTGTAGTTCTAGACTAAATATTAACACGAACTTACTGTAGCTTAGACTAAATATCAACCGATCTTACTGAGCTCTAGACTAAATATTCACCACGATCTTATGTAGTTCTAGATTAAATATCAACATGATCTTACTGTAGTTCTAGATTAAATATCAACACGATCTTACTGTAGCTCTAGACTAAATATCAACACGAACATTACTGTAGCTCTAGACTAAATATCAACACGATCTTACTGTAGTTCTAGACTAAATAATCAACACGATCTTACTGTAGATTAGACTAAATATCAACATGATCTTACTGTAGTTCTAGATTAAATATCAAACATGCTCTACTGTAGCTCTAGACTAAATATCAACATGATCTTACTGTAGCTCTAGACTAAATATCAACATGATCTTGCTGTATAGTTCTAGACCTAAATGTGTGACCGAAAACAAAGCAGTCATAAGCAGCACAGGTATATTTGTAGCCAACAATACATTTTATGGGTCAACATTATCCATTTTTATTTTATGCCAAAATCATTAGGATATTAAATAAAGATTAAGTTCTATGAAGATATTTTTTAAGTTACTGTAAATATATCAAAAAAATAATTTGTCTTAATATGCATTGCTAAGAACTTCATTTGAACAAATTTAAAGGAGATTTTCTCAATATTTAGATTTTTTTGCACCCTCAGATTCCAGATTTTCAAATAGTTGTATCTCAGCCAAAGAGATACCTCAGAATATTATTCAAACCTGCAATAATAAATTGTTAAATAAGACAAATATAATTTGTAAAATAACTTTTTATATGAAAAACAAACAAGCAAGCCCTGGCCAGATTAAAAAAGCAACTCAAAAGTAGCATAACGCATTCCTTTCCATAAAAAGTAACTAAGTAACAATTTGTTACTTTTTAGAGTAACACAATATTGTAATGTATCACTTTTAAAAGTAACTTTCCCCAACACTGATCACATGTGTCTCTGTGGAATTCAGGTATCCATGGCAACCGCACAGGAAGTGATGAATGATTCGGCGGAAGGTCAAGACGGGCGAGCCGCCAGCTCCAGAAAAGACAAGGAGCGACCAGACGACAAGAAGACCAAACAGGTGAGACTAGTAATAAAGGACTAGAACAGCTTCACTGATCACCTGAAACTTTCATTACATATTAATTAGGTATCTGTTTTGACACTTTGTGTGTAGGTGTGACTGGGGCTAGTTGTCACATTTTTACTGGTTCACTTTGTGCACTTTTTGGGGTTTAGTTTTTGAAAGTCAGTGTCTATATAAACACAAACTTTAGAATTTTGACTAGAAAAAGTCAGTTTAGGTAAAAATGTCAACATGTTCATTTAACTTGTTGTGGCCTATAGTGGGGCATGTTGTCACAACATAAAGAGCATTTTTTCATAAGTATTTGTTAACTTTTCATCACAATCAAAATAATTATTAGTAAATAATACAATCAGTAAATAATAATTATTTAAATAACAGTAAAATAATTATTAGACAGAAAACATTAAAATGTTACAGAAATTTCTGACTACTGTGGACGACAGCATGTGTAATTAATTATTTTAAAAGTATTTTCTGCTCACTAATGCGGCATTTATTTGATCAAAAATATACAGTCGCATAAAACTGTAATATTATTAAATATTTTTTACAATTGAAAATAACCGTTTTCTATTTGAATGTTTAAAATATTATTAATAAATTAATTCATATGCTGATTTGCTGCTCAAGAAACATTTCTGATTATTATCAATGTTGAAAACAGTCGTGCTGCACAATATTTTTGTGGAAACTGTGATATATTTTATTTTTCATGATTCACAGATTAATAGAAAGTTCAAAAGAACAGAATTAGTTTGAAATAGAAATATTTTGTAACATTATAAATGCCTTTACTGTCACTTTTGATCAATTTAATGCATCCTTGATAAATCAAAATATTAATATATTGTTATTTTTTTAGTCTTACCCCAAAATTTTAAATGGTAATTTATCAATTTCATCAAAAATAGTAAGCAGCAGAATTTACTAAATATCATTGCATTGCATACAAAATATCAAACCAAGTGTTTTTATTATAATAATTTTTTTCCAATATTATTAAAGTTTCTCATTATTTAGATTTTTTTGCACCCTCTGATTCCAGATTTTCAAATATTGTCCTATCATAACAAACCATACATCAATGGAAAGATTATTTATTCAGCTTTCAGATGATGCATACATCTCAATTTAAGAAAATGTACCCTTATGACTGGTTTTGTGCTCCAGGGTCACACATGTTTCTCTGTTATTTCTCCAGCCGTCTCCTGTTGAGGACAAACCCAGAACTAAAGCTGCAGACGTGTCTCTTCCCATCAGCCCCGAGCAGTGGGCTCAGTTCCAGTGTCCTGAGGAGCTTCGACAGGCCTTTCTCTCTGACGCCGGTCCTTACAGCATCAACAGCACATCCATCAGCGCACAGGTCAGCAGAACATCTCTCGTCTCACAGATCATCTAACCGGGATCGACCGCAGATGAGTTCTGAGCTGCATCAGGAAATATTGATCTTTAGAGTGAAATCTGTGACTTAAAGCATCTTCCTCGTCGATTTAAGGAGAATCATCTCACTGAACAATAGCATCACATGAGTGAAAGATTATTTGAAAACGGTCATGGGTTGTCCAGGTCAGCAGAAATTAAAATCCTCAATTTATTCAATGCTTCATCAGACGCCGTAAAAAAGCAAGCCCTTCCGTGCCACGGTGATTAGTGCACACCTGCACCCATTAAAACATCAATATTCACCATGGACATCATAACATGTGCACAGGCACAAAAAACACCATACCATAATCCAATTCACCTTAAAACATTCTTATATGTGACTCTGGAGCACAAAGTCTTAAGTCGCTGTATATTTGTAGAAATAGCCAAACATTGTATGGGTCAAAATTATACATTTTTATTTTATGCCCAAAAATCATTAGGATATTTAAGATCATGTTCCATGAAGATATTTAGTAAATTCTCTTACCGTAAATATATCAAAACTTAGTAATATGCAATGCTAAGAACTTAATTTGAACAACTTTAAAGATGATTTTCTCAATATTTAGATTTTTTTGCAACCTCAGATTTCAAATATTGTCCGATCATAACAAACCATACATCAATGGAAATATTATTTATTCAGCTCTCAGATTATGCATACACCTCAATTTAGAAAAATTGACCCTTATGACTGGCTTTGTGCCCCTGAGTTGATGGTCAAAAATCCTTAATGCAAAAAAAATAATTAAAACAAAAAATAATTAATGCAAGATGCAAAAAAACAATTAAATCTTACTTTTACCCCATAAATCTTATGGATTTTGTATCGTTTCTCCTAATATAGTTAGTATTGTTTAGTCTATGTATAGTTATATTTCTATACAGTATATGTATAGTCAACATCTGTCAGTAGGTTAGATGTGTATAGGTATTTTTACTTCATTGTTGTATGTCTGTATTCATGTAGCAGACTGACAATAAAGCTCGACTTGACTAATATAGCTCATATGTTCAATAATACACGTTCTGATCGATCGACTAGTTTCTCCCACATAGTGCTTATTATTACACATGTGTTGTTAAATGTGATGTACAACTCCATCGAGTCATCTTTATTGTCCAGACTTATTATTTGAGACGATCAGTAAGGTTTTTTTGCATTGTGACTATTTTCTTGACATTTAAACACATCTATCCTTTTTTAAGTTTTGGGGTTTGGATATTTTTGATGTTTTTGGGGAAAAAAGTCAGCAAAAACTCAATTTTTTTTTTTTGCTCACCAAAAATGCATTTATTTGTTTACGAAAAATAGAGTAATATTGTGAAATATTATTGAAATTTAAAACAGCTGTTTTCTATTACTATGAATATGAGTTAAACGTAATTAATCTGTATTATTCAGAATCATTACTCCAGTCTTCAGAGTCACATGATCTTCAGAAATCATAATAATATGCTGCTCAAGAAACATTTCTGATTATTATCAATGTTGAAATCAGTCGTGCTGCTCAATATTTTTGTGGAAACGTGATATATTACATTTTTCAGGATTCACAGATTAATAGAAAGTTCAAAAGAACAGCGTTTATTTGAAATATAAATCCTTAGAACATTATATATGTCACTTTTTATCAATTTAATGCGTCCTTGATGAACAAAAGTATTAATTGTTTAATTTGTGAAGTTAAATTGGCCGTGCACATCATGTGTTTAACGGGTCGTTTCAGAGCCGAACTCTGTTTTATTTGGACCTGCTGGTGAAAGAGCTGGAGTCGTACTCCTTGACCCCGCTGACCTTTGCCCCTCTACACCTGGCAGAGGTCATCGCTCGTGACCTCATGCAGAGCAGGAGTCATCTGACCTCTACCGCCTCAGGTAAGCCTCACACACAGCTGGACCTCACGCATTACATCAGATATCACCGTAAGATGTGGCTGGCTTCGTCATCTCTCAGGATCATCAGGAACTGTGGTGATCTGGGGTTCGAGTCTGCGTTCTCCGAGCAGCTGCTGAGTCTCACACTCGTTCCTGCAGACGAGCTGATGCGGTACGATTCTCTAATTGAACCGCTGGAGTCGTTAATCAGGTTTGGTCATTACCAGGCGCTTCGTAGTGTTTAACTCGACTGTATTTGATTTCAGGAGCCAGAGAGCCGTCGTTGCACACAGATACGAGGTCAGTATCGCTCAGTTACACAGAGTTCACTATTTAACCTTCATAATGCATTCAAAATCTATTTACAGTTTTCATATTCGGGGTCTGAGTGGACCTGAAGAATCATTATTTTATAAAACAGCCAAAACTTAATATTTTTCAAAATACTTGGAGCAAATAAATGAGTAATAGTGAAAAAAACACTTTTTATTAAAACATTTTTATTATTATTTTTTTAGAAAAAAATATGTATATTGATAGATACTGTAGATTGATTGATATATATAATACACTTGATATGGATGATACATTTTATTTAAACGTGTTAGTGTATCAAATCTATAAGAACATATAATCTGATAATTACAGTATTAACCCCACTGGAATTAATTAAAATCTATATTAAAATAATGTAAACAAATGTATAACTCTCTAATAATGAGTGTTCAATAATAGTCCACCTTTATGAAACCTACATTCATTTCTAACAAAACAACTTAAATATGATAAAATGTATTCATTTTACTTGCATAAAGTTTCACTGAATAATGTATAGTTTTTATTACAGCGCAATGGTTGGTCAATAGATGTGCACATTCATGTTTATCAACAAAATTCAGTCCCGAAACTATGTAATATATTTAGAAAAAGTGAAATATAATTTACAGAAACTTTTTGACTTCGAAGATCATTTGTGAACATGGAGCACAAAACCAGTCATAAGGGTAAATTTTTTGAAATTGTGATTTATGCATCTTAAAGCAGCTAATTTTGAGCCATACAATGTATTGTTGGCTATTGCTACAAATATAGCTGTGCTGCTTATGACTGCTTTTGTGCTCCAGGGTCACATTTTATAAAAGTGTTTACAGCTAATGATGCGCCGTACATACCGGAGTCAAAAATGACCTTGAATAATAATTCAACACCCAGAGGGCGTTCCCAAACCGTCACAGCTACGCAGCGTTGAGCGAACCTATGAAAGACAACTAAGAATTTTCCAGAAATCTGTATGCATCACTTCCGGGTATGCAAACTGATCTGAGTGTATTATGATGTTTATTGTCAGTCTAATGCTCAGACCCCTCAGACGGCGTTTGCTGACGGGGATCCGTGTGGAGGGACAGCATCCGCTCTCAGTCCTCATCAGCTGTGGCTGGACAAGGCCGACGTGTGTCTGAGTCTGAACCTGATTCAGCCTGCAAAAGTCCTGCTGACTCGCACACACCTGGCAGCCCAGGTGAGCACACACACACACACACACACACACACGCACACACTCTCTCTCATACACACAAACACACACACACACACACACCAGCCTGGCAGCCCAGGTGAGCACACTCTCACACGCACTCTCACACACGCTCTCTCACACGCTCTCTCACTCGCTCACTCTCACACACACACACACACACACACACATATACATGGTTGTTGTATTTTTCAACATTTTTCAAAAATTTTCATTTAATAAAAATAAAAAAATGTATTGAAATTAGTTTGACACAATAATCAATCAGTATTCATTACTCATATTTAAATATTTCAAACAACAGACATCTTCAAATTGGATGATAAATCTAAGACTTTTGTGTTTTAATCCAGCTATTCCTGAAGAAACCATATTTTTTATATTTCCGATTTAGATCAATTGATTTAACTAATAACACTGTAAAATAAGAATATTTCTCTAAATTTAAAATGAAATCAAGACATAAATTAAGACCACTACTGTTCAAAAGTTTGTTGTAACAAAAGTTTGTTGTTTGTATATAAATGTAATATTTTCACTGGAAAACTGGAATTTAAAGATACAGAAATTAATTTGTCAGTCATCTGCTACCTTATTATGTTCAGATATGTGCTACTGAAACGATTCAGTGGATTCAGATTCTCTAAAACTCTTCGTTCTAGAGGAAATTTGGTTTAAGAACTTTGTGGAACTTTAAATGATGTCAACTTGCATCTCTTTCCTAATGCATCAATAATGTCATTAATATGTTTCAGGAGCTTGGAGACCGGCTGTCATTGGCTAAGAGTTTACAGCTGCTGGCGGTTCTGGCCAATCAGGAGCAGCGGTTCGGCGAGGCTCTCGCTCTGCTGCAGGAGGCGCAGGAGCTCGGAGGAGACGAGGAGTTCTGCTTCCTGCTCACTCAGACGCTCCTGACGACCGTAGTGGAACAGGAAGTACAGGAAGAAACGCATCATCAGGTGCAGAATGAGTGATGGCCGCTCAACTGAGGCACTCACACACACCCAACGAGTTTAGAGATATTAACGTTACCTGACACAAACACCTGCAAACACTGAAAAACGTATGAACCTGTATACTCACTCACGCACGCTCGCACGCACGCTCGCACGCTCGCTCGCTCACACACACTCAAACACAATCACACACACTCAAACACAATCACACACAATCACACACACTCAAACACAATCACACACACACACAAACACAATCACACACACTCAAACACACTCACACACACTCAAACACACCTCACACACTCAAACACACTCTCACACACTCACACACTCAAACACATCACACACACACAATCAACCACACACCCACACACACACACAATCACACACACACACACACTCAAACACAACACGCTCACACCTCACAACACCACACTCAAACACAATCACACACAGCACACACACACTCAAACACACACTCACCTGCACACTCAAACACAATCACCACACACACACACACACACACCACACACTCAAACACAATCAAACGAACACACACACACACACACACAACAATTCACCCACACACACACACACACACCCACACTCAAACACAATCAACACACACACACACTCAAACACAATCACACCCCACACACACACTCACCCACACAATCTCTCACACACACACGCACACACACTCAACACAATCACTCTCACACTCAAACACAATCACACACACCACTCAAACACAATCACTCTCACACTCACACACACACACACTCACAACACCTCACACACTCACACACACACCACACAATCACCCACACACACACACACACACACACACATCACACACACACACACACACACACACCACTCACACTCACACTCACACTCACACTCACACCACACACTCACACTCACACTCACACATCTCTCACACTCACACTCTCACACTCTCACACACACACTCTCACACACACACTCTCCTCACACACACACACTCACACACACCACTCACACACACACACACTCACTCACTCACACTCACACTCTCTCACTCTCACTCACACGCACACACACACACACACACACACACACACACCAACACACACACACTCACTCACACACTCCTCCACCCATCAAACACACACAATCACTCACACACACACACACACACACACTCACGCACTCACGCACTCACACGCACGCACTCACACACACACTCGCACGCACACGCACGCACACAACACACACGCACACACAGTCGCACACTCACTCAAACACAATCACTCTCACTCACACACACACACACACACTCGCAACACACTCAAACACAATCACTCACACACTCAAACACAATCACTCACACACTCAAACACAATCACTCACACACTCAAACACAATCACTCTCACACACAATCACTCACACACTCAAACACAATCACTCTCACACACTCAAACACAATCACACTCACACACAATCACTCACACACTCAAACACACTCACTCTCACACACACACACACACACACACACACACACAAACACATCACTCACACACTCAAACAGATCACTTCACACTCACACACACCCACCTCAAACACAATCACTCTCACACACGCTACACAACGCACAGCACACACACACACACACACGCAAGCACACACACACGGCATGCATCGCACGCGCTGCGCAGCAAACTGCACGCACACAATCACAACACACCAACACACACATCACACACACACACTCACACACACACACACTCAAAACACACACTCACACTCACTCACGATCACACTCACACACAATCACTCACACTCAAACACCAATCACTCACACACACACACTCAAACACAATCACTCACACACACACACTCACACACAACTCAAACACAATCACTCACACACACACACACACACTCACTCTCACTCAAACACAATCACTCACACACACACTCAAACACACTCAAACACAATCACTCACACACACACTTAAACACAATCACTCACACACACACACAAACACAATCACTCACACACACACTCAAACACACTCACTCCACACACACTCACATGGACAAACACACACTCACATATACTTGAATATTGAACATAATCAAGTCTGAGTTCATTTTATTCTAAATATTATATTTAAGAATCAATTCTCACTGATAACCAGTTGCTTATCAGCATGCATATTGGCTGTTTATTAGTGCTTATAAAGCACATATTCTGCATGACCATATTCTACATCTCTTAATCCACCCCATACCTCAATTATTAACTACCTTACTAACTATTAATAAGCAGAAAATCAGGAGCCCAGCAAATTGGTCCCTAAACTAAAGTGTGACCATTCCTATAAACATTTCTTTAATGTTTATAAAATATATATATAATTATATGTATGTGAGGGGTTCATAATTAAATCCTGGACTTGCCTAAACCGAGTGATAAACGAGATATTTAAATGTTAAATATGAGGAGGGGGAGGAGGGGGTCCAAAATTATTTATTTTGGATGTGTGTGTTATCAGATAAAATACATATGTACATGTCATATATCAGACATACAGTGTGGGAAGGTTACTTTGGAATGTAATAGGTTACAGATTAAACTGTTAAGTCTATTTCAAACATGTAAAGCAGGCAGGTTGACCTTACAGTAGTGCTCAACACTGACTACTGTCAGACTTACCAAATCCTTCATCACTTGAATTAAGATGAAAATATTTAAATTTTAAAGAGACATTGGATGCAAAATATCTTAATTTGCATATAAATATGTCTTTGCAGTGTGTGGACACAACAACCCTACAATGGTAAAAATCCACTCCTTTTTTAATCCCCCAAAAGCCTAAACAGTCTCAATTATCAAGCAATTTTGATTTTGGAGTGAATAACCACCACTCTCTCCGTCCTCAATACCACGACTTAAGTGAGACACTTGTGCAAGGCACCAAACTCCCAACTGCTTCCCGGGCGCCACAGCAATATGGCTGCCCATTGCTCCGGGTGTGTGTTAACGGTGTGTGTGTGTTTGTTTGTTCACTGCTGTGTGTGTGCACTTGGATTGGGTTAAATGCAGAGAACAAATTCTGAGTATGGGTCACCATACTTGGCCACACGTCACTTCACTTTCACTAAATTAGTTTGTCTTGCTGCACAAATCTTTTTACTCTTTCTGCTTTCTAAGTGAGGGAAAATTCAAGCAAGTTTTGTTAAAAAGTCAAACTAAAGGATGGATTAACAACCATAATTAATGATCCAGCTGCACCTCCAGAAGAAGTAAGTCTCCCACTTTATATGTTTTTTATGATTATATGCAAATCGCCTTTGCTCTTCCACAGAAGAAAGGGGCGGGGGTGATCAGAGCTCATAGCATGTAAAGAGATATACACCGAAACGAGTCGCAGTGTTCTTTTACACACCCACCGAGACCATTTCAAGATTACCCAAAAGAATCATACCCCCTAGTGGAAAATGGGCATCTGATGTCCTCTTGAAGCACAGCCACCTCAAATCAGACTACTTTAAAATCAATGAGGTCAAATACAAATTTAAATCATCATAACAAGAAATAGTTTAATAGCTGTGATACTGATTTTGAAATCAAATCGTTGCATAGATTATGACATGAAACACTGGAATCTAATGATGCCTTAGAAAAAAACAGTTAATCTTAAATAAAGCATATACATAAACCCATATAGGAAATATAAGACTTATCAGATAAGCATGTTATACATTTCTGAAACATCGGTGTTTAATATTTTAGAGCAATCACTGCAATTTATGAAATAAATAAATTAAATCTGTATGTGGGAGTGTGTTAAAAAATCAGATGTAACCCTCTTTGTAATCCTTAACATTTTCATAAGTAACTAATTTAATTACACATCTTTTCTTAGTAACTGTAACTAATTACAATTACTTTATATTTTGTAATTAAATTACATAATTCCGTTACATGTAACTAGTTACTCCCCAACACTGCAGACATATAAGTTAGCAAATAAAGAGCATATATATATAGAAAAGGTTTTAGTCCTTAGGCTCAAAATATCACATTCAAATAAAAGCATTTGTGTAAACATTTACTATAAGAGTTATGTAAAACAAGAGTTAATGTAAATCAAAAAATTTGTTCTCGCACTAAACCCTTTTTGCACTATTAATAAATATTCTTGAATAATTTTCCTGAGCAATATTAACAGTAAATATGTGGTTGTGTGTGTTGTTGAGGTGTGTGCGATCACAGAACAGGCCTGCAGAGCCTTCAGAGCTGTTCTAGAGCAGAGACCGAACCGAGCTTCAGTCCTGCGCTACTTCATCGCAGCGCTGCAGACCAGGTGCGGTCATGGATCCTCAGTGTTTATTCATCTGAGCTGAATTACAACGACACTGATCTGTGTGTGTGTGTGTGTGTGTGTGTAGGGCGGCTGTGCTTCGTCAGCGTTTATTGAGTTCTTCTGATCCGTCAGTGGAGATGCTGAGCTCAGTGTGTGACGCGCTCAAACACGCTGCTGCTGAACTACTGCAGCTGGGATACAGGACACACTCCGCCGAAGCCATGCTAGAACACGCCAACACACTCAGGTGAACACGCCAACACACTCACGCCGGTGAACACGCCAACACACTCACGCCGGTCAACACGCTCAGTGAACACGCCAACACACTCACGCCGGTCAACACGCTCAGGTGAACACGCCAACACACTCACGCCGGTGAACACGCTCCGTGCACACGCCAACACGCTCCGGTCAACACGCAACACGCTCAGGGGCCAACACGCCAACACGCTCAGCCAACACGCTCAGGCCACACGCTCAGGCCAACACGCTCAGGCCCAACACGCTCAGGTCAACACGCAACACAACTCACGCCGTTGAACACGCCAACAACACTCACAAGCCGGTGAACACGCCAACGCGGCTCAGCGAAGACGCCAACACGCTCAGGCCAACACGCGCCAGGCCACAGCTCATGTCAACACGCCAACACCGCTCAGGCCAACCAACGCCAACCACGCTCAGGCAACACGCTCAGGCCAACACGCTCAGGCAACACGCCACACGCTCATGCCAACACGCTCAGGCCAACACGCTCGGCCAACACGCCAACGACGCTCAGGCCAAACACGCCACACGCCTCAGGCCAACACGCTCAGGCCAACACCCAACACGCTCAGGCCAACACGCCAACACCGCTCAGGCCAACACGCTCAGGCCCACACGCCAACACCGCCAACAACGCTCAGGCCAACACGCCAACACGCCAGGCCAAACACGCTCAGGCCCAACACGCTAACACTGCTCACGCCAACACGCTCAGGTCAACACGCCAACACGCTCAGGCCAACACGCCAACACGCTCAGGTCAACACGCCAACACGCTCAGGCCAACACGCTCAGGCCAACACGCCAACACGCTCAGGCCAACACGCCAACACGCTCAGGTCAACACGCCAACACGCTCAGGTCAACACGCCAACACGCTCAGGTCAACACGCCAACACGCTCAGGTCAACACGCCCAACTACGCTCGGTCGAGTGAACACGCCAACACACTCACGCCGGTGAACACGCCAACACTCAGGTGAACACGCCAACACGCTCAGGTGAACACGCCAACACGCTCAGGTGAACACGCCAACACGCTCAGGTGAACACGCCAACACGCTCAGGTCAACACGCTCAGGCGAACACGCCAACACGCTCAGGGCAACACGCCAACACGCTCAGGCGAACACGCCAACACGCTCAGGTCAACACGCTCAGGTGAACACGTTAACACACTCCGGTGTACATCTGTGAGATACTGTATAAATAGAAAAAAATATATATATATATCGTTTAAATATTATTCCAATTTAAAATAATGTTAAAACAATTAAAATACCAAGATTTTATGTATTTATACTCTCTTTTCAATGTAATATATATTTTTTTAAATTACTTCTGATCAACATATTATTATGATTTCTGAAGATCATGTGACACTGAAGACTGGAGTAATGATGCTGAAAATACAGTTTTGATCACAGAAATAAATTACAGTTTACAATATATTACAGCAGAAAACAGCTACTTTTAATTGTAATAATATATCACTATATTACTGTTTTTACTGTATTTTTGTTGACAAATGCAGGCTCTGTGAGCAAAAGAGACTTTAAGAAAAACAATTAGTCCAAGCTTTTGACTGGTTGTGTGTATTTTTAGTATTTGTAATTTTTTCTGCTTGTGACTTTGGGGTCAAATATGACTTATAAATATGAATGACCTATATTAATCACCTTTCAGCTTTTTAGCACTATAACACTCCTCTTGAAGAGTAAGAGAATACATGCTGCTGGAGTCAGACGTGTGATTGTTGTCTCTTTCATCAAGAATCCTGGCTGCTCAAGCATCGCATGCAGAAGAGAAACAGCGCCACCTTCTGGACGCGTTCAGCCTGATGAAGAGCGCGGTGTCTATTCAGGAGCAGGTTCTCTCTGATGTCCTGAATGTTCTTCCACCTCACGAGGTACGAGATTTTTTAAACATCACTTCTCTACAGATGTTTTTTCAGATTGGTTGTGCTAATTTTGGACAAAAATCTGCAGAATTTATACCAGCGGGATATAAATGACTAGCTTCACCTTGACTGTAGCTCAACAGTGTTCAGTTTACACTGGTAATAAATAGCTACATATACAGTAAAACAATATTATTATGAAATATTATTCACATTTAAATCTATCCATCTATGCACACACACAGTAAAACAGTAAATATTGTGAAGTATTAAAATATAAAATAATGATGAAATAATTAATATTTGTATTCTATTTTACATGTATTTCTATTGTTTTCCATTTTTATATTTTTGCACACACATTAATTTAAAGTAAAACAGTAATACTGTGAAATATTATTAAAATTTAAAAAAAATTGTCTAAATTTTTCTTTCTAAAAATAGGCATAATTTTTTCATATAAAATATCTGTTCTATTTTTTTATTTTATAGAAAAAAAAGTAATATTTGAAATATTAAAACAATTTAAAATAATTGTCTAAAAATTGTTCTAAAAATAGGCATCATTTTGTCATATCAAATATCTGTTCTATTTTTTTATTTTAAAAAAATATTAATATTTGAAATAATATTAAAACAATTAAAAATAATTGTCTATATAATTTTTCTAAAAATAGGCATATTTTTTCATATATCTCTGTTCTATTTTTTATTTATTTTATAAAAAAAAAAAATATTACAACTATTTAAAATAATTGTCTATATCATTTTTTTCTAAAAATAGGCATAATTTTGTCTTATAAAATATCTCTCTGTTCTATTTTATTTAATAAAAAAATCTTAATATTTGAAATAATATTAAATCTATTTAAAATAATTGTCTAAATACAAAAAAATAAACAAACTATACATTTTGAATATATATATATATATATCGTTTCTTTAATTCTATTTCTATGTTGTTTTGTATTGTAATATGTTTCAGAGACTTTGCATATGAATTAGATTGTCTTAATGATCTCCCAGAAGCGTGTGACACGAGTCTCCTCCACCCCTTGGCTTGTTTGTCTGCCGTTCCTCCACATGCGCTAATGTGAACTCTAAAGGACTAAACACACACGGTCTGTTTCCAGAGGAACAAACACGATTAGCAGACGGGAAATCTGATTTGGTGTGTTGTTCGTTAAGCTCGTCGTGACGCGACCCGGTGGTCTTCTGTGCCAAACAGCACACGGCTCCTCTAAACGACACACTAATTCATTTTACCTCATGCTGCATTATGGATTTTCATTTTCCCGAACGGATTATCATATTACAAAGCTCTCCGGGTGCTCATATTTATGAATAGAGGGCAATGAACACATTGACCCAAATGTGTAAATCTGAATTGCTAAAGTAATTAGACTCTTGTGCTGTTTGCACTCGTTCCGTTTGAAGGATTAGTTCATGCAGAAACAGTCTGTCGTCGTTTATTCACCTTTCAAACAGAAGATATTTAGAAGAATCTCCAAGCTGCTCTTTGTCCATGCAGCGAACGCAAACCGTGAGATGTTCACGCTCCGAAAACAACAACAACGCTCCAGAAATATGGATTTCTTCTGGAATTGTGCTCCACAGAAGAAAGTCATGACCCATTTATTAAAACAATTAATTAATAATTCATTTCTAATTAATCATTCACAATAAGACAAGAAGCATTAAGAAAATTCATATAAACTTAAAAAAAATAAAATATGGTCTATTTTGATTTCAAGTTGTATGAATTAGGGTTAATATAGTTAAATAAAATTAATGAATTAAATAAATAAAGTGTGTTTTTAATTTGTACTGTATAAATCAGGGTTATTATAATTAACTAAAACAAAAAACATAAAACTGTATTACTTTAAATAAAGTAAACATTGACTGAAATAAAATTAAATGCATAAAAAGTTAAAACACTAAAAAAAAGCTAGTTGTCAAGGCAACATAACTCAAACTAAATATTTAAAAAATAATAAAAATGACAGAAACAGCAAAATGACTAACATTTGAACTAAAATGAAAATGGAAAATATACAAATAAATATGAAAAACCACTAAATCAAATCACTTTTATTGTCACATCACCACAGCACAAGTGCCTTGGTGAGTGAATATTAATAATATTCACTATATTAATAATAAAAATGATCTCAATCTGTAGTATAAATGCATGATGGTGTTTGAGATAGATTATTGTGTGTTTGCTGCAGTGCGGCTGGCGTGGCGTCCCCGCGGCCCGTGTGTGTGTGCGTCTCAGACTGGACCTCGCTGAGCTGGGCCTGCTCATGCTGGACCTCCAGAGCGCAGAGCAGGAGAGGAAGTCCATCGCTCGGGACAGGAAGCCATCAGTGGAGAGAGCGCTGGAGGACTACATGAGGAGCAGCGCTGATCTCAGCCGACAGGAGACGCTCTTCATGCAGGTCTTTTGTGTTTCGTTCTCATGTGCTCACAAATAAACGGGGCAAAATCACGCAAGAAAGACATAACTCTAGAGGTCCTCTGAGAACTCTGAGTTTGTTTAACATCGTGTGTGTGTGTGTGTGTGTGTGTGTGTGTGTGTGTGTGTGTGTGTGTGTGTGTGTGTGTGTGTGTTTCAAGATTCGTGTGTGTGTGTGTGTGTGTGTGTGTGTGTGTTTCAAGATTCAATGTGTGTGTGTGTGTGTGTCAAGATGTGTGTGTGTGTGTGTGTGTGTGTGTGTGTGTGTGTGTGTGTGTGTGTGTGTGTGTGTGTGTGACTGACTGACTGTGTGGGGATGTGTGTGTGTGTGTCAAGATGTGTGTGTGTGTGTGTGGTGTGTGTGTGTGTGTGTGTGTGTGTGTGAGTGTGTGTGTGTGTTGTGTGTGTGTGTGTGTGTGTGTGTGTGTGTGTTTCAAGATTCAAGTGTGTGTGTGTGTGTTTCAAGATTCAAGGTGTGTGTGTGTCTCCATTCGATTCAGCAGTCAATCAAACACACATGAGATGTTTATCTCTCAGTAAAGTAACTCTCACATTACTCAATTGATTTCTTCATTCTTTGATGTTTTTATATCGGCCTTAAACGCTTGAGCTGACACATAAACATCTTTATAGTCCAGACAGCGGCTGCTTCACACAAAAACAACTGCATTCAGACTAAAGCCCTCAAGCTCATGTTGCCAGCAAAGCATTGTATTCATCAAGGATGCATTTAACTAATCAAAAGTGTTTGCATTTAACTAATAAAGACATTTATAATGTTGCAAAATATTTATATTTCAAATAAATGCTGTTCTTTTGAGCTTTCTATTCATCTGTGAATCTTGAAAAATAAAATATATCACAGTTTACACAAAAATATTAATGTTTTCAACATTGACAATAATCAGAAATGTTTCTTGAGCAGCAAATCAGCATATTATGATTTCTGAAGATCATGTGACACTGAAGACTGCAGTAACGATGCTGAAAATACAGATTTGATCACAGAAATAAATTACAGTTGAACACATTCACATAGAAAACAGCTGTTTTTAAATTATAATAATATTTAATATTTTTACTATATTTTTTGATCAAATAAATGCAGCCTTGGTGAACAGAAGAGACTTCTTTTAAAAACATTTGTTTTTATCTTGAACAGTTCAGTATATTCACTAAACACAGATCTGAGTTTTATGAAGAAATGTCCAGTAAATATCTAATTTCTCCTAAAATCAAAAGAAAATAATAGAAAAATTACAATTAAAAGAAAAACAACATTAATTTTATTTATAAGATTACATTGTTTTGTTGAATTGTGTTGCTATACTAAAGAAATCATCATGTGTGGACACTTATTATTATTATTATTATTATTTTATATATATATATATATATCTCACTTCAATAAAATTGAATCATGGTGTCCCTAAAACAGGTTTCATATTCTTCATGCAAAATATCTTGTGCATCATATCCATCTGTGTGGTGCTCTGTCCTCAGGACCGGTCTGCTGTGGACCGGTCTCTGGCTCAGGAGGTTCTGACTCACCTCACAGCGGTCCGTTCTCTCTCGCCGGACTGTGTGGAGACCAGGGCTCGCTCGCTCGGCATGATGGGAAGGTGTCTGAGGATTGTAGCTCAGCAGAGAGACCCGCTGTACCCCTCCACGCTGTGGACCGAGCCCGACACGGTAAAATGACCTTCAGTCAATATGCTATTTTCTATTCATGCATTACTCTATGATATTTAATTAGAAAATGCATATGTGCAAAAGTGCATTTGTTGCTCTTTTGAGTCACTATTTTCAATGCATCTGTGCACAGAAAGATCTGAATTATTCTTAAGCTAATTGATCTGAATCAATGTGATCGTTAAAATTCTTATTCAGGAATGCAAAAGTAATATGAACATTGATTTTCTCTTTTTAACGAATCAATTGAATCTGAATGGATCTGAATGATTCTTAAGCTCATTGGTTTGAATCAAATCATTTGTATCCAATAATTACAAATGCATTTGTGCAAAAGTGTCATTGTAATGTCCAGTTTATGCACAATTTACTCGAGTCGCGTCTTTTTAACGAGTCACTGCACAAATCGAACTTAATGATTCCTTAGCAAATTGGGTTGTGTCATTGTTTAAAGTATTCTAGTATTTGTCATAATGATTAAAAAAAATACGTTAGACTTTAAATGACAGTCTCACATGCAGCAGCACCATTAAGATTAGAAAATAAGCAGCCGTTTAACACACCGTATAGATTTTCTTTCTCTTCCACCTGTTTAAACTCTATCGTGCATCATTAAACTCTACGATTGGGCCTAATTTGCTTCGGCTGCATTAAGTCACGCTGCTGAAGATGCTTTTCTCCAGACTGCATTGATTCACAGAGACTCAATATGAGCACTGTACTACCAGGACCAGCAGAGAGATAATGAAGACCAGCAAGTGAAGATGAATGAAGCGGAGAAGAAACAATACGCTGGCAAACGTGCAGAGCTGCAGGTACATCCACACACACTTTATCACAATGATAGACTTAATGCACATAGATTTAATATACTGCAATTAATTATGACTACAGACTCATATTTACGAATCATTTTCTTCTTTGAGGAAAACATGTAGTCTGTTAATAAGGCCAACAATCCTTATTTTTAGTTTTAAATAAAAATTTTTTTATTGATTAACACTATATTCTTAAGTCTGCTTATGCAAAAGTGGCCTATGAGTCACTTATTTTTAATGAATCAGTTTAATCACTGCACAATATCGGTCTGAATGTTTCATAAGCAAATTGATTTGAATCAAGTCATATTTTGGAAGCACAAATGCATATGTGCAAAAGTTGCATTGTAATGTCCAATCTTACTCTGTTGAGTCGTTAATTTTCAATGAATAAATTGATCTGAAAGATTGTTAAGAAAGCTGATTTGAATCAAAACGGTTAATATTCACGAAGCACAAATGCATATGTGAGCCTGGAGCACAAAAGCAGTCATAAGTGGTATATTTGTAGCAATAGCCAACAATACATTGCATGGGTCAAAATGATAAATTTTTCTTTTATGCCAAAAATCATTAGATATTAAGTCAATTTTCCATGATTCCAGATGTTCAAATCTCAGCCAAATTTGTCCTAATAAAACACACATCAATGGAAAGCGTATTTACGCCGCTTTCAGATGATGTATAAAGCAGACGGTGTGTTTTCAGAGCGAGCGGAGGGCAGCGCAGCGGCTGTTGGCTCAGGCCTGTGAAACTCTCTCTCAGTCAGTGAGTCTGAGTCTTCATCATGATCTTCCTCATCTTCTTCCTCGCGTCTGCTCAGATCTGCTGCAGTGTCACGGTCAGTTCGACCCCGGCGCCAGCGGACAGTATCTCGCCCTGCTGCAGGTACCTCTACAGACTTACTTTAGTTTCAATTCATATTTTGATTTTAAAGTTTTTTTTAAAGCTGTCTAGTTTTGTTTTCATTTTTATGCCAGTTGTATTTATTTTAGTACATTAAGTTAAACTTGAGAATGAAAAATGTTGCATTGTTAATTAGCTGTTTAAATTTAATCTAATTAATTACACTAAAGCACGGTTTCACAGACAGGACTTAGACTAAGCCAGGATTAGGCCATAGTTCAATTATGACATTTAAGTAATTTTTATAAACATGCTTAGAATCTTAAGACAAAACAAAAGCACTGATGTATTTTAAGATCAGTCAGTGCAAGTTTATTTCAGTTAAAACAGCTCAGAGTTATATTTTAGTCTAGGACTAGGCTTAAAGGTGAATCCCATTTCTCTGTCTTACCCCTTCCCCTTAATTTTGCGCGTACACGTGAGAGTAAGGGCTAATTCTGGTTTTGATCGAGGGGTAGGGGTAAGGGGAAGGGGTAGATTACCCTTTAAAACCAAGCATTTTCGTGAGCTTACTTGAAACCAAGCAGTACCTAGAACACACTGCGGCCAGATCATCCAGAGAGTCCCATAAATGGAAGTATTTTCAGCTTAAATAATTGATTAAAAAATTACGACTGTCTTGTTTTGTGCTCCACACAGTCCTGTACATATATATATTTACAACCATGTTCTTAATTGAAACGTTTTAAACGTTTCCGCGCTAACGTTACATTGCTGATTTGCACAACAGTCCCGCATTTCTCTGACTAGAGAAAAACATCACTAAAACCCACGCAATCGACACACACAGGCCCTGTCCCAAATGGCACCCTAAACCCTTGCAGTCTTCCTCTGAGTCCGCACTTTCGTGACGTAATGCCGCTTTGACTGTCGGGTAGAAGTCTGCTGCGGAGCTCGCCCCAGTGCGGGCTCGGCAGAAGTGCGTATCGAGGGCACATAACGGCCGCAAAGGGGGCGTTCGTGAACACCCTTCTAAACGCTAAAATGAGGAATGGGACAACCTACGGTCTCGTGGACTTAACGACTTCCATTTGGGACGGGGCCCAAGTGTTCCATTTGGGACGGGGCCACACACTTGCAGACGGCAAGGAAGTTTGTGATCAACACGTGTCTCCTCTGGTGACGTAGCAGCCAGCTAGCGACGATGTATGATGATGTAACAGTAACCAAGTGGTGTCTCATTTCATAGGGGTATGTTTTCACCCCTAGCGCTTACCACTATGTTTTGAGGGACAAGGGCTAGGGGTAAGACGAAGGGAAAGGGGGAAGACAGAGAAATGGGATTCACCCTCTGTGAAACCGGGTGGATGTATTTATATATACATAATAAATATACACACATATAGTATGTAAACATAAACTGTTGTTTTGAATCGAATTAACCACGACTAATTGTTTTGCAGCCCTACTTGTAATAGCTTTATTCTTTTGAACATTGTTTATGTGGTGTTTGAGCAGGTGATTATTACTCATGTGATCTGGTCTCAGAGCGGCGAGTGCTGTGCTGAGATGTCGTCGGTCCTGCAGTCGATCTGCTGCAGTGTGAGTGAGTCTCAGACCTGTGCTCTGATAAACCTGCGGAGGAGGCTGAGCCACAGACCCGGCGGCGCCGTTCTGACAGCAGTGACCCGAGAGCTCGGCGCTCTCTCCAAGGTGCTGTTAATGACACTAACCTCCTCAGACACTGCACTTTGCATTCATATGTGTGGGAACAGGTCCGTGAGCATGTGATGCATTCTGTGCATATGATTGTACATATGCATGGGATTTTTGTCTTTTGCTGGGTACTAACATTTTATTTAGTCGTTGCCAGGATTCTACCATAAAAATAGAGTAGCAACATTTTACGTTTACAGATTTAATATAATATAATATAGCATGCAAAGCAAGCTAGTTTATTCATATAGCACATGTCATATACAATGGTAATTCAAAATGCTTTACAAAAAATATTTTAAATAATCAAAAAATGAAAGTAAGAAAAAAAGATTAAATTTGATTTAAAATGTATTCAAATAGTTAAGATTAAATATAGTATAATTAGGGATGCACAATATTGGATTTTTGCCGATATGATGATATTTTTCAACCTATTTTGCCCGATTTGTCCGAATTTAAAGCAACTTACTAAAATAATTTACAAAAAGTTTTTCACCGTATAGAGTAATGTAGCTTACCGATAACCAATTAACACATTTTTTATGTTGTGTTTTTACCATGTTTGACTATAAACACAGGTCTGGTCAAAAATTATCATTAACAAAGCAAAAACATAAATGAGCTAAACATCACAGAATGACTAAGAATTAACATCGGAAGAAACTCTCATTTTGGTTATTTTGCATCAATAAAAATGTTAGAAGTGAAAAAAAGGGGGAACTGTAGTTGAACACAATGTGTTTTCATTGACTGAATAATTAAACACTGATTAATTAATCCTGCTTAAAGGTCTAGTGTGCAGTAGTATTCTTACTTTTGGATATAAACCAATCACATGTCAGAGATAACTCGATCTTTGTTCCTATTGGTTAAAGTCAGTGTTCGAACTATACCGTGGACTTTGGGGGAAGCACACTTTTTTTATATATATAATGGGGGGGGGGGCACAACACATAATTGAGAATAACATGCCTTACCTTAACACAGAATCGACCACAGAGGCCCGGGAATCGGTGAATCGGTCGTGCTATTAACGTCATAACTATACAATTACTAGTAAAAAAACGAATTAATTAAACTGCCTTGTATTCTTTTTTGCCATGGATGCTATATGATGCTAACTGCAGAATGGATTTCAACGACTTCACGTGCAGATAAACGGCCTCCAACATTTAGATTTTCTCTACGAATCTTTGAGTTAATTTGCACCGGAGACAAGAATAGCATGTATAGTTATCTTTATTGAAGTGAATTAGGTTTCAATTGCCGTCATGCATAAATTAAATTGCAATTTTACACACAATAATCCACGATGATTACATAAAAAAAACTGAAATTGCACGTCCAAATAACACATTGTCAATATATTTTGAGACCCCCCCCCCCCAAAAAAATTTCACAAATCATATTTTCAGGGGAGCCCATGTCTTATTAAGCTCCCCCGTAGTTCGCACCCTGGTTATAGTGCTCGTTAACACAGTTTATGCAAATTAGCCACAGAAGGTTTGCTGTTGAGGAGTTAGTTCTCATCATGTTGCATCGCTGATAAGTGTTTAATAAATTCATGTTAAAGTTGATTCTGCATGCATCCAGAACCTCCTTATACACTTCATCGACTTAACAGCGAGTGGCTCGTTTATAGTCCTGTACATTTACATTCATTTAGCTTTTATCCAAAGTGACTTACAAGTGAAGAAACACAGCGATATTCAATCACAGGTGATTCAGACTCGAGCAGAGATGAAGTGAGAAGGGTTTGAGTTTAGACAGATTGGATTGGGTTCTGCTGGTTCTGATTGATCTAGAGCAGCGTCTCTAGACAGAGCAGATTCACACCTCATGTGTCTGATCACACTTTCAGGCTTTCAGTCACCTGACCATAAACCCAAACCACCTGAGGATTCTGGGAGAAATGCCTCCCAACTTCAAGATCCTGCTGCTCCAGCACTCGGAGGACAGGTGGGGTGGACTCAACTCTATTATAGAACTATACATACATGTATTTGGCAGATGCTTTTGTCCAAAGTGACTTACACTGCATTCAAGTTCATGCATTCCCTGGGAATCGAACCCAGGACCTGCTCTACATGCTATTCTATTCTACTCTATTCTATTAATCTTTTCTGTTCTACTTTATTCTAATCTTCTCTGTTCTGTTGTATTTTATTTACTCTGTTTTACTCTGCTCTGAACTATTTTCTATTCTTTTTTTGTTATATTCTATTCTGTTAAACTTTATTTCCATCTGCTTTGTTCTGTTGAATTTTATTTGATCTGTTCTATGTCTATTTTCTGTTCTATTCTATTCTATTGTATCCTCATCTGGTCGGCTCAATTGTATTTCATTTGTTCTGTTCTGTTTTACTATTATATATTCTATTCTATTCTTCTGTTCTACTTTATTCTCATCTGCTCTTTTCTGTTGTATTGTACTTCTACTGTGCTCTAAACTATTTTCTATTCTTTTTTTGGTATATTCTATTGTTAAACTTTATTTCCATCTCCTCTGTTCTGTTGTATTTGATTTGCTCTGCTCTATTTACTCTTTTTCATTCTATTCTATTCTTCTGTTCTATTTCATTCTCATCTGCTCTGTTCTGTCAAATTTTATTTACTGTTTTGTTTTACTATTTTCTATTCTGGTCTGTTCTATTATATTCTGTTCGTTGCTACTTTATTCTTATCTGTTCTGTTGTATTTGATTTGCTCTGTTCTACTCAATACCACTCTGTTCTAAGCGTGTGTGTGTGTGCGGTCAGACCTGTGATCAGTCATTGAGTGGATTTTCAGTGGCAGTGAAACTCTCGAACGCGATTAAATCTACTCATTCTGTCAGCACCATCTGTGCCGCACGCACGCACGCACACACACACACACACACACACACACACACACACACACACACACACACACACACGCACACACACACATATGCGCAGAGACACACACACACAGAGCCACACAGAGACGCATGCACACACACACACACACATAGACGCACGCATGCAGACGCATACACACACACACACATAGACGCACGCATACACACACAGACATGCACGCACGTACACACACACACACACACAGAGAGAGAGACACACACACACACACACAGAGAGAGAGACACACACACACACACACACAGAGAGAGAGAGACACACACACACACACACACACACAGAGAGAGAGACACACACACACACACACACACACAGAGAGAGCGACACACACACACTCACAGAGGAGCCGCAGCTGTGTGTAACTCACCTCTGTTTTTTCCTTGTGCAGTTCTGTGCTTTACGCCGGCCTCTATGAGAAGGTCAAAGCCGCAGAGACTCAGAAAGGAAAGAGTGTGACAGGTACGACTCAGGTTTACATTTACTCTCCCTTTAACGCCATTTTTCTTTATTTTCTTTGCAGACACAGATTTAGTTTTTGAGTGAATTTCATTAAAAAATACAGGTTTAGGTCACATTTCTAATAATAATAGTAAAAATAATTAGGAAAAATATGATTTGCATAAATAAAATAAAGCCTTTTTTGAAGGAACATTAGCCTTTGGCTTTCTGTTCTCATGACTGAACCATGATTGTCTATTTTCATGGCAATTATTTGACCTAGAATTATGACCTAGAAAAAGATGCAAATAAAAGTCACTGCACTGTTGCAGCCAAAATATTTAATGAGCTCAACAAAACTGATCTGATGCTCTTCATCTTGTTTTTTTATTATTTAATTTTTTTTTGCACTTTTCTATGATTTTCACTACCGTTTAAAAGTTTGGGTTCATGACCATGTTTAATGTCTCTTCTGCTCAACAAAGCTACATTTATTTAATCAAACATACAGTAAAATATTAAATATTTTAGCAATTTTATGTCTGCGTGTGTGTGTGTGTGTGTGTGTGTCTCTCTGTGTGTGTGTGTGTGTGTGTGTGTGTGTGTGTGTGTGTGTGCGCGCGCGCTTCTGTAGGTGGTCTCATCTGCTCTAAGGTGGTCAAGGTCTCCGTTCATCGCTCAGATCTACTGCAGCTCCACAAACTCCTGCAAGAGTTCAAAGATCTGAACACACAGACGCGTCTGAAAGAGTCACAGAACCGAGCACGAGTAAGACACGCTGACATAAACACAATGAAATACAATCTGCATCGACATCACAGCGGCCTCTTTCACTCTCTTTATAAAGGAAGAGCAAGATGGAAAGCTGGATGATTGTTTCAGAGCTCTGCTTGAAGAAATGGAGAACTACCTCAATCCTGTTCTCTCACAGTTTGACTTTTCATGCTTTAGGTACCTGAACACACACACACACACACACACACACATGCATATCTGTTGTTTTACATGTTAATAAGTTCATCAAGTGTTTGTAGTGGTAGCATGTTTTTTGGCTTTATTTGCACCAGTTTTAACGCAGGAACACGTCTCTCTCGTCCGCTTTCATCTTCTCTTTAATTTCCTTTTCTGTCTTATCACAGCGTCCGCTCTCCGTCCATCTCCAGCACATCGACCCGAGCCAAAGACAGGGACGAGAAACCTGCTGATAGACCTCTGTCGGGTACAAAACACACACAGAGACGCACACACACAGACACGCGCACACACCGCGCAAGACACGCACACGCGCAGACACGCACACGCACACGCACGCACACGCACAGCACAGACACGCACACGCACAGACACGCACACGCACACGCACAGACACGCACACGCACAGACACGCACACACGCACACGCACACACACAGCACACAGGCACACACAGCCACACACACGCACACACACACACCAACACACTCGGACCATAGACATTTGATGAGAATGGAGATTAATGGTGTATTAGCTGCTTTAAACATTGATAATAATCAGAAATCGGCATATTATTATGATTTCTGAAGATCATGTGACACTGAAGACTGCAGTAATGATGCTGAAAATACAGAAATAAATTACAGCTTAACACATTCACATAGAAAACAGCTGTTTTGAATTAGAATAATATTTCACAATTTTACAGTTTTTACTGTTTAATTTTTTTATTATTATTACTGTTGAATTTTAAGCATGAGACTTTTATCTTACTTAAACGTCTAATTTTTGAACACCGATTTATTTTTAGAAGAGGATCAAAGAAGAGACTAATTAAATTAGCAAATATTATTTGAATGCTAATATGGCTATTTTTTTTGACGCTTGTCAAATTATGGGTGAAATAATGTTCCGTCCTCATTTAACATAACAGATATATTTATGAAACAACATACTTAGTCTAACCTGAACTTATACGAAGTTATCATACTAAATTATATTTTAAATCATGTGGCTAAAATCTAGATTTAATTAAATTGATTCTTTAATGTAATCTAATGATTCTTGATCTAAATACTGTATGCCTGGCAAGATTTGTTGTTATATGAACTATTGTTATACTGAAAGACATTTTATTTAGTAAATCATGGTAAAAATATATAATAGCTGTTATATTTTGCTCAGAAAAAATTGACATTCTAATTAATTCTATTGTAATTGTATTGTTTTGATGCTTGAACCCCACGTTTAGTGTTTGACTCGAGCGATCAGCTGTGTTTGTTTTCTCTGGTCATCAGGTTTTGTTGACTTCTAGCTTATATCTGCCATATATTATAATATTATAGATGTTTCTCTGCTTCACAAGAGAGCGTGTCTCCATGAGTTTGTATTGAAATATGCACAGAAGAAGATCAAACCTGACATCTGAGATGCTTTAGGGCTGAAATATTGATCAGCTGTGCATCTGAGATCAAGCCCGTGTTTAGCACGTCTGCTGCTCTCATCTAAACATGGCAGAACTTAACCACTCGCGGGTCATCATGTCTATGCACCTGTGTGTGTGCTCTGCAGACGCTGGGGAGTCTGTGGTGATTCTGGCTGACCGGACGCTGCTGGAGTTTCCGTTAGAAGCGTTGAGCGTCCTGCAGGTGAACGGCATCGGCTCCGTCTCTCGAGATTTCTCTCTGCAGGTGCTTCACGCTCGACTGCAGACGGATGAAGCAGGTGAGGCCGTATCTCTCTCTAAAGATGCGGAGACGTGTTTCAAACACTGTGTATAGGGATGCATCAAAATCAATATTATTGGCCGAAGCCGAATAAAATAAAACACTGGGCCGAATAACAAATTTTTTCACCGTTGCATGAATGAAATACCCAAACTTTACTGTTTTGACTTTTTGGACTGGAGTGCTGTGGATTTTTATTACAGTAATTTATTATAATTAATAAAAAAAATAATGCATTTGAAAAAATATATAAATGTAATGAAAATAAAATAAATACATTTTATATTTGCTGTAAAAAATGCAATAACAGAGCGGTATTCTGAGCTTAATTTCATGCTTATTTGCATATTTAAATGCATTCTGCTGATCAAAATCAGCACAAGAACTCCCTTTAGACCTGTTAAAGACAAATCATGCATCAATCAACCAAACACTGATTATATCTCACTCGTTAATTAGTAAATGCATGAAGTATGTAGTACATAACACAAAATGTAATTTGCAGCATTATTTGCTCTAAAAGTGTATTTGAGCTGATATTTTGTGTCTCAAACACCATCATGAAATCATCCGTGGGACGTTTTCTATATAATGGAGTAAAACTACAGTACAATGAGCAGTAATAAATCATATTCTCGTGTCTCTGCTCATCACTGTCTGCTAAACCGTGTTCAGACGTGCATTCAAGATGTGTTCGAGCTGAAGATCAGTGCAGTGACTAATAACAGCCTTTATTAATATTATTAGCATGAAATACTCCACAGCAAACCTGTTCGAAACACAATGTATGTGATGTTAGAAAGATCAGCATTACTTCTCAAGGTGTCACAGTAATGATGTTGATTATTACAGGTGCTGGAAAGGATTTGAATATTTAATGTGAACGTTAACTTCAGCTTTTAACATTTATCTTTTTCTTTGAATAATTATGCGACACTTTTTCTTCAAACCTCAGCACTAATATGCTAATAACTGCACTTTTTTTTTATTTTCCATTTTTTCATAATATCAGTCCGCTCACACTTTAGTGTGTTCATGCTCATATGAAAGCGAAAAGACACATTATTATACAGGACGGTAATTTGCATAATCTGAACATTCATATTTTAGCGTTATGTCAGCCACGCTGTACTTACTAAAGGAGCTATTTGTTATCTTGTGACATATTTTGCATAAAACGCTGAGCGTACTATGAAGAAATTCAATATTATACTAATCTTATTCATGCAGTTTATTTTCCTCGTTATTTAAAACTGCTCGTTTTTCGAGCACTTTTCTTCTCTTGTCCTTTTATGAGGTTTTGTGCATTTATATTTTCTGTCTTCACCAGTCATTGTTTGTGTATCTGTGTTTCTCGATTTATCTTTATCTGTCATTTTTAGAGGTTTTGCTGACATTTCATTCTTTGGGTTGTGCATTCATCAGGTTTGTAGAAATGTGTTTTTGCATGAGTGTCTCAGCAATGGAAGTGAATGGGTGCCGTCAGAATGAGTCTGATAAAAACATCACAGCACTCCAGTTCATCAGTTAACATCTGGAGAAGACAAAAGTGTTAAAGTTTAGAGCTGTATTTCTCTCCTGATTCAGACTAGGACACTTTTTCACTGGAGGAAGAGTTATTTTGATTATGATCTCTATGGTATTTGAGTTAAAAACATCTTAATTCACTGCAGAGCATCCATTGACTCTCATTTTGACGGCACCCATTCACTGCAGAGCATCCATTGACTCTCATTCCGACGGCACCCATTCACTGCAGAGCATCCATTGCTGAGACACTGATGCAGAGACATTTCTACAAACCTGATGAAGAAACAAGTTCATCCTAATCTTGGATGGTCTGAAAGTGAACACATTTTTATTTTTGCATGTAAAAATGTATTTTATATTTAACTTGTCCTCTAATAAAAGGATATGTTTGCCTGATATATTTTCTGTCGTGATTTGTTTCACACGTTTTCAAATGAATGACTAGATTTGTAGCAGAACATTTTCTAAATGCATGTAGACTTTAATACACCCTGATTAAAATTATTATCTGAGTTAATGGTCTACATGTCTGAGTTTAAAGAAATCAAAGAAATACACATTTTAATGTGATTGTTTTTACTGCAAAACTGTAATGTGTTAACTCGTTAAACTCACATTACTGGAGCACAAGCGAACGCAGTCGTCGGTATTAAACGTCTCTGGCCTGTTTAGCCAGAGTTTGTTTTCCTCAGACACTCGTTTCTTGTTTTAATAATCTTTCTCGTTGCAAACAGTTGAAAGTGAGAATAAAAACGAGGCCAAAGGTGGCAAAGCAGTCAAGGGCAAAGGCATCAAAGCGGTGAGTCTCTAAATGAGTCTGGCGGACGCTGATAGAAATGCAATATTGCTTTAGCGGCCTTCAGATGTTTAATTTCTCCATCCTTCCCTTTTAACCGGCCTGTTTGGGTCAATTATATAATGTGTTTTCCCTGAGGACGCCATCTGACATTCTCAGTTTCTCCTCTTAAAGTGACCTTTAAGGATGCAGTTTCTTCTGCAGGTGCCGGTCAATCGTGTGCTGCCGCCAAACACCGTCCCAGTGGACACACACCGGTTCAGATGTATCCTTTATTTTCCATCTCACAGGCGTCTGTGATGTGTGTGAAATGTCAGCGCAGTCGTTGCATTAGCTGCTTGCAAAGTGACTGAAGATGGTTGATCGTTTGGAGAAATGTGTTCTTAACGCAGGCTTTAAGATGTAGTTGATGCTCCGGAGGAAGACGATGGAGAGCAGGCTGGTGAGTGGAATTAGTTTTAGGGACATTTATGAGGAAGTTTGAATATTTAATATATAAAAAAATGCATTGAAATATTATGGAGGCAAAAGATGTGCTGATGAATTATTCACAACGATACTTTTATTTATCAAGGATGCATTAAATTGATCAAAAGTGGACATTCGTAATTATACAAAAGATTTATTATTTGAAATAAATGCTGTTCTTTAATACTTTCTGTGAGTCCTGAAAAATAAAATGTCACTGTTTCCACAAAAAAAATGCATTAAAAAAATTCTCAACATTGATAATAATCAGAAATGTGTCTTGAGCAGCAAATCAGCATATTATTATGATTTCTGAAGATCATGTGACACTATAATGATGCTGAAAATACAGCTTTGATCACATAAATAAATTACAGTTTAACAGATATTCTCATAGAAAACAGCTATATTAAATTATAATAATATTTCACAATTTTGACTATTTTTCATCAAAGAAATGCAGCTTTGATGAGCAGAAACATAAAAAACGTACTCAGTGGCCTGTTGCATTAACCGCTTTTACAGAGTCGTCTAATTTTGTTCTGTAACTGTTTTAATCAGTTGCAAAAACCTTAAATTGGTCTAATTTGAGACATTTTTGAGATGAGACATCATTTGAGATTTTTACCTAAACAATGTTTATGCAAGAGTTTTTCAAAACTTGTTCGTTCTCATGCATATTCAGACATGGTGTACATCACTGTTTGGATGTTATTGTATGGAAGAAAGTCATTTTTGTCACAATAAAATTGTTCTCAAAGTGGTCTGATTTGACACGAGGGCAAGTAAATGTGTCCCTGGAGCACAGACGCAGTCATAAGCAGCACGGGTTTATTTGTAGAAATAGCCAACAATACATTATATGGGTCAAAATTATTAATTTTTCTTTTATGCCAAAAATCATTTGGATATTAAGATCATGTTCCATGAAGATATTTAGTAAATGTCCTACCGTAAATATATCAACACTTAATTTTTGATTAGTAATATGCATTGCTAAGAACTTCATTTGAACAACTTTAAAGATGATTTTCTCAATATTTAGATTATTTTGCACCCTCAGATTCCAGATTTACAAATATTGTCCTATCATAACAAACCATACATCAATGGAAATATTATTTATTCAGCTTCCAGATGATGCATACACCTCAGTTTCCCCAAATGCACCCTTATGGCTGGTTTTGTGCTCTAGGGTCACTAATGCTGACATGTATTTGTATGTTGACCTGGTTTGTTCAGATTGCAGCAGCCCAGCACAGATCATGAGGAAGATCCTTGACACGTACGCATCGCAGTTTACAGCTCTGTGGGAAGGATTCATCGGCCATGAGCGCAAACGCAGGTCTGAATCTCACACGAGCTCTCCTGACTTCAGGCCTGTGAAACAGATATGTATAGGAGCTGGAGCTTTAATGTGTGAAACTTCTCTCAGTCTGGCAGATCTGGAGCAGATGCTGGTGTCCTGCAGTGCTTTTATTTACTCTGGCACGGAGAACTTCTTCTCCTGCGTCCCACCAGCCAAGATGGCCTCGCTCAACATGTCCGGTACAGTGTGATTTCAGTTCCATCGATATACAGCGGGACATATAAGTATTGAGCATGTCACTCATTTTTCTCTGTTGACTTGAAATGTTCACCAGATGTGGAGTAATCCATGCATACAAAGAAAACAAAACAGTTCAGAAATGAAGTGGGTAAAAGTATTGAAAAAGTGTTTGGAAAGCCAAGACACCGGCTGAAATCTCAGTAATTATAAATCAATCCTGTCCCTCGTCAGTGGAAATTAATATTAGCTGCTTCAGTCCCAACAGTACCAGGATGATGAAGATGATCCCAAACACAACCAACAGAGAAAGAAAATAGAGCTGATAGAACGGCCAGCCAATCACCTGACGGGAATCCAATAGAAAATAAGAACTAGAGTTCATTAGGGATGTAACAATATCAAAATCTCACGATGCAATATGAAGTCCACAATATGATATTTCTGTGGTGACAACTCTCGGAGGGATTGGCAAGGTAATATACATGACTTGCTGCTGTGAGCATGTAAGAAATACTGCTGCTGCACATTTGAATAATACCATGCACACGTTTGTGTCTCCACTTTGGGTTGTTTTTAACCCAAGGGCTGGGTAAATATAGGACAGAACACATTTGGTGTTGTTTTACCCAGTGCATTGGGTTATTTATTTAACCCATCATAAAGGGTTGATTTAACTCAGCTAATGTGTTGATTCATTTGTATTATAATACTAGCTTTTTTTTTACTTTATGCATGAAATAATGTTTACAGATTAACTTAAATCCTCTAAACTTTAGTAAAATACAACCACTGGTTTACGTGATAACTCATTTTTATTTAAGCTATATACAGTGTACACATTGCCCATTCAATCTCGTTTAACAAACATTAGAAGTAAACATTAAACAGACGTAATTAACGAGCCACTCTGTAATTGTGTTTTCACCGTAACGGCGCTGGTTCTCGCGCCCGAGCTTGAGTCGTGTTCGACGGGAACTGCTCGCGGATAAGACCGCCGCCCTGCGCTTCACTCATGGACGAAACATACTGCGATTGCCTTTATAACCTGCCCAAAAACAAACCGTAAACAGCTCTGAGGACATATTGTAACATCCAAAGTATTTGTATTCTGTGTCTTGACAAACATAATCGTTTAAGACTCTTCATCACGCGCGACCGACATTCATTTAGTCACCTGTATGTTGCTCTGCATAAAATTGAACTATATACAGCACAGAAACGATTTTATCAATAAAAATAAAATGTACACAAACCTGTATTTACCGAAGAATTGATTCAATTCGATGGCGCTTAGAACTGCTCTCTCCAGAAGACGATGCAAAATAACCCAACCGCTGGGTTACTCTGACCCAGGATCTGAGTAACACTAAAAAAACTACCCAAACATTGGGTTGTTACATTTGACCAAGGGGCTGGGTAACACAAAAACTACCCAAACACTGAAAAATTAACCCCAAAAGGCTCAACCCAGCATTTGGGTTAAAAAAATTACCCAGGATTTTTTAGTGTACATGAATCACCTCGATGCAGATCTATACAGGTGGAGCGGGGGTGCACGCTGCCAAACTGCTACAGCAAGCACTAGTCATATTTTGGAATGTTGAGCAGCGAGCTCATTGGCTACCGATACTGGAGAGAACCAATCAGCTGTGCCATGTGATGATGATGTCATGAGGTCAGATTGAGTTAGAGCCATCTAGAGTTTCATGCCAGAACTCTGTATTCATTGTCATATTAACAACAAGACAGACAAATAAAGAGTTGGGAAAAAATGAAAATTGTGTACATTTTAAAGTTTAATTATTCTAATTTGATGCACTTTGAGAGTTCAAAATTAAAAGTTCCAACCCATGTTCATGAATTGACCTGAACTTTAAAGTGCACTCGACCCTATTTTTACTTGTGATATTCTGTCTAAATGACATTCACGCTGGTATTTTAGGAAGCCAAACTAGTTAGAATAACAACAAAGACATTAATAGCCATGCATTGTAAGCTTTTACAAATTAACTAAAATAAATGAAAATTAATATTTTAGGTATAATCTTAAGTAGAGAAAATGACAATAATTTCCTAATTTCTACACTTGAAAGAGATATTTTGTGTTTGGACTGCATTTAAACCGCTCGCTGTCAGTAATTCATATTCCGCACTTTAGGCTTTTATTATGAAGGAAACTCCAGCTTTAGTGAAAACAGGCACAAAAACACGTCTCCCTACAAATCCAGTGAAACGCTGCGATCACCTGCAGCTGGAATAAAGCAGAACTGGTGGCTGTTTTCCCAAACGCACACTAAACTCACATCAGATGCAGTAAAGGAGTTGATTGCATTCATTCAGTGTGAACGGAGCCGTTCTGAGACACCGGATCACGAGCAGATCGTCTGCTTCGCTTTAAAACAGACTTGATGAAGAGATAAAACGGTTTGAGTTCGTTTGACGGATACTGTGCCCAAAGCACAACTTTAAACACCTTTTATGCTAGAATAAAACTACACTCTATAAATTCATTTCTGAGCGTATTTGTTTTCTTTTCTTTGTATTTATGGATTAGTTACATTGTTATCAACATCTGGTGAAAATTTCATGTCAACAGCACCTTTAGAAATATATTTACTGAGAAAAACGCTGAAGTGTTCAATTCTTGATTTGACCTGCTTTACAAGGGTCTTTATTCTTAATACTTTTAATTCAATTTTATTTGTTTTAGTCATTTTGTTGTGTTTTTTTGTCATTTTTAAGACTATAGTTTATTTAGTTTCCATTATTTTAGTACTTAAAACTAAACAAAATGAGAAATGTTGCTTTGGCAAATATAGCTGAAATATAATACTTTTTTCCTGCATCATATCTACTGAATGAAACCCAACACTTGTTTCTGACTCATTCTTCAGAGTTTCGGATCAATCACAGCTGTGCTTTTGTTGCTTTGTCATGTACTAATACTGCTTTATTTCATTGTTCTCCTCATTGGTTCCTCCGCAGTGTGTCGGATGGTTTTTCTCTTTGAAAGCGGTCAGAACCGAGTCAGCGTCCAGAAGAGGTGAAACACAAAACATTACACCACAACACTTAATACTTGTGTATGCATTAGTCTTCATGGTTGCATTACTGACTGTATACTGTACAGTCATGCACTGATGACTAGTCAGAGGAATATAATTATTCTGTTTGATTTATTGAGTTGTACTTTATTGATCTCTTGAGGGTGATTGAGGCCACTGCTTGTGTTTGCTTTTATTAATTCAATACCAGATTTGTCATTGCATACTAAAAGCAAAACCATTCAAATATGAATTGACTTTTCTCAATTGACTTGTCAACTTTTCTCATTTTCATTTAGTTTAACTTGATGTACTAAAATAACTAAAATAGATGAATAAAAATGACAGACAACAAAAAATAAAATTGAAAATATTATTACAAAAAATATAATACTAAAATTACACTGGTAAGGATATAGTTTCTATTTTGTATTTTACATTTTGATATTTTTCCATGTTATATTTAAAAAAAAAAAAAATTTTTGGGGAAATGCTACAGTAGATGATTAACGGTAAGTTCCTGTAAACTTTACAGGGAAAAAAACGTAAACTGACGTTCCCAGAATTCCTTGCGTTGCATTTAAAATTTTGTTTGAATTTGATGTTTTTTCTTTGAAATAACTGTTGTTATTTTCTTATTAGTTATGTTTATTAGTGTTGTATGTTACACCTAATGTTTGTTAAATTAATGTTTATTGCATATTTCAGTTTATTGGTGATTAGTGTTTGTGTGAACGTGCACCTCCTATATATGTTAATATTTAAAGCTGCTTGTGATTGGCTTTAGTTCATCATGTGACTCTCTCATCACCTCCTGCTATTGGATGTTATCAAAGCTACAAAACAGATTTCAGTACTTTAATAGGTTGACATATTAACATTATATCAGTTATACGGTATTTAACTGTATATTTAAGTTATACCCAAAAATGCTGTTACCGTATTTTTTTACGGTAGAATTCCGGATGCCGTTTTTTTTACTGTAAAGTTTACAAAAAAAATTTTTTTACGTTTAAATGAAAGAATCTTGTTATATATGCATTGCAACGTTGCATGCAAATATGATCAACTCTTGCTTTCCACGGGCATCGAAGCCATGACCTGCAGGACGTTAAACTCATCTCTTGGCTCTGTGAGGATGTTTTGTGTCGTAATGCTGGTTTGTCTTCAGACGGTGCAGTCGGGCTTCAGACGGTCCGCTGGGCTCGGCGTATCTCTTCACTCTCAGCGGGGTCCGTTCTGTGCTGCTCAACCAGTGGCACAGCAGCACTGCAGCAAACACACAGAAGCTGCGCTCGCTCGTGGACAGTGAGTCGATCACACACTTACACGCATGCGTTCATAGAAAACTGGTTATACTGCGTTCATGCATGCACTGGGCATCCGAACCTCAACCTGAAGTCTTTTTATCATGTGCTTTACTAACGCTGAACAAAATGGAGATACTATTACAGATGTTTTTTTTTTTTTTTTTTTTTTTTTGATTTTTTTTTTGAAGTGTTAGTCATTTGTTGTTGAGGTTTTTTTTTATTATATAATTTTTTATTGTCTATATAGTTTTTATACATTTTTAATTTCAGTTTTAGTTAAGTTAAACTAAATTAAAATGAGAAATGTTGCCTTGGCAAATGTAGATTTAATAAAATATATTTTTAATATTTAATATCCTTTAATATTTCAGTTCATGTTTATTTTATTTTTACTAAAATATCTAAAACTGAAAAAAATAATAAATATACTTATATATTGACAATATATTATTTATTAAAAAAATAATATATATATATATCAATAAAATTATAATGACTCAATATATATTATTTTATCATGACAATTTATTATATATATTTTTAATTTTCATTATATAAGTTAAACTACAAAATTTCATAGTTTTATAAAACATGTACAAACATAAACACTAAACAAATACAATAACAACATCATCAAAAATCAAATGAAAATGAAAAAAATAAAAAAAAATTACAACAAAAAACAATATTGAAAAAAAAAACATCTAAAGATATGCACATTAAAAAAATACATGTGACACAATAACAACAATAAAAACAAATTAAATGAAAATGTAAAATGCAAAAAAAAAATAAAAATAATAAAAAAATGATGTCAATTTTATAATTGCATAAATATTGATAAAAAACTCTAAAGACATAAACATAAAAAATACACATGACACAATAATAATAACAACAAAAAACAATAAAAAAATCTAATGAAAACGCAAAATGAAAAAAAAATGATAAAAACTGTAATACTATCTCAATTTCGTCAGTGTTAGTAAAAGACATTACTGTATCTCAAACATTAGAGCATGATGAATGTGTATATTAAGTATGGGGGGGGGCAGTTTCAGCTACTATAATAACAGGTTATATTACACACTTACGAAGCACTTGTGTGTGTTCGACCGCTCTAGATCTTCTGAGAGCCGGACTGACGTCAGGACGAGCCGCTCGTGTTTTACAGACACACAACTCGACAGGTCTCGTGTGTTTGTTTACTTGAGTTTATGCAACCAAATAACCAAAAATCATAAGTGATGCAAGCCTCTTGTGGTTTTTCGTGTCTCACAGCAGACGAGCGTTCGGCTGTAAACGTGGAAGATGGTTCATCCGAAGACGTCCAGAGAAAAACTGCTTCTGCGTTTAACTTTATTATGTATGGACTTCCTAATTTAGTGGTTACATGAACAGCTGGAGAGATTCAAAGAGCAGTTTCACTGAAATAAAACTCGTTTACTAATCAGAAATTAAACATTGTGTTCGTTTACTCTTAGTGTTTATGTTCAAATATTAATAATAACCTACAGTAATAAATGAAGTTCAAGCATGAGCATCATTTGGCTTTTTCTTCTAATATATCTGCAGTGTTGGGAAGGTTACTTTGGAAATGTAATTAAAATGTAATAAGTAGTGTAACTTTTCAATTACTTTATTAAAGTAATGTAACTGATTACTTTTCTAAATGTCTAATGTTTTCATACATGTTAACCACGCAACCTTACAGTAGTGCTCAACACTAATTACTGACGACTTTCGAAATCCTTCATCACTTGAATTAAGATTATAATATTTACATTTTAAAGGAGACATTGGATGAAAAATATCTTAATTTGCATTTAAATGTGTTTTAGCAGTTTTTGGACACAACCACCCTACAATGATAGAAATTCACTTTTTCTTTTAATCCCCCCAAAACTTAAACCGTCTCAATTATCAAGCCATTTTGATTTTGGAGTGAATAACCAGCGCTCTCTTCCACCTTCAATACCACGACTGAGGTGAGACCCTTGAGCAAGACACCGAACCCACAACTGATCCCGGGCGCTGCTCGCTGTGTGTGTCTCTCTCTCGCTCTCGCTCTCTGTGTGTCTGTCTCTCTCGCTCTCTCTCTCTCTCTCTCTCTGTGTGTGTGCTTGCTCTCTCTCTCGTGTCTGTGTGCTGTGCTGTCTCTCCTTCTCTGCTCTCTTTCGCTGTGTGTTCACACGAGTGGCCATCTGTGTGTGTCTGAGCTGTGTGTGTGTCTATGTGTTTGGTGTTATCTGTGTGTGTGTGTGTGTTATGTGTGTAAATGCGCAGCACCAATGCCACAATTTGAGTATGGGTCTACTTGACTTCACTCACTTTCTCATGAATAATTATTTATTATAATATATTCCCTATATTCAGTGGCTTCTCCTATATTGTTAGTGATATTTAGTGCCACAGTTTACCATGAAGTGATGATTTTGTTCTCTTTGACTTGTTGGATGGAAACGGTGCTTTATGCGCATATGTTTTATGCAATATTCCAGTTTTGTGCAATTTATGAAAGAAATCTGTGGGAGTGTGTGAAAAAAAATAATCCTTAACATTTTCATAAGTAACTGTAATTTAACAACACATTTTTTCTCAGTTACTGTAGCTGATTACAATTACTTTTATTTAGTAATTTAGTTACATGTAACTAGTTACTCCCCACTACTGTATATCTGTGTGTTTGTATTATATTGATCTCTCGTTGTGTCAGAAGCTTTTTGTGTGTTATCATATCTATTAGACAGTCTCGTGTGTGTCTATAACTGCATTGAAGCAGATGCAGAAACACTTTCTGATCACTGAAGAACCAGGATCCTGAACAAAGTAATGGTCTTTGTGTCATGAATGAGTGTCAACACGTGCAGAGCTGCTCTTCACAATCAGAAAACCCCAAATAATCAAGCTAAGAATATCTGTAATTAATGCAAACAATGAATTATTCAAGCCAGTGCAATACGAGCATTAACCAGTGAATCGGAGTTTGTCATTAATTGACTGTTAATCAATGTTCTCAGTGGGTGGAAAGAGTTTAATTTCCATTGATTTTAAACAACATTAGGTATTAGTAACAAAATGAACTGGTTTATGTGTTTTATTTGCAAAGGAGAAATAGAGGTGAACGTGAAGGTCAAGCAACAAATTAATGACTTCATCCAAATTTCACTGAAAGCTGATGGATTTAATAAGTCGTGTATTAAAGTGAGGTGCTGTTTTGTGCGCACACAGACACATTCTGGTCCGATTTATTGAAATGTTCATCTAAACTAATTTTGCAAGTGACTTTTAAAGATGTTTTGGTAACACTTTACAATAAGGTTAATTCGTTAACATGAGCTAATAATGAACAATACTTCCACAGCATTTATTAATCTGAGTTAATTTCAGCATTTACTAATGCATTATTAAAATCACAAGTTGTGTTTAGTTAATGCACTGTGAACTAACAATGAATAACTGTAATTAACATTAATAAAGAGTGTAATAAATGCACTGCTTTCTTTGGATAGTTTGACTCAGAAGAGAATATAGGAAAATATGATTTAATTTGTGTTTCCGGCTAGATTTATTTCACAAATATAAATAAAATCTGGCTCTAAACCTCTCTTTTCTTTATTCAAAGTTGATCTAGATGAGTATTTGGGGAAATATGTTCATCCTAAAGCAGTCAAAACTGCATCGTATTGATTTTATAATGTAATATATATTGTCATTGTTATATATATTTTGGAACATCCATTAAAATTGAACACAAACCATATATTTTAAACATACAGTAAAAATGTGGCTATGCAATTGCTAATCAATACGCAAATAAATAATAATATATATATATATATAGTTACTGCACTTTTACTAAAATAAAGCCATGGTAAATGTTCACATATTTGTGTATTCTTTCTTGTTAATTATTTTTTTGTTTTATAACTGTACTGTATTAATGGTTGTGATGTTCTGTTGTAATTTGCTGTCTGAATATGTCAAAAAAAAAATAATTGTCTGTGATCTGTGATGATTCGATATATGCGCTAAAAACAGTGAAATATTATAATTTAATATAGCTGTTTTCTACGTGTGATGTTAAACTGTAATTGATTTCTGTATTTTCAGATAATAATGACTTCAGATCAGTGAGTGGAATATTTGTTTGTTGTTCACCCAAGTTTACCATGTTTTACTCTGATGACTGATACGTATTTACTGACTCTGTTCTCTCTCATCATGACAGATCTGCTAATAATCAGACGTCTGAGTGTTTTACAGGTTCTCTTGATGTCTGATGTCAGTGTGTGTGTGTGTGTCTGTGTCTGTGTTGTGTAATGTGTGTGTTGGTAGAGAGAGTTGTTGTTACATCAGTGTAACTGTGTGTGTGTGTGTGTGTGTGTGTGTGTGTGTGTGTGTGTGTGTGTGTGTGTGTGTGTGTGTGTGCGTGTGTGTGTGAGTGTGTGTGAGAGTGTGTGTGTGTGTGTGTGTGTGTCTGTGTGTGTGTGTGTGTGTGTGTGTTACAAGTGCTACAAAGCTGAAGATCATAATTAAGTGATTTACTGAATCCACAGAGAGTAAACCAGACATAAATACACTTTCTCTCTTCTCTAGAGGTTTATCATTCCCTCTCGTTCATTGTGTAGCAATTTTGATTGACAGTAATTCAATATATTTTGATATTAATGGAAGCAAAACAGTTGAAGCCAAATATCCAGGCAGCATTTAAGGCAGTGAAATGATCTGTAACTCTTCAAGAGTTTCTCAGAGTCTTTGTTCCTTACAGATTAAAAACTGGAAGATGAAGACCGACAAGGAGATCTGACAGACGACTGGAGACCAAACTGAGAAAGTTCAGGAGAACTGAAGCAGTGAGATCATCCTCAACAATACAGAGTGTTTTATTCCTGGACGAGGTCAGTACAAGTGAAGACCGAATCAAATACTGATGACGTCACACCTCTTACACGATCCTTCATTTCTAAAGCGCTTTATACAAGACTGTTTCAAGGCAGCTTCACAGTGCTTAAAGGAAAACATCAATGATGCAAACTTCATCAAATATGAGAGAAGCTCTACAGAACTCAGCTCCATTTCATTCCAAACCAGTGTGTTTATGATCATAAAAACAGAATAATATAAAATAATATATCAAGCAGCAAAATGCACTGCTAAAACTGAGCCATCTAACAAAGAACATTCTCAGAACAGTGCTCTTAAACAGTTATATACATAATATTAAGGCATGGTTTATGGAATATTGTTTGAGAAATACATTCTGAAGCATTGAGAGAAAACGTTCCGAGATCAATATTCTAATGTTACAATGTCTTTTGTAACATTTAAATTACATTCTAATCATGGCAAGAACATTTTAACATTCTTAAAATTATAGAAATAAATATTCAAATAGTGCTAGATTGTGGGTGAAAATAGATTAGAACATATTTTTTTCATTTTGTGGAGAGCAAAATAATGTTGTAACAATGACAAGAAAGCTGGACATTTTCCCGTTCTTTAATAGTGTTTTTAAACCTCATTCATTGAATGTTTTTGTACACATTTTAGTTGAACGTTTATCTAACAATTCATAAATGTTGTGAATTGTTTCAGATCATTCAGAGAACAATAGAAAAGTATCATTCTCATAATGTTCACGAAGTGATACAATTCCCTAAATGTTCATAAGACCAAGAGAAAACACTTAAATATTTAGAGAACTTTCAGAAATAACTTTTGCATAACTTAATGAAAATGTTAGTAAAACGTTCTTAGAACATATTTTTGTAAGCCTTGAATATTCAGCCTGCTCTTACATTATTATCACATTGCCTTGCATTAGAACTGCATTTCTTTTGTTTTGAGTATATTTCATTGTCTTGTTTATTCGTGTATTTGGCTCTCTGGAATTCTCTAAAGCTTTTGTTCATGAGCTCAAATGAAAAGACTGCGGTGCTCTTAATTAGATTGCTCTTAACAGCCAATTAGAGTTGATTGATCAGAGCTGAAGTTTGTATTGGTTACTGGTGTCCCGCTCTATTCCAGAATCAGCTCTAGTCTGAAACGGACACTATTTTATTTTAGTGATTGGTAGAGCGGTCTGCTTTCATCAACAGTTTAATTGAGTGTGTGACAGAGTGTGTGTGAGAGTCTATGTGGGGTGGGGTGGGGTGTGTGTGTGTCTGTAACTCTCTCTCTGTCTGCCTGGCTGCGAGCGTGTGTCTGTCTGTTTGTAACTCTGTGTGTGTGTGTGTGTAACTGTGTCTGTGTGTGTGTGTGTGTGTGTGTGTGTGTGTGTGTGTGTGTGTGTGTGTGTGTGTGTTGTGTGTGTGTGTGTGTGTGTGTGTGTGTGTGTGTGTGTGTGTGTGTGTGTGTGTGTGTGTGTGTGTGTGTGTGTGTGTGTGTCTGTCTGTAACTCTGTGTGTGTGTAACTCTCGTGTGTGTGTGTGTGTGTGTGTGTGTGTGTGTGTGTGTGTGTGTGTGTGTGTGTGTGTAACTGTGTGTGTGTGTGTGTGTGTGTGTGTGTGTGTGTGTGTGTGTCTGTTTGTAACACTATTTTGTGCTCATAAAGTGTTTCACGGCTCTCTTGGGATGCTGCGGTCGACGGTGAGAAGCAGCCGGTTGTTAAAGAGCAACAGGTTATGATTCCAAACCAGGCTTATTTTGGTGAAAACTGAAAAGATTGACATGGGCTAAATAAATTGTTTAAATTGAGATGCTGTAAATTAAGAAGCGCTTGCTGTAAATAGCTGTCAGTGGTTTGGAGCCGATGTATCAGCATGTGTCAGTGTTTGACACGCAGCTCAGACTGCGACAGACGGATGGCTTGTGAAATCTTAGTACTGTCAGTCTGTCCCATAGTTCACTGGAACAGACAGAATCAGTATCGATCCCTAAGAAAAGTCATTTTAGCGGCAAATTGTTTTAATAAAAAACCTGTGCCGTCTCATTAGATAAAGGAATAGTTCACCCAAACATGAAAATGTTCACTCTCAGTTCATCTGAGATTAGGATGAGTTTGTTTCTTCATCAGGTTTGTAGAAATGTCTCAGCAATGGATGCTCTGCAGTGAATGGGTGCCGTCAGAATGAGAATCAATGGATGCGCTGCAGTGAATGGGTGCCGTCAGAATGAGAGTCTGATAAAAACATCACAATAATCCACAGCACTCCAGTCCATCAGTTAACATCTGGAGAAGACAAAAGCTGAGACAAATCCATCAATGTTTTTATCTAACATATGAGTCCATAATATCTCTTCCTCCAGTGAAGAAGTGTCCTGGTCTGAATCAGGAGAGAAATCTATGATTATGAAATCTATAGTTCTTATGAATTATGGACTCTGATTTGAGTTATAAATGTCTTAATGCTGGATGTGTCTTCTCCAGATGTTAACTGATGGGCTGGAGTGCTGTGATGTTTTTATCAGACTCTCATTCTGACGGCACCCATTCACTGCAGAGCATCTACTGACTCTCATTCTGACGGCACCCATTCACTGCAGAGCATCCATTGCTGAGACATTTTTACAAACCTGATGAAGAAACAAACTCATCCTGATCTCGGATGAACTGAGAGTGAGCACATTTCAGCAGATTTTAATTTTTGCATGAAATATTCCTTTAATTAATGTAATGGAACCTTATTATATGTGTTACTGAAAATTCTGTCATCGTTTACTGACACTCGTATCACAATCACTTGGACATAATGAAGTTTTGCGATATGAATCACCTTCCACTTTTATAGAAAAGAGCCTCACACATTTTGTCCAATATCGCATTGTGTTCCACAGAAGAAAGGAAATAAAACGGGACCGGAGAACAAGAGAATCAATCATTTTTAATTAGCATTTTGATTTGCATATGATCACATGCATCAGTGTGACGGCGGTTTGGTGTTGTGCTGGAGACCGTGTGGTTGCTTGAATAGCAAAGTGTCCTCAGCAGTAAAGCTTCTTCTGCAGTGCTGCATGCATCCAAGCGAAACGTGTTCCCGCAGTAACAATGCAAGCGGATTACTGATCTCCTGATAGCTTTAATGTTATTTGGATTGTGCTTGCCAACTGGCGTGCAGAGAGGGACATGATAATGTGAATGTTTTCCAGTCAGAAACCAAAGACTAAATCCCTGGACTTATCAGAGGCTGGGAAACCCATGTGCATCTGCTGTGAAAGTTGTTTACAGACTCTTTTCTTTTCATAGTCAGTGAAGAAGCACAATGATGTTTGAGTATGTTGATGGTCTGATGATCACCGCTGCCGCCTCGAGTCCAAAAGAACCAGAGTTCGATTCAAACTCATTCAGACTTTACAGGCCGAAGTCAGGGACGCATTATAAACATTTAAATTCATAATGACGCAGGATAAGTCTGTCTTGTGAAAAGAATACGGTGTTGTGCTGAAGCTGATGAGCGTGCAGTACATTAGGTTGGATGTTGCCATTCATGGATTAGCGTACATTAGGTTGGATGTTGCCATTCATTTAGCTTGCTTTCATACCTGTCCGAGACCCACGGCAATGTGACGAACACTGGAAGCAATGCGGCAAAACTACATCAGAGTCACATTTGATCATAGTAACAGAAATGGGCTCGTGGGCCACCAATATGGTGTAGTCGGGGTTTTCTTTGTGGTTGTTGGTTAGGCTGTGCTAGTTAATTAATTAACATGCTGCATATAGACAGTAAAGCCGGTTGTTGCTAGGGTGTTTTTATTAGCAGTAAATCTCCATCACCTGTTTTCAGAATCGAAGGCGATTCGTCTAGCGATTACCAGGGTGTTGCTAAGGTGTTCTGCCTGGCTAGGGTGTTGTCTGGGTGTTCTTTGTGTTTGCTAGAGTGTTGCTAGGGTGTTTTATGTGGTATCCAGGGTGTTGATAAAGTGTTCTGCATGGCCATAGTGTTGCTAGAGAGTTATTTGTGGTTGTTAGATTTACTGCTAATCACGGAAGGTGTTCTGTGTTGTTGGGGTGTTTCTAGGGTGTTCTTTGTGGTTGTTACTGTCTATATGCGCATGTTAATCGAATTCGATGTTGCTAGGGTGTTTTGTGGTTGCACAGCCTTAGTTGTTAGTGTTGCTAGGGTGTTTTGTGGTTGCTAGGGTGTTTGTTGGGGTGTTGCTGTGTGCTATGGTGTTTGTTGTGGTTTCTAGGGTGTTGTTTGCTGGTGCTGTGTAGTGTCAGTACTCTGAGGGGTTTTGTTCTGCTGTTTTGTGCTCCAGCAGGTGAAATAGTGCATCTGATCACTAAGGCAGCAGCAGCACATGCTCCTCATCACTTGTTAACGGGAAGCTCAGTGCAGGCGGGAACCACTCGACATCCTCCACATGAATCATCACTTCCTGTATTACGTCAGACTAATCAGCCAATCAGGAGCCAGAGAACCGAAGAGAATGCTCGAAAACAAAATACTCAAAGCTCTTATATTTAGAATGAATAATAACTGCCATTAAAAATGACTGTTTAAAGAAGGCATTTGAGCTGAAGTGCTCGTTACTGTAACAACCTCATTTGTCCTGGCTAACAATATGAGCTCCTGTTCCTGTGGCTCAGTGGTTAGAGCATTGCGTTAGCAGCGCAAAGGTTGTGGGTTCGATTCCCAGGGAACACATGTACTGACAAAAAATGTATAACCACTGTAAGTCGCTTTGGATAAAAGCGTCTGCTAAATGCATAAATGTAAATGAGCTAGTTCCAGAACAAATAGTGTCCATGCTGCTATAATGCTATAATGTGTCCGAAAACATAACAGTATCCTGGTAAGTCTAAAAGACATGGTAATACCGTGCACATGCCACGCTATTATATTTAAAAGACTAAATAAATTCAGCTTTAGCAGTCAGACTTGATTGCATTAACTGAACTGAGCAGAAACTGGGAGAAATCTTGAAGTTGTGCTTGCGCTCGATGAGCTCAGGTATGGAGGGATTTCTGTTGCTGGGAATGGTTTTGTACAGCCATAATGCTCCCACATGGCCAGGATCAGATTGGAGAAATCACATGCTCTGTGAGAGGCTGTTCTGTGTGTCACATTAATGCTTAAAGCTCTTATACCATGTGTCACGATCCAGAACCTTCTGCTGGTTTCTGGAGAAATCAAGCAAACTGACCCGAGCACCTCTGAAGACTTCAATCCGAGTTAAACACTTTCTACTATATCTGTAGAAATGGCATCATGTCAGTTACCACAGCAGCTCATTTCAGCACAGATCCCAGTCGTAAGACTTGTGTGTTAGTGTCAGGCTGTGTGTAAATACTTCAGTTTCAGCTGTACAGAAAACAGTAGTGTCATTCTTCAACTCAGCTCAGTTCAGTGTGTCAGTATTATACAGTTATATCCAGCTCAGTTCAAATCTGATATCTCAAATATCATACGAAAATATCATTAAATATTAATGTCTTTTAGACACTTGAAAATATTTAGCAATCTTCACATTTCTGCTTTTACACCTCCTGAAATACTGGTTTGTTTATTTTTTTTATTTTTTTTTTAATGAGACAAAAATTTTTTAATTATTTGAATTTGGAATATAAATGAACTGAAATACTGAAACTGAAATAAAATATTTAAAGCTATTTAAATAATTAGGACTAAATAAACTAACAAGTAAAACTTAACTTATACATTTTTAAAAACTATATATATGAATAAAAACAAAATAATTGTATGAATAGGAAAGCTAATGAAAAAGACAAAATTACTAAAACGTTACAATTAAAATGAAGACGGATAATAAAAATCTAATCCAAAATATTAACACAAACTATAATAGTGCATCGATGATACTAAAATAACACTATCCTGAGTTTGATTTCCAGGGAATGCATGAACTGATCAAATGCTTTTCTTGAATGCGATGTAAGTCACTTATAGTATAAAAGCATCGGTCAAATGCATAAATGTGCTGATCAGAAAAGCCACAAATGATGGCTATTCTAGCCACCGAGCCCAGATCATTATTTGGATTGATCCCTTGTCTATTTATTTTTTTCTTGTTGTCACTGTTCATAGTCCCGTTACGTTCCTGTATCCTGCTTTCTGTGTTTTCTGCATCTTTTGGTCTGTCTCTGATGAACGAGGCTCGGTGACGGCGGTCAGAGACGTGCAGGAGTTACTGAGAGAACTGGGTCAGGATGAGAAACGCCAGTGATTCCTACAGGAGACAAACAAAGTCAGAGAGACGGATGTCAGTGACACGCACACACACGCGCACACTCGCATCGCACTCACATCACACTCACACACACACACACATACGCACACACACACACACTCGCACACACTCACCCTCGCACACACTCGCACACACACACACTCACACACACACACACACACACGCACACACACACACGCACACACACACACACACACACTCATACACTCACACACTCACTCACCACGCGCACACACACACACACGCTCACACACACACACGACGCACACAACACACACACGCACACACACACACTCACTGCGCACACACACTGCACCACACACACACGCGCGCACACACACACACTCACACACTCACACGCGCACACACCACACACACACACACACACTCACACACACACACATACTCACTCACACTCACGTGCGCCACACACACACACGCTCACACATACTCGCACACACTCACACTCACACTCACTCACACGCTCACACACACACGTCACACACACACGCTCACACACATACTTGCACACACACACACTCACACTCACTCACACACCCTCGCACACACACCTCGCGACACTCACACTCGCGCACTCTCTCTCCACACTCTCTCACTCACTCACTCACTCACTCTTCACACACACACACACACACACACACTCTCACACACTCTCTCTAACCCTTTCTGGTTTTTAATACTGCGCGTGGATGATCCACGAATGTTGTTTGTTTTGTGACAATGCTGATTGAGAGATGAATCATATGGAAGTAAAATCTAAAGGTCAGTCATGTACATCTATCTCAAATTTAAAATAATCATATAATTATCCTAATTAAATGCACCAAATGCCACCTTACATGCTGTAATTTAATTAATATTTTTTGAACATACTGGCAATGTCATTAAAGAATTTGATTCATTTACAGAATTATAGTGCATGGTTTATTAAATTTATACTTGAAGTTATTTTTTTCTGGTTATGAATCAAATGTATTTAATGTTACATAAACTAAACAATGTAACATGTGCATGGACTGTTGTTTTATTGATTTACAGCTCAGTTAATAGATTGTGTGTAGATATCAGGACTGTTGTTGTCAGCAAATCCTCGGCCTGATGTGAGTCGTTGGAAAGCATACGTAAACATGCTGTTTGTGAGAGATATGGATGTATTGTCGGTGTTAGCAGGCGGTTGCATCATTGTTGTTGTGTTTTTCTATTGCATTGGATGCTCTGGTTCAGTGTTTGTCCTGGGTTTAGCTGGAGATCAGTTTTGCTCCACTGAGGGAGAAGATGTTTGCTGTCTTAGACCACAAGACGAGGCGCGAGATGCTTTCTGTTGCTCATGGAGTTGCAAATTTAGCTTTTATCATAAACTAAGATCTGCATATGGGACGTGTTTATAAAATATTTGTATTTATACAATCAACTGAAGAAGATTACATCAATACACTGTCCATCATGGTAATAAAGAACGCAATATGATATAACAGTGCAAAAAAAAAAGTGCAAAAATATTGGCACCCTTAAAAATTTTCATATAATGCAGCATTTATCCAAGGAAGTTGTTGACTTAAAAAACATCTTTAGTTCATTTATTTTAGTTGCTCAACCTTCAGTTTCATTGATTGACATTTAAAAAAAATATTTTGCCAATTTATTTAATGAAATCATGCATCATTTTAAACCATTACCATGTTTCTGATTTGGCAGCATTATTATGTCTGTATTGTTCCTGTGGCTCAGTGGTAGAGCATTGCGTTAGCAGCGCAAAGGTTGTGGGTTCGATTCCCAGGGAACACATATACTGACAAAAAAATTATAACCTGAATGCACTGTAAGTCACTTTGGATAAAAGCGTCTGCTAAATGCATAAATGTAAATGTATTGTTACAGCTGCTGACTGGACTGTTGAGATCCGTAAATTATGTGAAAAATATATCATAATCTTTAATAATGCGCAGATAAATTAAACACTTTTAATGCATGACGTGGAGGCTATGAACCACCCGATGCAAAGCAGTTATTTTTTTAATTCAATTTAACCTCTGGTAACCTAGTAGCAAAGTCCACCAAAAGGAGGTAATTTTAAATGCTCCTTAAAACTTATAGCCTTCCTGAAAACAGTTCGGGTTTCAGACACACTCTCTCTGTTAATATTAAAGACGCATTTAAAGCATTAATATAATGATCTCACACAATCTTGAGCCAGTATCTGAACAAATGTTAACTTTAGCTTGGGTTAATATTTTCATCCAATGGTTTATTCCTGGATGGAGCCGCTGCTACGCTATGTCTTATGTTTCTAGTTACTGCCACGGGATTAACATACCCGTTCAGCTATTAACAAGCTATTATCCACCTTTAAACGTCAACGATCCCGCACTTGAGAAGAGATGAACAACCCTGAGGACCTAAAGGAAGCCAACCATCAGCGATAACACTTAACAAAAGTCTGCCTAAATGGAGGATCAATAAAGACAACCTCTACCCCTGAATAGCGGAGTTAGGACACATATGAGCCCAGAGACAGATTAGTGAGGAATCGTCACCTAACATATCGGGGAAAGACCCCCGGAACCAGTAATTACACTTTACTTTGCTGCAGTTGGACAAACTACTGATTCGTCTGGCGGAGGGGAACTGGCCCCCCGACTGAGCCTGGTTTCTCAAGGTTTTTTTCACTGTCACCGATGGAGTTTTCGTTCCTTGCCGCTGTCGTCTCTGGCTTGCTCAGTTGGGGACACTATTTCCAGCACAATCCATATTGCAATATTATTTAACTGAACTACTGGAATGCCATTACTAAATCAATCTGAAATGCATTCAGGCAGAAATAGTGTTATTGTCAATTTACATTATTGACAAAATTTTGCCTATTTTGTTAGGCTGCTTTGTTACATTTGTATTGTTAAAGGCTATATAAATAAAGGTGATTTGATTTGATTTGATTTAATTTCAGTTTAATACATGCTTAATAAAATTAAATAGTCTGAATATTATTTTAATGAACTGATAAACAGTCAAAACATTATTAAAATATATGAAGGTTGTTTAAAAATCAAAGTCATAATAAACAAACAGACAATAAACCATATAAACAATTAATAAAAACATACCAAATGCATGTTTCAAATATTCAAAATACATATAAAAATGACACAAATCCTAAAAAATGTACATCCATTTAAAAATGATACTATACCTAGTACCAACAGATCAATACCAGCTCACTCAAACACAGACATAATCCAACAGTCAAACAAAATAACCAATATATCACTAATCCATAATATTAATATGATAATTTAATAACAGTAGCAGTGATCATTCAATCAGCGCTCAAACAAACAACCTTGTGTATATAGCCTACATGCATATATTCATTACACAAATGAAAGAATTGAAATTTTAATTGTAAGACTATTTATGAGTTGGAGTGAAAAGTTTCCTAAAAGATTTTCTAGAGGACTTGTGTGCATTGCTTTCTAAAAGTTAGTGACAGCCGCTGCCACGGTCACATGAGGATCGGTGTTATACTGTATCTTCAATATTGTTCTGGAAGAAATGCTGCATTATTTATAATAATGCAAAGGTGCCGGTATTTCTGAGTCTGGTGCTGATGCTGATGCTCTTCATAAAGTTTCATCCTTAACCCTGTAAAGCCTGACATATCAAATAACAGTTTGCATATGTGTTTTTGTTAAATATCATATTTAATGCATCAGGCTTTTATGACTCATAGACTGATAAAGTGAGAATATGGAGGGAAAAATAGTGTGTGTGACTCAAACTGAGCAAAATAAGCTGTAGATGCTGATATTAATATAATGAAATTATGATGCTTATGTAAATCAACGATATACTGAGATAAAATGATGTAAATATCACTCTATATCTGCATTAATATGTCTCAGTAAGATGAGATGTAAATGATCCACACATATAATGATCGAGAGATGAAGACTCCTCAGAAGATGTGAGATGAAGATCATTCAGTGAAAGTAAAGATTCTGATGATCAGATTTGAGATAAAACATGATTGATGGAGAATCAAGTAAAGCTGATGATTCAGAAAGTGTTGATCTGGAGATATGACTGCAGTTATTCTGACGCTTACTTGATCAAAACCAGTCCAGATCTGACTCTGAACAATTACAATAAAAGAGCTTTTACTGGATCACACACTCAGATGACAGAAGACATGAGGAGACGGCGTGTGAAACAGGTTTAACAACAGTAGCTTTATAGAGTTAATCTGTTGAGAAGATGATCTTCTGATCAGCTCATAATGTTTGTAAAGGCATCAGCGCTGTGTTTGTTTCTGGTCTGTTGGGTGTCGTTC